>OZ018339.1:25512648-25860148 GCA_963969495.1 Ceratothoa steindachneri
TTCTCTGCCCTACCTATATCAAGTGTGTAGCAGGGCTCACCTGCCGGTACTGACCACTCCTCCCTCGAATGCGGCCCCCTTCGCGCCCCCTGTGGGGCTTCCTTCCGGGGTTCGGACACGCCAAGTACCGGTGGTTTCTACAGGTCTTAATCATCAGAGAAGTTATCAGGACTCGAGATGTGCTGCTGTTCTTAGGAGAAGGACAATCGTAAGTCGGAAAGTGGCGTTCGGCGCGGGGATTCCCCGTTTTCGCACCCGCACGCCCGCGACCTCTTCAATGGGCCAGAGACGTACGCAAAAAATTCTTCATCTACTTTTCACGTCGAAATACGGATGAGAAAGTAAGTAGGACTTTAAACTCTCTTCAACGAGTATAGATTAACTATTAGAAGCGAAGCGCAGTCAGCAGCGAAGAATGCAAATTGATTTTCGTTCTTTGGTGCTTTTATAGGTCAAAGTCGGAGTACCATGTCCCTTTAACAGAAAAAGTGAAGTACTCGCTCGGAAATTGTGCGTTGGGCGTTAAGTTTGGGGCCCATCTCTTTAATGAGAATAGCCTCCAGAATCTTTAGGCGGCGAAGGTTAGGGTTTCTTCTGAGTATGGTATTGTTTTCGACCAGAGTTGCCCTTGTAATATGTGCGTTATGCTTTTCTTTGTGAGGTGTTTTCATTCCTCCTTCTAGAAAATGTCTCGTTAGGGGCCGGCTGATGGTAGTAGTGGTCATACCTATATATTGATTTTTTGGATGAGGTTTGCAGATATCATGGGCGCATTGGAATTTGTATACCACATTTGTAGCCTTTAAGATAGATTGCTTTTCGCGGAAGTTGTTTTTCATTAATAAGTTGCTTACTTTTGTGTTTTTATAATAAATTCGTAAGGATAACTTGTTATTTTCTTTGATAGTGTTAGTTTTTATGATACCCTGTAGTATTCTTTCGTCTGTTTTGATGTATGTTCGGGCTAAGCTCATCTACCCCGCAGTGGTTACTCAAGCGGCCAGCAAATCTTCGATGAAAAGATTTTAACGTGTCCAGAACACTGC
Source organism: Ceratothoa steindachneri (assembly GCA_963969495.1). Classification (NCBI taxonomy): domain Eukaryota; kingdom Metazoa; phylum Arthropoda; class Malacostraca; order Isopoda; family Cymothoidae; genus Ceratothoa; species Ceratothoa steindachneri. The sequence continues at coordinate 25,513,695 of OZ018339.1, forward strand.
ATCTCTACTTATTAATAAAGTCAGAAGGTGTGATCGCCTTAGGCAAAGAGACTTCCTAAAAAACTTGGAAGAAAGGTTTGGTCCACTCTAACGAATGGTGTCATTCCGGAGCTACAGGGAAAAGGCGGCAGGCTTAATATACCTGCAAGGCTACGGGCAAAAGTCTCACGCCGACGTCAGTTCCCGAGTACAAAACTCTGCTCACAAGAAGACATTACACCAATATATACATAGACGAAGCACAATACAACATGTAAGAATCAATGAGTATAAACAACATCTCATAAATATATAAATAAACGAAACAATAAACAATACAATTAATACAACATACGAGTAAATTGTTGGGAAATAGAGCTAACAAAGGCTTGAAAGCTAAATATTTACACCAAAAATATGTACACCAAATTATTTAAAAACAAACAATAAGACGAACACTAAAGCTCATGACAATATAAAAACACAGGACAAAAGTTCAAACAAATAATAAAAGCAAAAGTAAAAATAAAAAATAAATAAAGCGATGCCCTTCCTACTAGGGCAAAACACCCCTCCCCGCTTTAATTATTCACCCACTATATCTTCCACTATCCAAACTTCTTCTAAAACTGAGTATATCATCTTCAATCATTCAGACTGGACAGAAGAACTCAAGTACGAGGGGCGGTCAATAGGTTTTGCAATTCGGATATACGGAAACGAGATATGAGAAAAAGTGTTTTATTATTTTTCAATATAACTACCCTCGACTTCAATGCACTGGCACCACTTGTCCCTGAGGCTTCGAATTCCCGACAACTAGAAATCTCCCGACTGCTGTTCAATCCATTCCTGGACGGCGAGCTGGACATCTTCATCGTTCCCAAACCGGCGTCCACGTACTGCAGCCTTGAGCTGGCGGAATAAAAAGTAGTCGCTAGGGGCCAGATCTGGACTGTAGGGGGAGATGGTTTAGCTCCTCGAATCCGCACTTGCGAACGGCAGCTTGTGCAACTCTAGCCTTGTGGACTTCGACGACGTTGAAGTCGATCATGGGGCGTGAGGTTTCTAGGGACCCAACAGGCAGAGACCTTTGTCATTGCCAAATTGTCGTTGATGATGTTGATAACACTTCCATGTGATATTCAAAGTTCTCGCTCGATTTCTTCGACCTTCACCCGTCGATTTTTGAGGATCATCCTCTCCACACGGGCCACATTGTCCTCGTTGGTTACGTCTGACGGGTGTCCTGGACGGGGGTCATCTTCAAGGGACTCACGACCATGGCGGAACTCCCTATTCCAGCGAGCAATGGTTGTATAGAAAGGGGCGGTGTCGGTGTACACTGCAACCATGCGTTTATTGATCTATTTTGCATTCTTGCCTTCCTTGGTCAAAAATTTGATCACTGCGCGGTGCTCAGCTGAAAAATTTGTGACTGACGATCTGCGATCAGTTACTGCTTCTTAAATAAACGAGGCAGGAGCGTGCGGCTGTAGGTCCTGACTTGTCATAACTTGTCCTAACACCCCCACAAACAGCCACCCCCCTTCCTTTGTTTTGCCCTACCGATTCGCAAAACTTATTGACCGCCCCTCGTATCTTAAGCTCTCCGAAGAAGTTCACCACCCGTAAAGGAGGAAAAGAAAAGGAAAAGCCACGCCAAAAACGTGCACTTACCACACTTTTTTCCCACGAAGATTTCAAAAAGAAGATAATATACGGAGCCACGCATAGCCGACCCATGTCTGGCTACCCCCACCCACCCGCGGCCCCCTCATCGGGACAAAAGAGTGGAAGTGAACTGAACTGCAGTTCATTTAGCCTCGATCCACCTATGTCGTTCTCTTTGATAGAAATAATTGGATGCGTTGATGAAAGCAGCTTTGATGATTAGCCCACTGTGGAACTCTGCGTCAGAGGCAGCCCGGTTAAGAGTCGATGCTGAAAGCTTTCGGGAATAGTTCGCTCTAGTCCCTAATGGTAATTTACGGCCAGAACCACAGGAAGACACGTAGCCGTCCCTTTGTAAGTTGGAAGCAGCATCGATAACCAAACCCCAGACGGAGTGGCACCCCCAAGTGGTAGTGGTAGTTAATTCGATCACCACCCATCATTTAGGCCTCCACATGTCACCCGTCTGAGGGCCTCCCCGGGTTCACCCATTATCATTCATCCATCCCATCCGGCAGTTCACGCTCACGGAAACTTGCTTGCAACGAGGAGGGGACTGCTCTCAAAGCGCTCTACCAAGAAGAAGCGGACCCTACACTAAGGGGAATACATTGAATTAGCATAGCGACGAACAACCAGAAGCCTCACAGAAGAGACAGCGAGGAGAAAGCCAGCTCGAGGGGCTACCCCATTAGGAAAATGAAGCAAAATGGGACCACTTGGATCCAGCTGCGCACCATCAGCGGAAGCAGCAGACCCAGCCAAGATAAGGTCTTTGAAGTGGTGTGTGGAAAATTAAAAATCACGATGCTCCGACTGCTCGAAGTCCCTACAGGTCTGTGACGATCTGTGAGAAAGAAAAAGACATGGAAAACATAACTAAAGAAGAGGCAGTCGAAACGCTCCGCGAAATAGGTCTTTAACTGGCAATTCCACCGCAGATCCTAAAGCACAGGAGCGTCGTCTGCCGATGACTGGACCCCTGGATTGGACAACATACAAAGGAGCAAATCAAAGATGAACTCATGAAGAACCAACCGTGGGCCAAGGTTTCCGAAATCATGAAGTTTTGGAACAAGAGAGACAATTCTGAATACACACACACGTATTTAAGATTGTCTTCTCCGACATTACGACGACACAAAAGGCAAAAGAAAAGGGACTCCTGCTTTTTAATGCAAAAGTCAGTGGGGAGCAGATAGAGAGAGAAGAATTTACTCCCATACAATTCTGCTTCCGATGTTACAAGATGGAGGCCTACACGACAAAGGAATATACTGAGCCTCAGGAAATCTGTTCAAGGTGCAGCGAGCCAGGACACCACTGGGAGAACTGCAACAGTTCCAGAGGGAAATTCGCCAACTGCGGCCAAGGACATCGTTCCATGGCCATGGCCTGCCCACTGAAAGAAAAGAGCTTATCAGAAAAAAAGATACAGCAAAAGAAAGACAAGCCAGTACGGAAGAGCAATACAGCATATGCACAGGCGAAAAAAGCAGTCCTTACAGAGGCAGAAGCCAAAAAGACTTACTTAAGAATCGAGAACGAAAACTCGACGAAGATCCTGACCTGCATCTTGTATGCTCATGTTAGGAACCTAACTCAACCAGGAATATTTGCAAAGGAGCTAAATCAAATGTTCGCTAAGAACGGCATGAGTGAGATGTGGTTCCCTGATAACCTACCATCAGGGGACGTACTCCAACTGCAGCTGAATCCCAAACAGATGTCAGGAAAAAGTCAATATAACGAGACGAAAAGCAAAAGCAAAAACGCAAACAGACGGCCCGACTCAAGGATTAAGAGCAAAAAAGAGAGGGAGGCAGCCGCAAAAGTAGCCCACACGACCAACCCAAAGGATGAGAAGAAAGAAGATATAGAATCCTCCGACACCACGGACAATTCCGACACCTCAGACTCAGAGAACTCTAACAAGGAAGTAGGCGCAAAAAAGGTAAAAGAGGGACAAAGAAAAAGCTGGATGCTAACCAAATCAACCTCTATATCTACGCAACCGAGCAATTTCCCTTCCCGAAGGACTGGGACGCAAAAAAATCTTCGTGGGAATAAAAAGGAAATTCTACAAATGGCACTTCGACGCTCAATGCGACGTCCAATCGATACGAAAGAAAGTGGAAGATCAAGACCATCTGCCGAAAGTTCCAAATCATTTCAATAAACCGCCGGAAACTTGATATCTTAGTGAACGACGAAGTGTACCCGTACACTAACGAGGGCAAAGTCCTAGGTCTGCGCATCACCTCAAAAGGGTTCAGAGCGCTCATAAAGAACAGAATCTCCCTAGCCAAAACACAGCTTGGGAATCTATATAGATTCCGAAGCCTCATCTCCAAGAATCTCAAGAAGCTGTACACTGCTCTGGTACGCTCGACTTAGTGTACCCGGCAGTGGTCGTGCAGGCTGCGAGTTCCACCACTATCAGGCAAATGCAAAGAGTGCAGAACAAAGCAGCCCTGCTGATAGCGGGAGCGAACAGGATGGACCGTATTCGGCAGACAGATCTGCACGCAAGAGCAGGTCTGAAGCCATTGAATATGGAACTCCAGAGGCTAGGGAGTAAGACCTGGGACAAAATCGAGGAAGTAATAATGCCAAATATGGATATTGATCTCGACATTCCGAGACCGGATAGAGGACGCGCCACTAGGCGAGCCCTATTCCCAAGTAGAAGAATCTGCTCCCAAGAGAACCTAATTGGACTCTTCACATGAATATGACAACTTAATAAGAAGAAAAAGAGGAGAAGTGCCCACATCCAAAAACAAACAACAAAGAAATTAACAAAAAAGGCAAAATGCCCACATGCCGGTAATATAAAAATAAATTATCAGAAAAATTAAAAGATAAAAAAAAATAGCAAATATAACACTTGAAAGGCTAGAATGCCGTGACGGAGGAAGTTAGCAGTAAATAAAACAATGTTATTGGTGAAAATTTATTGATTTCACTATTGGATCATGTTATTTGAGTCATGGCAATTATGTGTGAAAAATAATATCGCCTAAAAGTTCGCCAAGGCTTCGGCGGCACACCTCCACTCGATGGTCAAAATTTTTTATGACGTCTCTGCATAGTTGCTCCTCGATCTCACCAATATGCCTTATTATCTCATCCTTCAACTGTTGAATTGTTGTCGGCTTGTTGGCATAGACCTTACTTTTGAGATGATCCCAAAGGAAGAAATCTAAAGGCGTCAAGTCACACGATCGTGGTGGTCAATTGATCTCGCTGTTTCGAGAGGTGATACGACCTGGGAACTTCTCATTCAATAAAGCCATTGTTGCATTGGCTGTGTGGCATGTGGCGCCGTCTTGTTGAAACCACAAATCTTCGACATCCATAGAATTCAATTCAGGCCATAAAAAGTTGGTTATCATGGCACGGTATCACTCGCCTGTCACCGTAACAGAATTTCCGGTATCATTTTCGAAGAAATACGGCCCAATGATTCCGCTAACAAAATATGCACACCAAACAGTGACCTTTTGTAGATGTAGTGGCTTTTCAACAATCTTCCTAGAATTTTTATCAGCCCAAATGCGACAATTCTGCTTATTAACGAATCCACCAAGAAGAAAATGAGCTTCATCACTTAAAGATGTTTTTTTGCGAAAAATCATCATCGGCTTGTCTTTGCTCGGGCACCCAATTTACGAATGTACGGCCCTTCAAATGGTCAGCAGTCTTCAGTTCTTGTGCCAATTGAATTTTGTAAGCGTGTAGAGACAAATCTTTTGTCAAAATTCGATGTAACGTTGTTGTAGAGAGGTTCAATTCCAGCGCGCGATGACGAATAGAGGTGTCTGGATCTTCGGTCACATTCTCGAGCACTGCAGCAATGTTTTCAGCTGAACGACGTAAACGAGCACGCAATGGCGTTTTCATATCTGCCACCGACCCCATTTGTTTGAATTTACGAACAATTTTACCAATTGCACTCTCGGTTGGTCGATTATGTTGACCAAAAAAATCGCGAAGTGCCCGAAATACGTTTCTGTTTGAACGTCCATTTTCGTAATAAGCTTCGATAACTTTAACACGTTGTTCGATTATTAATCTTTCCATGGTTGAAATTGCCAAAGACTGAAGTTGTTAAATCTGAAAGAAAAAGAAAAAAAATCACTAGACGCCTAAACTTAACTCACATTTAAAATCGATCCAAGTTATTGAAACACCCTTTATATATATATATATATATATATATATATATATATATATATATATATATATATATATATATATGAGGAATTAAACCACATTCTCCGAAGACAATTTAATTCAGAACAGTTTCGGTGTATCTCACACCCTTTTTCAACTGACACTGGGTAGAAAGTATAAGAGAAGTGCATATAAGCATAACACAAGATCCCCTCTTTTTTTCGCCAATCCCCTACTTGTGGCTAATCTGGGGGGGGGGGGGGTTAGGCCTAAACATATTGAAAAAATCTAGACAAGAGATTGTACGAACACAAAAGATATATTAGAGTGGGCAGCGAAAGCAGTGGAATATTTTGCCATGTTAGAGACAAGAATCATACGATCGATTTCAATGGAAGTAAAATGGTATTTAAATCGGCTAACTATGTTAAGAGAAGAATCGTAAAATCGAGCTTGATATCGTCAGTTCCTAATTTAAATCTATCTGAGGGTCAATTTTCTTCTAATCCTGTAATAAGAAAGCATATAAACAAAATAGTTAAATGTCAGCCCTTCAATATATTTAGGCCTAACCCCCCCTTCCAGATTAGCCACAAGTAGGGGATTGGGGGAAAAAAGAGGGGATCTTGTGTTATGCTTATATGCACTTCTCTTATATTTTCTACCCAGTGTCAGTTAAAAAAGGGTGTGAGATACACCAAAACTGTTCTGAATTAAATTTTCTTCGGAGAATGTGGTTTAATTCCTCATCTTTTCTTGCGATATTGCATTACTTTTCATATATATATATATATATATATATATATATATATATATATATATATATATATATATATGTCGAAGAATGGACTCTTGACGGTATACCATATATAACTATTCGTTGAGGGAACTATTCAATTATATTTAGAGTGCGTGGTTATCTGGTTGACCGATATTATTTATCTTCAATATGCTTAAGAAGTGGAACTGAGCTCAAGGATAATAATATGGCTATTATTAATAAAATAGAGTTTTATTAAATAAACTATCAACAACACACAAAACGGAAAATATTTACATAAACAGAGAATGGAAAGGGTCGTGGGAATATCTGGCTAATCCGAGGATTAAGATTTGGGAGAGATTTAAAAAGGTAAACAAATGAAAATTAAAGGGATGGGATGGTTCGCTAAACCATTTAAAGCACAGGATAGGGTTGACAAAAAGGTTAAATACTCAAAGGTAATGTTCAGCTTACGTAATTAAATGTTGTTGTGCAGAGGAAGGTGATGCAAAGGAATCTTCGGTCCGCTGGTGAGTTCCAGACGAAGGCAGGGGGGGGGGGGAATTAAATGATCCTGACGTGACGTATTGGAAATGAGAACCGTTTCTTGACGAACGGGCTTGAGGAACAATGGCTGTTCTACGTTGTTCTCTTCTGAACAACAGGGGGGGTGAGAGCGTCTCATATCTACGGGCTCAAAGAACAATGGCTGTTCTAACGTTGTTCTCTTTCTGAACAACAGGGAGGGGAGGGTGAGAACCGTTTCTTGTCAACGGGCTCAAAGAACAATGGCTGTTCTAATGTTATTCTCTTTCTGAACAACAGGGGGGGGGGGAGGGTGAGAACCGTTTCTTGTCAACGGGCCCAGAGAACAATGGCTGTTCTAACGTTGTTCTCTTTCTGAACAACAGGGGAGGCCTTGTGGACTTGGCGTCTTGAAGGCTCAAACCTTGGCCCTCAAGGGATATTGTCCTCTTCTGGACAAAATAGTGGATCTCGAGGTAGAGGGCCCTGGTGCACAAGGTGAGACCGGATCGGCGGGATGTCTCGCGAAGATAATCTGGATCTGAATCTGCTCTTATTGGTAAAGTTTCCATATAAATAGTCGAGCCATCCCCTTGGCGTAGGGGACAATGGAGTGGGGGCTTCGAAGGAATGCCCAGCCGCGCCATGAGAACATACCTTATCTGCCCATAAGCCTAACTCAATCTGGCGAGGTCGGCACATGGGGCGAAACGATGGGGGGATGAACCTCCTTGGTTAAATATTGACTCAGGTGGGGCGATAAGGCGCCCGGCTTCAAGGCGAAGATGCACGTGGGTAGCAACGTGTTTCTAAACAACATGTGATAGCAATAAACCACATTGAAAGAGAAAACGGAATATATTTTTCTTACAGTAATATCTATTACCTTTTTTCGAAAAAATCCGTTAGTAGCATGGTCCACTAACGGCATACTTTTAACTGCGATCAAAGCGGTGCTCGCTGCCTAAGTGTTCATGGTTCGAATCGCTTCCCTGCACGGATTTTTTCGAAAAAAGGTAATAGATATTACTGTAAGAAAAATTTATTCCGTTTTCTCTTTCAATGTGGTTTATTGCATTCATATATATATATATATATATATATATATATATATATATATATATATATATATATATATATATATATATATATATATATATATATATATATATATATTTATATATAATAATGATAAAGAAGGAAATAATAAATAAAGTCTAAAGAAAATCGAGAGAAGCAAAGTCAAAAGAAAAGGTCCCAATGCGGCCAAACAAGCACCAGAAGCAACAACTGAAGGTGCGCAAGAAGAGGCAAACGAGACAATACAAGAAAAAGAAGTACCTTAGAGATGCCCTCTACACCAAGGCAAAAATTCACGATCTTTTTACCTATATTCATCTTCTACACTTTTTCACTCTTTGTATATCAATCAATCAATCAAATCCATCATTCATTCTTCGCTGCACACGACCAGCAATAAGCTACCTCACCGGTAAAGGAGGCGAAACCAAGGAAAAAACACCAAATCAACGCAGCCTCAAAAATAACGAAGACTTCCGTCTGAAGATGCCTTAAGAAAGGCGAAATGGATCTTCCTCAATTGATCTTTAATCTCCAAACAGATACAAAAAACTGCATTCACCAGTTGGAATGTTCCTAAATAAAATTGATAAAATCAAAATACAACCTGGTTTTTAACAAAACATGTTTATATGAGAAGCTGCTCCCAACATACACCGATATGACCTTACTACCTTCAAAACTTTCAACAAGTGAGGCAATCCGATCCATAGTTAGTTTTTTCAATAATTCCCGGACTAACCTTGCGAGGACCTTGAGAATTATATCATTCGAAAGAAAATCTAAAACAAGATAAGGGTTTCAAATTTCGTTTGAATCAGCCAAATAGTTACGATGTTATTACCGGACTAAACTAGGGAGGACCTTGGCAATTATATAATTCGAAAATGAATGTAAAACAACATAAGGGTTTCAAATTTCGTTAGAAATTTGAAAAGTAAAATGGTGACCATCTAACCGCCACCTACGAACCGACATAACAACATAGATTCGCGTGCACGTGACTAAAAAGGCATCCATTATTGACTCATTTTATACTTTCACTGGAAACACTTACCATGATAAACCTAGGAACATCATTTAGTACCACATGCTTAATGTTGTCTGTAACCGCTTGAGGAGTAAGATGGAACACCACATGATCCACCATATTCCGCAGGAAGAAAGTCTCGTTCCGATCTGCAAATAATGGCTATAAAAGCAAAATTGGGGGATACATTTTGCTTCCTATTTTCCTAAATTTACCCAGTTTTTCTTAAATGCTTTTTGTGAAGCTGTGGCTTTTTGTATGACTAAAACTGTTTATGGAGTATTTCATGCGCCTGACGTGGAGCGGAGCCCCCTTCTCCCAGGTACACTAAGGTCTCTTTCTGAGAGCTGATTGGTGTATAAAACACAAGTGCTTACCGATACGTCCCAAAAGACGAGAACTGGTCCCTAGCGCCCATAGACTTACTGGGGATTGTCATGTTGGTCTTTATACTGATTTCATTATCTGATTGGGGGCTCTCTTTCACGAATAAAAGAAGGATGGCACCGAATAGTCAAGTCAATTCTTCCAATGTGAAACAAATCTTAACCTTATTGTAATTTCGAGGTCAAATCTACCCTCTTTGATTTGGTCGCCTTTTCGAGAACTACACTATTCCTTCAGTAGACGCCTTCACTAGAAGCCTTCAGTAAGAGATCAACGACTTGTTTTATCGGTTTAATGACTTTTAGCGACCAAGGCTATCGAGGGAAGACAGCGTAGTGTAAGACCTAATCTATTGGTTGCTATAGCACCCGACCCTCGCTGCGAGGTCGAACTACGAATCCATCTAGCGAAAACTCACCCCTGATGTGGCTTACCGTAGCTGATGGTCAGAACCGGTGTTACCACTCGCTTAAGGGTAAAGCCCATTCGGTAAAAGTCCGTTCTAGTGGTAAACTCAACGAAAGCCAATGGGAACAAAGTAAACATACCTTCAAGAATCTGTTGGATGGGGGAGACGACCCAACTCATGCTCTGCATCGTTTTCCTTAAGGCTAGTTTAAAGGGGAGCAGCCCCTCGAAGGCATCAAAGGAGGCGTTTGACAGAAGGAAACCTTTAAGGCTGAAAATGGATAAGTGAAAGTGGATTCATTATTTGAACTTGAATTTAATTGTCGATTCGTCCTTGCCCGGTCAACATCTTAGACAAACTAGGATCAAGTGAAGAGAGACACGTTGGAGAGAAAATGGGGTCGTTCTGTTTACTTCGTTGATCCAACGGAGTAATTACCTTTACTGATAGGCGTTAGGAATGTTTATATTCACTACGTTAGTTTAAGATAAGGTTAAATAAAAAAATACCTCCACCTACATAACCTAACTTCAATGCAAATGCTTTTTTTTTAAGAGAACAAATTTTTGATCACATGAATAGTTTTGGGATCATTACCGTCCAGCCTCCAACTGTTCGATCACTGACAAAAATATATAAAATAAGAAAAAACAACAACAACAAAGATGGGAATCACCTGACCACTGGAAGAAGCCAACCGGTCTGATAAAATCCTCCATGTATGTTTGTATTTCTCGCTCTCTCGTGGGTAGAATTATTATTATTATTGTTCTTATTATTCTTCTTCTTTTATTTCTCATTTTGTATGTAAGAAAATCAGCATCAATTCAAGATGAGGCCCTTAAGGTGCCTCATCTTGGATTGCCGTAAATGAGATGCGTATTCTTAAATTGATTCCAGGTTAGTTGTATATTCTTGAAATTAGGTTACGCGAGGTGGCTATTCTTGAATTGGGGTTGTTTGGGGTGAATATTATTAAAATGAGGTTGCTCGAAATGCATATTCTTTAAATGAGGCTGTTGAGGTGCTTATTCTCAAAATGAGATTGCTCGAGGTGCTTATTCTCAAAATGAGGTTGCTCGAGGTCCTATTCTTAAAATAAGGTTGCTCAAGGTGCGTATTCTTGAAAATAGGTTGCTCGAGATGTTATTCTGAAAATGAGATTGCTCGAGTTGCTTATTCTTGAAAATAGGTTGCTCGTGTTGCTCTATTCTTGAAATGAGGTTTCTCAAGTTGTTTATTCTTGAAATGAAGTTGCCCGAGGTGCCTATTTTTGAAATGAGGTTACTTCATGTGCCTATTTTTTAATGAGGTTGCTCGAGGTGGGTATTCTTGAAAGGAGGCTGCTCGAAGTGCTTATTCTTTAAATGAGGTTGCTCGAGGTGCCTATTCTTTAAATAAGATTGCTCGAGGTTTTTATTCTCAAAATATGGTTGCTCGAGGTGCCTAAGCTTGAAATTAAGTTGTTGAGGTGCATATTCTCAAAATGAGGTTGATCGAGGTGTCTATCCTTGAAATAAGGTTGTTTAGGTGCTTATTCTTGAAATGGGGTTACTTGAAGTGTCTCTTCTTGAAATGGGGTTACTTGAAGTGTCTCTTCTTGAGATTAGGCTGTTCGAGGTGCTTATTCTTAAAACTAGGTTGCTCGAGGTGCCTATTCTTGAAATTAGGTTGATTGAGGTAATTATTCTAGAAAATAGGTGGCTTGAGGTGATTATTCTTAAAATGAAGTTGCTCGAGGTGCTTGTCTCAAAATGAAGTTGCTCGATGTTCTTTTTCTTCAATGAGGTCGCTCGATTTGCTTATTCTCAAGATAAAGTTGGCTTGAGGTGCCTAATCAAATGAGGTTGCTGGAGTTGCTTATTCTTAAAATGAGGTTGATCAATATGCCTATTCTTGCAATGAAGTTGCTCGAGGTGTTTATTCTTAAAATTAGGTTGTTCGAGGTGCTTATTCTTAAAATGAGGTTGCTCGAGGTGCCTATTCTTGAAATTAGGTTGCTCGTTGTGCTTATTCTTGAAATGAGGTTGCTCGATGTGCTTATTCTTTAAAATAGGTTGTTCTAATTGATATATTCTTGAAATGAGGTTGCTCGAGTTGTTTATTCTTGAAATGAAAATGCTCGAGGTTCTTATACTCGAAATGAGGTTGTTGGAGGTGTTTAATCTTGAAATTAGGTTGCTCGAGTTGCTTATTCTTGAAATGAGGTTGCTCAAGGTGCCTATTCAAATTAGGTTGCTCGAGCTACTTTGCTTAAAATGAGGTACTTATCTCAAAATAAGGCTTCTCGGGGTTCTTTTTCTTGAAATGAGGTTGCTCGATTTGCTTATTTTCAAAATAAATTGCTCGAGGTGCCTATTTAAATGAGGTTGCTCGAGTTGCTTATTCTTAAAATGAGGTTGCTCGATATGCCTATTCTTAAAATAAGGTTGCTCGAGGTTCCTATTTTTTTTAAATCGATTACTCAAAGGGCATATTCTTGAAATGAGGTTGCTCGATCTGCCTTCTCTTGAAATGAGGTCGCTCGAAGTTCGTATTCTTGAAATGAGGTTACTCGATGTTCCTATTTTTGAAATGAGGTTGCTTGAGTTTCCTATTCTTTAAATTGATTGGTCAAGGGGCCTATTCTTGAAATGAGGTTGCTCGAAGTTCGTATTCTTGAAATGATGTTACTCGATGTGCCTATTCTTGAAATAAGATTGCTCGAGGTTTTTATTCTCAAAATGATGTGGTTCAAGTTGTTTATTCTTAAAATGAGGTTGCTCTATGTGCATATTCTTGAAATGAGGTTGCTCGAGGTTCTTATTCTTGAAATGAGGTTAAGGAGGTGCCTATTCTTGCAATAAGGTTACTCGCGGCTTCTATTCCTAAAATTAGGTTGCTTGAGGTGCATTATCTTGAATTGATTCGAAAATCCTCAGGTCAAACTTTGTTAGCCTTTTTGCAGCTGAAGGATTGGAGGGTGACCATCCAAAGTTATTCCTCGGGTAAAAAAGAAAAGTCACTCGAACTTGATCACTACGTTAATACCACTATTAACTTAACTTTCCTACCCAGTCACATTATGGAGGTACTTGTCTCTATTTAGTCAATTTGGGGAGTGTTTATCTTTAACTAATCGAAAAGGCAGGGGCGCATCCAGGGGGTAGGCTAGGGGGCTGGAGCCCTCCCCCAAATTTTAGACCCGTTTATATTTCCATTTTAGCCATACTTGTATTCTGCTATTCAGAAAGAGTTCTTTAATAATATAAGATATTATATATATATATATATATATATATATATATATATATATATATATATATATATATATATATATATATATATATATATATATATATATATATATATAAATATAAAATCGAAAATCACATGACACTATATATATATATATATATATATATATATATATATATATATATATATATATATGTCGTGCTATGACCAGGTGTACGCTGATATACGCACACTGGCCTACTGGCTGACCGAAATTAAAGCTCCATCTGGGGATGGCTCTAAGAGTGCTTTAAATACACAGTTTCTAGGCAAAGGAATCTTCAAACACGGCTACAAAAATATACTTAAATAGGACTAAAGATTACATGCACATATAGGGTAAGTTAAATGGCAATGCAATTAAATATTGACGGTTCATGGCTAAGATGATTGACATTATCAATTAAGTTTGAACCGAGGGATAATTAATTAAGAAATGATCTTAAAATTATGCAGGTTCTAGAGCAAAGGGGATCCTTGAGGCTCCGCGCGGTAAAGATGGGAGGAGCGTGACGAAGCGGGGGTTAAATCCCTTTTACTTTGATGTGCGGCAAGTAGGACCAGGGAGGTAAGTTCGAACTTGAACTTGTGGGCGTCTCACGAGACGCTCAATCCAACTTCTCGAAATTGAAGATGGGGGGGGCTCTTATCCTTAAGAGGCAAACGGAAACGGGATTGGAAAGGAAGGCGGGCAGCTGATCTGTGGAGATATGGCAACAGAGGGGGGGGGACACCTGTAACGGTGATTGCCGCACCCTCATCGTCCATTTCTCGCTGCGGTGAGTATAATCCCCAAAAATCTTCCTTCTACTTTTAATAGATTGATTGGCCAACTTAGAAAAAAGACCAAAATATCAAAGCGAATCAATCTTGGGCGAAAAGAGCTTCTAACAAGATCAGCGTAATTCAAAAATTGTTTGTTTTTTGTTTTTTCAAGACTATTTTGCTAGAGACCGCCATAGGGGATGCTCGCCAAAAAAAAGACATTCAGCCAATTACGCTACATTAAAAAAGAAACTAATAACAAAACGAGGCAAAAAATCACCAAAACCAAATCAATAAACCAAACCAATAGGAGAAAAGGCATGCTCCGGCATCGTTGGGAAGCCTGCCTCTCCCATGAGCCAAGCATACAACCAATACCATAATACTAAATACAGAGAGTAGGTATGGCAAATCAAGTTTAAACGTACCTCTTCCTAACACACGGGACGTGCGGTACGAACCCGCTCGTCCCAGTACCACGACAGGTAATGTACGCAAAGATCCCCTCAGACTGATACACTCAACAAGAATGTGCCGAATAGCCTAAGGGAAGCGCTCCAACAATTGGCGGTGCTTCTCACCAGTGTGCTTAATTCAGAGACGGTAGAAGACAACCTGCGGCCATCGGGGCATTGGGAGGTAGGATGAAGGGAGCAGTCGTGGTGCGATGGCACCCGACTTTAGGTTCCTTTTGCACGTCTGGCATTTTATTTCTGCCAGACAGCCCGAAGGGCTGACTTGATTCCTGTCATGTACCGAGTGTGGGGGAAAAAACAAAACGCTTTTCCGGTCGCAATTCCCCACGGACTCTTTGGTTTCCTCATCGGCGCGCTTATTTCTTGAAATCCTCACATGTCCAGGAACCCAGCAGAAGACAATCGTGACATCTCTCCGCTCGCCGTAGCCGTGGTCTCACGGATACCTCCAACCAGGGTGTCCAAAGTTTCCAATGCCCCCGGAGACTCAGGGCACTCTTTGAATCGCTTCAAATAACAATTCCGTCCCCTAACCTGGCACGGCATGTAATCTCTCGTACCGGGTGGTGTATTACAATCAGATCGGCTGTAAAATTAGAGGCAACGTTCTGTAGAACCCCAGCAACTTTAAACAAAGGGAACTCAGCATGAAATACGACCATGTCTCCGGATTCGGAGTCATTCGTGTACAGTAACACCTCTGCAGCATGATTGAAATGTGCTCCGAAAAGTTCGAACCCAATACTCCCGGCGCTTGGGAAGCTTTGGGAGCAGAGGCGTGGCAAAAAGTAGTCAAAGGTGCTACTCTACATGCTGCTGTACTACGTAGAACCACAAACGCGACACCAGCCCGAGAGCTACACCGATCTCTCGAAAAGGTTTCTTAGCCCTAAAGCCGAAAGGCTTAGTGTATGCTTGGTATCTATCAACGGAATAGACACCGTCGAGATCAGCCGTGGATGAAATGAGAGCATTAATTGACTATGCACGGTGTAAGGCAAGTGGTATCTCCCAGGTATCGACAAGCAGACACTCAAACCGTTTTCAGGCAGTAATGCATGAACTCTTCCAAATTAAGGGCCTGGCCCCTGGGATTGATCGTGTAGTTTCCACATATGTGGTGGCTACCGTTCAGATCCAGAGGAGGAGGAGGAGGAGAAAGGGCATCCGCAACCACGCAACGGCGCGGTAGAAGTCCGCCGATTCGAAGTCTTCTGACGGTGAAATGTACGCTGAAATAAAAGTATATCACAGATCCAGGTGTATCAGCATGTCGTAGGGTGACCGTAAAGAGGGCCTGCCAGAAGATCGGGATATAGATCCGAGTGTGAGAGTCAAATAAACACAATCGAGTGCGGTTGACCTAAACAATAAATTCTTAGAGGTTCTGGGATTAGAGAAACTAATGGTAGGAAAATATATATCTTTACTATATACAAAGAAAATATTAATAGCACAAGTAAATTAATGACAATAAATATAATGTAACCCCGGGTACCAAACGGGGGGAGGGGGATACAAATGACTAGACGGGTACGAGAGTCCGAGAGAGGATGCACGGGGATTGCTTCCAGAGAAAATGGGAGAGTGCAATTATCGGGGAGACTCACGTAAAGCCTAATTTACTGCAGGCTTGAATATGGCGAGTAAAGGGGGCGCTGCAAAGTTGAACTTGCAAAATTCCTTCTTCTTTAACCTCGCTGAGAAATGAGCGAGGGAGTACTCCAGTCGTTGAAAGAAGTCGATAATCAAGTGATAGATGCCTGTCTGTGTCTATCGTCTGTCGGAGGGAACTCTGGCCTTAGATACGAGCTAAGCCAGGTAGAGATGACGCGTCGCGTTCGAAGCTGGAAGCCGTTGGGAAACGAAGCTGGGTGTACGAGACTGTACATGGCTGCTAACCAAGACCGGGCTGTATGGTACTGGTTTCTCAAAGCTTTTCTTAAAGTATTTACACTGCCTCGGCGGAAGCTGGTCACCGGAGGCTCCCAAAAGGGGACGGGAATCTCATTAGACTTGGAGGGCCAGGAGGCGGATAGTCTCGTCGGCCTCACAGCTTTGCGCAAAGGACCTTGATGCCGTGGGTCTGGTGTCGTTCAGACGATGAGACAGGAAGATGAAGAGAACCCAACCCGGTCAGCCGACCGCGCGAAGTATCGATGCTCCCTTGGGGCTGTCTGGCCGTGCAGGTGCATTTTCTCAGGCACCACAGGTAGACGTTAGGTTCTAGGGGGGGGGCACCTTCTCTCTCTAACACTGCACTTTTACTGCCTGAGAGGGGGATTTAAAGCAAGAAGAAGAACGGAGTCATCATGCCAGTTATAAATTGCGCATCCACCCCTCCGAACCCAATCCCGCGATATCAGTGTCACGAAACCTTTATACCCAGGGAAGGTGGGCAGAGGGCGCACGGCCAAAATGGTCTCCTGGGGACAAATATCTAATAGGGAAGGGGAGGAAACTACAATCCATACCTAACTCGAAGGATTAATGGGTGCCTTCTTCGAGCAGAAAACTCGTATAGAAGACCTTAGCCTTCCTGCAGGCAGAAGTTTGGGGCCTTTTGGTCATCGAAGTGAATGAATATGCTGCTGCCTTCAAGAGCTTTTGGGGGAGGTTGGTTCGCTGGGCGAGTATTTTCCTCCACGAGCTTTGAATCCTTTGGCTAGTAGAGTCACCTCGGGGTTGAAGTGCCCCTCCTTTCTTGGGGGATCCAGAGTCTTCGATCTGCCCCTCATCACAAGAGACAGACTAGTAATTTCCATGAGACGGTCTCACGAACACCTTCGAGTAGATGTGCCTCCTCTGAGTCAGATGACTCGATGGAAACGTGCCTGTACCTAATATTTCTCCTAGCCGGTGAATATTGGGCCCTCGGGGCAGGTAGGGACCTCGAGGTATATCCTGTAACTGGGTTAGGTTATGGTAAGAGGGCGAGAACATGCAGAGTCGCCAGCCTCTTTGGATAATAAGAGCAATGGTAGGAAATGGGTTAACAAGCATATGTAATAAAAAGTAGAGATAGGCGGGTCCACTAAGGGGGAAAGTTGGTGATCACCTAATATTATCAAACGCCACCCCTGGGTTAGCCCGGAGAGACGTGTAATCCCTCCAAGTACTATGTATAGTGAACTAGACAAGATACTGTACCTGTACTTCCTTAGGGTCCTTAATCATAGATATTTTTTTAAGGTAGAGGGGATAGTCGTGGATAAAAGTAGGCCCTATCATTGAGTTTAAGTCAACCCATTGAGGAAGCCTTTCCTATTTGCACTCAGGCCGGAGGACGTTTCAGCTCCTTCAGGTACCAGGTGTAACAGTCTACACTAGGGGATCCCTTGCAGAGTTAAAAGCTTGGGACCAACCCTATTTAAAAACATCTAAACTAGCTGTAAACCTCAAACTTAGTCCAGGAACAGCAATAAACTATCTTATTCAGTTAGAGTTACTAGGAAGATTCAACTAGAAGAAGCCTATTTTGATAAAGGATAATATTAAGGTGAATTAGTAGACTAATGGGGTTTTCGCAAGTAAATTGGTCTGAAGATTGCCTTGCAAGTTTCAATAGAGGGAACAGCGTGATAGACATTCTGTGATTTTAGCAGTTATTCAGAACATTCGATGATCAGACATAGTTGAATGGTTTAGTAGTATCAATTCAGGTATAATACACTTTTCTCAAGTGATCAGATTGAAAATGATACCTGCCTATTTATGGGAGATGAAACTCTATGCCACACTAACATGAACTCAATAAAACACGTATAGTCAAACCTAAACAAGACCTCGCAAACAAAGTTTTCAAAATTATTTATATGTCTGCCTCTAATCGGTGTAGAAATACCTCAAAGTGCACTCCCATAGCAATTATATATAATTACATCTAGTTGTGTTGTTCTTGAAACAACTTAAGGAAAGCTTAAAAATCAAGGCCTGTTTATTTACTTCTCGGATGTCTCTGTCGAAAGAAACCTTTTCCTACAGCAGAAGTGTTTCGGAAACAAAGAATAACTGAGGCATAGCTTACACTTCCAATTGCTAGGTCTTAATTACTTATCAAAAGGAAGCAGTGAATCGCCCCTTTAAATCTATCTATTACTTGTAAAACCTAATAAGAACAAAGAAAATAGACATACAAACGAAAAGATGTCTTCCTGATTAACCGGTTGGATAGAAGGAATCGGGTCAGCTCCTGTCGAACATCTTCCTTCATCAGGTAGTTGTTGATCGTCTTGAAAGTGTCTGACAGAATCCGTGCTTCTTCACAGGGCGCAAACGGAGTCGTCACTTCGGCCTAAACAAACCACGCAATCTACAACTATTCATAACTGCTTGCATATCCGAACTATACATAAAGCGGATGGTAGTGGGGGAAGGACTTACCGCACAGCTCGATCACATAAACGAATAGGAAAGGCAGAAAATAAGTTGACAATTAAAGACGATAAAATTAGCCATGCTTGGAAGAAGGTAGTCTCTCTGGTTCATTTACTTATAGATGTCCCTCTCCTTAACATGGGTCAGTGCGGGTGTGAATGCATAATAAACTATCAGACAGAGATAAATATAATATTTAGATAGGTAAGGCCATACTTATCCATACCTTTTTCCAGTAAAGAAGATCCATCCATCTTTCCACGTTTCGATCAAAACTTGTTATCTTTTCAGACTCGTTTTTCTTTTCAAAATCTAAAAATCAACAAAAATTAATTCCAAATAATCTCGCACAAAAAAAACGATATTTTTTTATCTTTACTCTCGGACAATTCATATGCAGCATCATACTGCTAGCTTTCATCATTAAAGCCTCATGAATGATGAAAAATCAGCCTTCACCGAGATCCGAACCCGTGACCTTACGCTACGAAGCACGTGGGTTAATCCATCGTGTCTCAGTGTTAACACCCGTACTTCTTAAGTGTGAGGAGGCTAGTTCGAATCGCGATGAATGCTGATTTTTTTTCATATAAAGATATATATGAGCAAACCAGATTTTAAAATCATTTTTCGCCTTTGGACATCTTCACCTGTATATCAGTGAAGGTAGTGCAACGAGGTATATAGAGGCGGTACCATCCATTAAAAACAAATCACATTTAGTTTGTTATGAAAAAAGCTCACAAAGTGCACGTGAGTCAAAGTTATGCATATACACCCACAAAGGAAAAGTGAAAAACGATGACAGAATAAAAGTTTGAACGTGCTTTTGGAATGACATATATACCTTATTACAGATTCGTTCTTCATTCTATCTACCATTTTTGCACCCACCATTGGCCTAGAAGTTTAGGGCAACATTTCGTAGCTAGAGCTAATCTCTAATATTACGATACGAAGGAACATAATTAAATGTAATTCGGTCGATCTTTTATTATTCAATAATAAATTTTACTTATTTTTTTTACCCCTTTTCTCTTTTTGTCAAGGAAGAAAAACGTCAAAATCGATAAGAGGATTTGCCTTAAACGTCTCTTCTAAAGATATCGAAATTTAAGTTCGTTTAATCAATTAAAACTCGATTTTACCTTTAACAAAATCGTTCATCTGATCGAGCTCCTTGAAGAGGGCCTTGGCCGATGGCATAAGAGCCTGGTGTCCCCCTGCGGTACATTCTGACCTGCAGAGAGGTGTAGTTTCAGAGATAGATCTAAATGAATGAGAACCCAAACGCTGACCAGTAAATCTAACCCAATAACAACAGAAATATCAACAGAAAATAGAGGCACTTTGATAAAAAAAAGAATAGCCATGTTTTGTAGAAAAGAAAACAAAAGTTAACCAACCGAAGCATGTTTTGATCTGAAAGATGACCAGATAAGAACTTTGGTAGGTCAATTCAAATACTAACTTGGACCAATGAAAGACATTTACAAAGGATCAAGAATGAATATATCAAACAGTCAATATGAGTCAGCGACACGGTTAATCAATAGCTGGTACTCGCAACAAACAGAACAGGACTTTGTGCGGTTCTGTGCCTTTTCATTAAGCCTGAGACTTCGGCACCTACCACTAATCTGCCTTTGTTCACAACTCTCATGGACACCGACGCGACCTCTTTTCTAATTAAGAGATTAAAAGGCGTAACCTTTTTATTTCTCCTAAATGGAGTTTCGCATATACATTAACAATTTTCATCACATATTGATGTAAATGAGAGAGTCAAAACAACAGACTCACTCTCCCTAGCTGAGGGGGAGGTTATAAAAGAAACTTTGACTCCATACTAGAGGTTTAATTTAGTCTTAAATTTTTGCCCTTATCTTTTCACTTTTATTCACTCTTTTTGGTTTCTCTTTCCTCTTTGCAATTTCTTTTTTTTTAAATGGATTAATGAGTGCCAGATTTATCATCTCCCTTCACTAGTTTTAAAATCAAGATACCAATCACTAATAAATATAAAACTGGTTTAATTGCCGGTAGGAAAATCAACCTAATATATTTTAATATATTTTTTTACTTGTGGCTGAAGTATTTAAGAAGAACATTCACGAACGATGCCGATGTCATCAGAGGAAACGAAATCCAGTCTATTTCTGAACTAGTCGAAGTCTGCAAAACAGGAACTCAACATTTTTCACTTAATGAAATAATTCTTTAGAAATTCGAGCAAGTTCAATTTTTACCTTTAACTTTCTTTATCATTTATTGGAATGAACTAAATGTGTGAGTAATGGTGAGATGAATTAATGAATAAAGATAAAAACATTGAGTTTTACCTTGTTCATGTACCCAGTGAAATGAATGGCCGGAGAAAGGAATGAATCTTTAAATATCTTCCCTTCCATCAGTTCAAAGGCCACTGCAATGATGGTTTGGACCCTAAAGAGTAAAGAGTTCTATATGATCAAAGTAAACCAAATAATGAAAATAAGTGATTATTGGGAAAAAGCAAAGAAAGTTAACTACAAAGAAAATAATAGAGATTGGATTTAAGAGAACGGAGTCATGAAAAAAATAAAAATATTACCTTTGGGAATCCCAGCCGGTGTGCCGCAAGATTTTTCTTGGTCCCGCAAACTCTTCCAAAACAACTTGAAGCGAATTGAAAAGCTTCAGGAGGTGGCGGATCGACTCCAGCTGCGAAAGACTTTCCTGGAATAAACTCAGCGTTTGATTTTCAGCCGCAGTAAAACGATACTGTCGCTGTTGATCATTCATTTGTCGTATCTGAAAATGAGTAGTCGATGTTTTAAAAAAAGGAGTCTGAGATCATTCAAAATAAATTTCTACTTGATTATTTCGACAAATTGGAACGGAATTAAAGTCTTCCAAACAGAATCCCAGTGATATATTTTTTAATTGGTTTGTCAAGGCGAGGAAAAGAATGAAAGAAAAAATTCAAAGAAAAACTAAAAACTAAATATTAGATCATCTCATAAGTAATCCAGCATTATTTTTATATTTATAATTATTTATGGATATAAATCTAAGAACTATTTGAAGTTAGTTATATTTAAATAAGTATTTATTAATTTAATTGGTAATATAAACTACTAAAAAGATAGTAATTTGATGGATGTAAGTCGGGTGAGTCTTGATAAAAGAACACTTTTCTTCTATTGATTAATGCTGGTCTTTTTTCCCTCAAGTGCTACATGTAACCGGTCAATCTGAGCTCAACAAACCTCGTTAGTGATCGTTTGATTTAGCCTAAGAAGTTTAAGATGGATTATGCTTTTCATATCCCACCAAACGAACAAGAGAACCATCCGTGGATGACGCCCTGCATTGGCTGAATATTGGTTTTCCCTAGGTATATTCAATTAGCTAATAATCCTACTCAAAAGTAGTTCACATTTTACTCGCTAAAGGAAAGATGAATAAAGGTTGCTCTTTGTGAAACCTTGCCTATCTCCTTTAAATGACGATGCACTGTGAAATGAGTTGAATGTAGTCTTTCAGGCAATTGTTCACGTTATTTATAGTATTATCTTTTACTGTTATTTTTAAAATATCTTTATCAAATTCTTAAACGGAGTTCATCTTGGAGACCAATTAGTAATAGTATAAAATGTTGCGATGAACACTGTCGCTAAGATGACACCTTAAACGTCCAGGAACGACTTTATATAAATAACATAGGTAGTCAAAAATGCGAACTTGAGACACCTTGTGTGTTTTGAACAATCATGCCTTCCACATATGGCAAATCATAAATAACCTGTAGAGGTAATATAACCACCACAGTCCAAATTTGGTGAGATAGGTTTGTCAAAATGTTAGGAAGAGCGATACAAATATATAAGACTTTTTGAGGTAAGTGAGCATGTTTGAGCTACAACACTGATGATGGATCTTTGACGTGAGTGACGCAAGCGATACGCTACCAGCAATAATTTGATCTCGCCGAGATTTAAACTCTGTTGTTTAGAAATACATTTCATTTTTACCTCTTTATTTCGGTTTATGATGATTGATTGTACGCTGAACCTTCATAGTTCATATAACTAATTAATTTAGAGCCTTATTAATATTCCTTTGGTTTCGCCATACGCGGAGCGAAGTGCATTTTGACTTCGATATACAAAAAAAAAATAATTGAAAAAGTCAATATTATATTGATTCAAAGAAAAAATTATTAGTTTTACTGATATAGCACCGCATATGTATCTGAGGTGTAAACTAAATTATAAATAGTAAATTTATAGCAAAACTATTGATATGAAATATATGATGTTATGAGTGCTTTTAGAAATAGTAGCTGCTTGTTAATTCGTTTCAGCCATGTCTAATGCGATGTATGTAAATGTGACTATGCATTGCTCTACCAAAGACATCTGACTCAGAAATTAAAAGTTATAATCACTTTCCTCGATTTAAAAAGTATTTTTTAAAGAATCGATGAATAAAATAACAGATAGTAAGAACATTTTTTTTCATATAATTTTTTAGCTACAACCAAACTGATTTCAAAAGAATTGTGGATCTCGGAATGTTTCCCAATATTACATAAAATATATGGAAATATGTATCGTCAATTTCATTTATTTGAATGACTTTAAAAACATTTGCTAAAGTTCTAAACTAAATCTTATCCCTTTTCTGACTTAGAACCGTTAGAAGCAATTTCGTGCTGAGTATAGAATCTTACCCTGAAAATGTTTGATACTTAAAATTCTAACAAAATCTACGATAAATTTTGGCGTCGTCTCGTGTGTAACGTTGTCTTCAACTTAAAAACTACACAAAGATCAAGTGATGATATCAGTTCTGCTTTTAAATGCAAAAAAAAAATGAAACCCATTCCTATATTAGAACCTTCAGCATAAGTATAGGAGGAACAGCATGCATCATCAACAGACAAGATGTTTCTTATTAAATGCAATTTTTCGATTTATTGTTTACAAAATTGAACTTTAACAATTTAAGGCCAAATGTGGGATTTATTTTGTAATTTTAGGAGCCCATCTGCCAGTTTTAATACCCCCAAAACGAGAGAGTGTAAGAAGAAAAATGACCAGCCAGAAAATATAGGGTGGCGAGATACAAACCAATACCAAAGGTGAGCAGTCTGTAATTTAAGTCCGCCAATCGCTAATCTGCTAATAGCGGACTAACAATTTTTAGCCGAATAGTGTTCGCGGAAATTTCGAAAACTTAGCAGATTTGCAATAGCGAGATTCCAAAATTATAGTCCGCTAACGCAAACTTTCAAAAACAGCCAACCATGAAATTTCCGGGAAATTCAAGAGTATTCTTGAAAATAGGGGAAAACTTCTAGATTAGAGTGACCAGACGTCCCGGATTTCACTTCCGAGAAATCTGGCCACCCTATTCTAGATCTGTCTGATGCGCAGCAGATGCTCAGGTTGCGTGGGCAGGAATATTCTAGAACTGTCTGTTGCGCAGCCGGACTGTCCTTGCAGCCTGTGATGTGTAGGAGGCAGTTTACATTAACTTGCCGAATCTTAAAAACGTATTCCTTGCAATATTTGATTTTTTTTTTCACATCGATTTACATTTTAAAATGGAATGATTTTTAACGGCATCGCCTTGCCCAAGCTGGCCTGGCAGTGCCATGAGCCAGAATGAGGATGAGGAGGCCCCCAGGCCAGCTCGAGCTTGTCAAGGAAACATGCACCTCTTGAAGGGGAAGGAGGAGGGTGGAGGAGGGTGGAGGAGGAGGAGGAAGATGAGAATGATAACAATGACTGTGGGAGAATGAATATCACGAGGACAAGCAGACGCTAGTTTGTTTATACCGCGTCAACCGTTATGCTCCACATGGGCCAAGACTTTACCCTCCCCGCCTTTTCCCGCTGCCCAAGATGTGAAGTCGCTCGCAAAGAAAGATTTCAGTCAGCAGATTTCGTAGGCCGTTAATATAAACATAGGAGGGTGTAAGATACTTTAGAATGAGTATCTTGCTGCCTAAGCCTTCGTCGGCAGAAAATTTATGAACAGGCCCACTGTCTCCTCCGATTGTTTATGTCTATTTTCGCCAAATAGACGAAATCTCACTTTCTCCGTGCGTAAACCTAAAGGAGCGAAGTGTCACAATGTTCAAGATTTATGCCCTAGGAGAGAAGCTTAACTGTGGGCTAGTGAGAGTTCACCCCTCCTAAACTCCCTCGTCTCCCCCTCATCCCGGGGATAATCGACGTATATATAGTTCGATTTCGAGAAATTTAAAAGAGAATCCGATTGGCAATAGAGAGAAGAAGACGAGTCCCTGAGTCAAACAGGAAATCTAGAAGATACGTGGAACCGAGCGGGACTTTCCCTCCCGAGGCCGTTCCTTTCGTCGCTTAGAATAGCAGACCAGTGGTATCGAGACCAACTCTCATACTATTCTCATCCAAAGAAAATCCCTTTTCTCAGTTTTCTGAAAAAAATAGAGATACCCTTCACCATTGAGGAGGAATACCAACGTGAATTCCCATTCGAGAAAAGATTCACTTCTTGGTTGTCTCATCATCGAGAAGCCCGAATTAGTAACACAGGGATCGCGATAACCTCCGTGCATCCAAGATCCCCTCACTTACATCGTCAAGTTAAGAAGTCTCGCCACGCGCCTCCACCTACCCAGTGAGAAGCATCAGCTGTTTTTCCCGAATAGCCTCGCCACGCGCCTACACCTACCCAGTGAGAAGCATCAGCTGTTTTCCCAACCCTCCTCGTCGAAGTGAGGCAGCTTCCAGTCCAACTCGCTTTAAATCACCAAAGCGAGTAGACTCACTTTCAAGGTCACCCAACTGTCGACTCCCTCTGAGTTAAAGGTAAACGAATCCAAAACTTATTCATTTTTTTTTGTTATTTCCCATTCCGTGCGGAAGTGTATTTAAAGATTTAATATTTCATTCTTATATGTAATTAAAAGTATATTTTTGTCTGAGTTGTTTAATTAGATCCTCGAACGCTGCAAATGGCAATAGATGTATCATAATACGGATCCCCCCTGGTTAAAGAATTGAAAATTAGAGCACTCTTAGATAACAGTGGAATGGATTTACTCATACTCATACATACGTACTCGGCCGTAAACTACGACAATGACTAATGATTGTATTGAAGATTCTGTATTTTGCTGTTTTAAAAATTCTGTTATATATAAAATAAATCAATATATAAATTGTAAGGTAATTTTACTGGAAATTATGTTTAAATTACCAATGAAGGGTTAGCGGACTTTGCAGACTTCATAAGTGGGCTAAAAAAATTATTCGCATTAGCGGATTTGCGATAGCGGACCGGCGAAGCCAGTAAAAATGCAGATTAGCGATTAGCAGAATGCCAAACAAAGTTAGCGGAATTGCGACTTGCGGACAAACAAAAAATTTGTGGGTGCCCACCAGTGACCAAATACACTGAGGAGGTAGATACAATTGGCAAGCTCTTCAGACAACTCTGCCACCCAGCAAGTCAGATAACTACGTTCAAACCGAGTTTATAACCCACTTCTGGACACGCGACGCCCTAATACCAATTCAAAAGAGCTCCCAACCTTGTGTAAGCCGTCAGATGTTAACCAAACCATGGTCGCCAATGAGATTTGGACGTAAATTATGAATCGTTGATAAAAACGAACAAAAAAGAACATTCGTTCAACATAATTCTTATAAACAACGTTGAACTCTACCTCACAAAAATTTTGAAATCACTGTCATATCTCGATCGGAGATTACTCGTTACACATAATTGTGCTCATGTTTCCCCAGCTTTTTAAAATCCATTTTTATATGGTTGATCAGAAAGTCCTGACTCACTTAGGAAGCGGAAGTTTATTTACAGTTTTTTTTTATTCAAAGCTTACTGGTATCTGAGTGTAGAGAAATTACAACATAAAGCCTCCCGGAGGGCCAGGCAGACGTATACATTAAAGTCCCCCCCACCCTCTGCGGAGAAAGCAAGAGAATCGAGCCACATGAGGAGACTCGTGGGAACGTTAGCCGGCGAATAACAGTCTAACTGCCTACCCTGTTTGATCTTCCCGCCGCATAGGTAGTCAGAGCGAGCCACTGCGCTAAGGTGACCACCCAAAGGCCCTTAAACAGCGCTCAAAAGATTCAATTACCTAAGAGATCCGGAGGCCCGTGGTTAAATCGCCAAAAAGCGGTGCGAGTCTAAAGGAACACCAAGGATGGTGATGGTGACGGTTGGTGGTGTCTCTAATTAACAAGCCGACTTGGGCACCGCGGTGTCACCCTCTTCACCCCTCGTTCTCCCCAATACGGCCTCACCCCTCGCTCTCCCCGCTGCAGCCTTGCCCCTTTCCCCTTAGATGGGGCGGTCGCCAGCCTATAAATAAGCCCCTGAAGTAAAGAAAAGAAAGATTAATTTGAGGAGAGACGATAAAGGATCAGTTCGAGAAGATCGATCTTTCCCCCAATGTCGAATTAACATAAAACGTCACGTTTTGTATCGGTACCCAAACCGAACTATCCTTTACAGACTTAGAAAAAGTCTGACTGGATTACCATTCCTAGTGCCAAACCAGGAATTTCGGCAGCAAGAGAAGAAAGATTATTTAAGGAGAGACGGTAAAGGATCAGTTCGATAAGATCGATCCTTCTCCCAGTGTCGAATTAACTAAAAACGTCACGTTTTGTATCGGTACCAGACCGAACCATCCTGTACAGACTTAGAAGAAGTCTGACTGGATTACCATTCCTAGTGCCAAACCAGGAATTTCGGCAGCAAGAGAGGAAGGATTATTTCGCTGCCAGCCCGAAGCATCCTGCACAGGCTTAGTAAGAAGCTTAGCAGGACCAATATTCCTAGTGCCAAACAGGAATTTCGCCAGTAAGATAATAGAAGAACCAGTCACCCTCGAGTGACTCTCAAATTGCGATCTTAAGACCGAAGAATTAGATATCGGATTCCCTTACCTCCATCCCATCTCGAAGAAAATCTACCATCAGCCGCTCCAACACCCCGAAGCGCGAGAAAAGCCATCTAGTGACATCCGGCAACCCCTGATCCTTTCCGTCATGTAAGTTAGAATGACCATTTATATTTGTATTGCGTTAGTATGAGTTTATTACGGTACTCAAATTAACTGAAGTAGAAACAATTGTGCGTGAAGCCCGTTATATTTACTAGTAGAAGAGTGTAATTTAATTTGATTTTTAACGCTAATCTAAAAGGGTCACGATAAAATAACTAATTGGCTATTGGTTTGTTTACGTGGAGCCTACTATTTTTTTTATTTAATCAAGAATAGATTCTGTAATAGGCCCAGTTTTAAGTATGGTTAACCTGGTTAAACTTATTAGGTGGATCTAAATATTTTAACCGTTTTTTTTGTAGTTAATTAATAAAGTTAAAATATATGTTTATTTTGGGATAAATCTGGTGTTTCAATGGATCCTTTACGTGTTTAACGGCTCTCTCTCCTTAAAACGGATTAAACGCTGTGACACTCTCTCAACAATAAAGTAATTAAAAAGTTCACTCAGCCAATATTGAAGTATCGTTGTCTTTCGTAATTAATAGGAGCAGACCGACTTCATTAAAACAACAAATACAATACGATTATACGACGCTGAGACAGATTCGGATGCTGGCTGATCGCTGGAAGAAGATCGTAGAGAATGATGGACTTTATTTGGCAGAATAAATGTTAGTGTTGGTCAATAAAACTCTGATGTTTTCTTTCCGTTTCCTGGCCAACCTAATACATTCATCCTAACGCTCAGAGATGGGAGCATTTAACCGTTAATCCGTTATTTGTTTAAGAATCTAACGGAAGTTAACGCTAATACGTTATTTTATTATTATAAACAATACCTTTGCCCATATCTGACATAAGCCTAGCATACCAGAGGTACTAGGGTTAATTTTAAGGGTTGAGGGGCTCTTTCTTTAATTCTCTTTTTAATTGATTACTCAGGGGAACAATTTTAATCACATTTTCTGGTGACTTAAATTTACCTGCCAATTTTAATTCGTTTTTTCTTGCTGATATCAAATATATAATCCACTTTTACTTACATGATGTAGTTATTCTGTAATTTCCATTTTATCCTTTCCCCGAAAACTGCCCTCCGGACGGACAGAGAGGGTGCTTGTAGAAAGCAAATACTTCATAGTACATAGTAGTAAGATAGTAATAAGTGTCATTGTGCAAAATATTGACATTATTGTTTCTTTTTTCAGGTTTCATATTAGAGTGATGGCTTCGTCAAGAGGAAATTGCGTTAATAATCCAGACACCTTCTGGTAAAGATTTGGCTGTTACATGCTAGTTCATCAAAGGCGCAAAATATATCAAACTTTGTGATCCGCACTTATAAGGCATATTTTGAAAATAATGTACCTGATACGGACGTCCACGGAATGGATTCAGAGTCTGCAGATTCATCATCAGATGCTGAACAGTCATTAGCTCCTCACTGTTTCAATCAAGAGGATTTGAATGACTTGATACGTAATTTGGCGCTCTCCAAGAACGCTGCAGAACTTTTAGCCTCCAGATTGAGTAAAAGACATATGCTTGACAGGTCGGTGCGGGTATCATATTACCGAACAAGGGAGAGTAAATTTGTTAAGTATTTCTATGAGGACAAACAATTTGTATACTGCCACGATGTTCCTGGTCTGTTTACCGAGTTGGGACTTGGCACCTATAGCCCTGCTGAGTGGAGACTGTCTTTGGATAGCTCCAAGCGTAGCCTCAAGTGTGTCCTTTTGCATAATGGCAATGACTTTGGTGCATTTCCTCTCGGTCACTCTGTCCATCTGCGAGAAACTCACGATAACATTAGAATAGTCATGGATTTACTTAAGTACCATGAACACAATTAGATCATATGTGTAGACCTGAAGATGGTCAACTTCCTCCTTGGGTCAGCAGAAGGAATATACAAAGTTTCCATGCTATATATGTATGTAGAACAGCCGAGCTCGTGACAAACACGGGCCCCAAAAAGATTGGCCAGTTCGGGAAACTTTGGAAGCAGGAGTTACAAGGAGCTACAAGGACAAGAAGTACCCTAGGAGACCTTACGGTCCATTCAAAGAGGGTACATTTGGGCTAACAGTTGAGCAGGCACAGTTCTGCAAACCGACTTAAGTGCCCAAACGGCCACTTTTCAAGACTTTGTCCAGTCTTGATTTAAACTGATCAACAGAATTGCTGTTGACAACTTCCACTGGAAGTGCGTTCCAGCTACCGCAGATACTGTATGTGAAAAATTTACCACACAGATCACGGTTTTAACGCTTCAGTTCAAGTGTGTTTTGTGATTTCTCGTTCTGCCCTAACTAAGTTGGAAAATATCAGTGTAGTCTACATTATCGAAGCCTCGAAGTATTTTAAACACTTTGATAAGCTGACCACGCAGTCTTCGGGTTTCCAACGAGAACAGATCTAATTCCCTTAATATATGACCGTAACTTTTGTGTCTGATAGAGGGAATCAGTTTGGTTGCCCAGGCTTGCACACGTTCCAATCTCGCAATATCCTTTCGAAACGAAGGACTCGAAAATTGTACGGCATACTCCAGGTGCGTTCGGACAAGTGAGTTGTACAAACACAGTGTACTATCTCCTTGTTCCGATATCCTAACTAGCGCTTTATGTATCTTAGCGTCCTTTCGGCTTTTTTCTCCGCCTTAATGCACTGTTTCGAGAACTTGAGGTCACTAATGATTGTTACACCCAAGTCCTTCTCAGTGTCGGTGGATTCAATAGCACCGCCCTTAAGGATATACTGAGATTGGGGGTTTCGGTGGCCGATATGCATCACTTTGCATTTGTTCACGTTAAATGGCACTTGCCATGTGTGTGACCACTCCCCAATCTTCCCACGATCATCTTGAAGGCGGGCAGTATTTCCTTCCTTTGCGACGGTCATACCAAGCTTGGTATCATCGGCAAATTTAGAAATCTTGGCAACCATGTCACCGTCCATGTCGTTGACGTAGATGATGAACAGTAGTGGTCGCAGGACAGAACCTTGAGGAACACCGCTAGTAACGGGCACCCACTCAGAGGCCTGTCCATTCAACACTACCCGTTGCTGTCTGCCACTTAGCTAGTTCTCTATCCAACTTGCTACATTTCCGTCTACGCCCAGCGCACGCACTTACCGAGGGAGGCGGCGGTGTGGTACCTTATCGAATGCCAAACATTGTTAATGAGCCAATCGTAAGTAGAGAGAAGATCGTTTTCCCTCCACTTCATCTCAAACTGGGGTTAATGAAGCAGTATGTCAAGGCGTTAAGCACTGACAATGATTGTTTTCAGTACATAGTATCGGCGTTTCCTGCTTTTTCATACGAAAAAATAAAAGCAAGAGTATTTGATGGTCCCCAAATCCGAAGACTTCTGAGTGATTCTAGATTAGTGAACACCATGAATGAAAAAGAGAAGGCAGTCTGGCTCTCATTTTCTGCCGTTGTTCGTAATTTCTTGAGAAACAAAAAAGCGCATAACTACGAGAATCTGGTTACTAATATGCTTTTAGCATATCGTGATCTGGGATGCAACATGAGTGTGAAGCTGCATTTCCTAAATAGTCACCTCGACCGATTCCCAGAGAATCTGGGAGCCGTGAGCGACGAACAAGGGAAACGCTTCCATCAGGATTTGATGACGATGGAAGAGCGCTACCAAGGTCACTGGGATCACACATGATGGCAGACTACTGCTTGACGACTAAGAGAGATCAGCCAGAGAAGACTTACAAGAGAAAGAGTTACAAACAGAAATTTTGGCCCGATTGAAATCAAGAAGAGGTCCTCCAGCCTGATGTACGGTCATTAATAAATTAGCATCTATTTGATTACAGTATTTGTAATCCTAATGTGTAATTCAAGTTTCATCTCATATGCAATAAAATGTTTGTGCAAAAAAACCTGCTTTACTATAAATAACGCAAAAGGATGATTCAAAATTACTTCAGGGCATGATGTTAGGCGTGATAAAATAATTTTTTTTTGTATAATATTAGTTATTGATACTACAAAAAATTTGTAGCATTTAGAGAGAATCTGATTCAGATTCAGTATGCTCAAATTAGGTAGGAAAATGTACTTTTGTCAATTCACCAAATACATTGTTCCCCAGTGTTATCTCTGATCCAATTTTGTGCATCAGAGATATTTAAGGAGTCTGATACACGAGCGTAGGCAGCTCCATCTACACACGTTATCACATAAATAGACAATCACAACACGGCTATTTCTCCCCTCTAAATTCCTTCGCGCACACAACACATTATTCACTTTTATAACCTGCTGAAGAGGTTTTCATGTCCACATTCGCATGACGGGGAAACGGGTGGCCCTCCCTAGAGCATTTATGTCTCAATGGTAGGTAATAAAATAAAATACTAACCCTCTACCTGCACCTCCTACCACTAAATGGGATCGGCCCCTAATGACCTCGGGTTACCGTCGTTTGTAAGGGGTGGGTTGTACATCTACAGTCATGGCCACAAAAGTTTTGAAACTAAAATTTTTTTTCATTCGTTTTTCAAATTTACATGATGATAATAATTATTCTATTATTTAAATTATGGCATTTTATTATACAGTCATAATTTTTAAAAAGATAAGAAGATAAAACTGCATTCCTTCGCTAAATCCAAAATCGCGTTCCGGTCCTGTTCCTGTAGGAGGTAGATTTCAGTCTCTGGAGCTTTGCTATTTGATCAAAAGGGTTAAAATAATGACAAATATGGGTTAACCGAATGATGTTATGTAATTATAATCAATCTTGTAATATTCTTTTGTAAAAATAAATGTTTGAATCTTTTTTTCAATTCCAGAAATGGTTCTTTCCAAAGAAATATTTGCAACCATTGTTGCTTTGCACTAAAGTGGCCTAAAATGCAAGAAGAATAGTTGCTAAAGGTATGGTATCAAGGACCACCATCTTTAGGATCATTAATGACTCTAAAAAGGCTGGTTACACTCCTGTGAAGAAGTATCCTGGACGTCAAAGAGCTTCAAATGAACGCCAAGATTGCTTCCGGGTTAGGTCCCATCTCAAGGATCGGGCTGCTTCTTGTACTATGCTTGCTACGATTAAAAAGAAGCATGTGTGAACGCTTCAGCGCGCACAGTGAGACAGAGACTTTCCGACAAAGGTCTCAAGTCAACAAGGGATGCAAAAAAACCTCGTATCACGAAGAAGAACCTTAGGGATAAATTCCACTTTTGTGGGAAATATAAAGAATGGATTGTTGAAAACTGGGTCAAAGGGATATTCTCTGATGACTCCGCTTGTTTAGGGCTTCTGTGTGATCTCTCTTTAGGAGGAAAAAAGGGGAGCGCTTTCACGAGTCCACTATTGTGCCCACAGTGAAGCAACCATTGTTTGGGGTTGATTCTCATCTAAGGGGACTAAAGCAGTAACAATTTTTCCCAATAACACTACCTTGAGCTCAAAATGGTACCAAAATGTACTTCATCAGCACCAATTTAGGGATAATACTAGTATCTGTATTTTTCAGCTTGGCGGTGCACTTTGTTACAAATCAAAACCAATAACTAAATTTTTATCTGAAAATAACATCGAACCTTTGGGACCTTGGCCCGGGAATTCGCTGGATTTGAACCCAATAGATAATTTGTGGGCGATAATCAA
This sequence comes from Ceratothoa steindachneri, assembly GCA_963969495.1. Classification (NCBI taxonomy): domain Eukaryota; kingdom Metazoa; phylum Arthropoda; class Malacostraca; order Isopoda; family Cymothoidae; genus Ceratothoa; species Ceratothoa steindachneri. Next base: position 25,547,276 of record OZ018339.1, read on the forward strand.
ACTGACGCTTGATAAACAGAAGCTATCCAATTATGAGCAGTTTCGGATGCTTAAGGAACAAAAATTGAGCACTATCAGTTAAGATTTCATCACAAATTTGGTCCCCAGCATGTCAAAACGAATTGAGGCAGTCCTGAAGAACAAAGGACATGAATGTAAATATTGACTGCGCGCATCAATTGACACTATTTATTATAATTAAATGGTTTGGCTCTAAATTTTCTATGTTTTACCTTCTAATTATAGTACAAACATACTAAAACAAGATGCAACGATCAATTAGTTCTAAAAATTTCCTTTAAAGGAAAAAATATAGTAGTCTCAAAACTTTTGGCCATTGCTATGTGTAATCTAACACTCACAATGCTACATTTATGTAATATGACACGAACATAGCTTCATTTATGTAATCTAACACGCACCTAGTTACATTTAGGTATTCTAACATGCACATAATTACATTTATGTAATCTAGCACGATCATGACTGCATTTATGCAATCTAACACGCACAGAGCTACATTTATGTAATCTAACAAACACATGGTTACATTTATGTAATCTAACACGTTCATAGTTACATTTGTGTAATTTAACACGGACACAGCTACATTTATGTAATCTAGCATGCACATGGTCACATCTGTGTAATCTTACACGGCCATGGCTCCATTTATGTTATCTAAGAAGGACATGGCTACACTTATGGAATCTAAGAAGGACATGGCTACATTATATCCTTGTTTCCATGTACCGATCTCAGGTTCTTCTTACCTTTTCAGCAAGTCCTTGCCAGTCCATGTGATTGAAGATCGCAGTAACAAAGGCCTTAATATCTTCATAACTAGCTGAACATAGGTACCTCGAGAGAGGGGTCAACCAGTCTTTCCCAGCAGCCGTTGACACGTTTGTTGGAGAACATAGACCACTTACAAACTTGGTGCTGTTGGGTAAAATCTTAAAAAGAAATAGGATTTCAGTAACACTCCCATTATACAATGAAATCTATTCAATAATATTGAAATATGACTTAATAGAAATTATGTATATTAGTTTTGGTGGAGTAAATACATTCCTTAACGTACCAAGTAGTGTTCTAAAGCTGTCCTTTACACATTTACTTAACCACTTCCTCCCCAACTTTTGTCAAAAAAGAACCGAACAGAAGCGCTAAAATTTGAAGAATTGTGAAGGTTTAATGTGGTTATAGTGGATGTACCCTGTAATGATATAACTGTAGGTGAGAAAGAGAGGTTTTAGAATGATTTAGGAAGAATAAGGAGTGGAATTAAAAATGGGTATTGGTTGATGGCTGTAGTAGAGATGAATAAACGAAGTGACAGGGTCAGAGACGGAATAACTGGAGTATGTGGTACACCTGGAGAGAAGTGGAAAGAAGGTGGTAGGTTCTGTGAAGAAGGAAACTTATGTGTGGAAAACATGTTTTTTAAACACAAGGATGTAAATAAATACACATAGGTTGGGGAAAGGAGAGAGGAAAGTTAAGATTGATTTGTGTCTAGCAAGGAGGAATGTGCTGCAAGATGCATTTAATGTGAAACAGAAAGAGGCAGTATGAGAATATCCGTTCACATGATTTTACTGCGTGAGGTTACAATGGTTGGTGGTTGAATGGATAGGACCAGGCGCGGATCCACGGGGGATGGCTAATGGCCTGGAACTTTCAATAGCAATGTGCCGACCCCTACATAAACGGACCTGAGGCCGTCGAGACAATGCGAGGTAAGTCCACGGGAAATAGTCGCGACGCTTTGGCACGAAACTTTAGATACCCCTCGCCAGTATCTCATCTTCTTTGCCATGCAGCCCGAAGAACTGACCTCATTCCTACCATGGGGTAAGAATAAGGAAGAGCAAAATGCAGGAACGATCGCCCTGTTCTTGAAGGCCTTTGGCGCCCTCATCAGGACGCTTATATATGGCAATCCCTACATCTCCAGGAACCCAGCAGAAAATAATCTCGACATCCGCCTGGGTCTTGGCAAATGGGGCGTCACGGGTACTGCGAACTAGGGGGGGGGGGATTCCAATGCATCGAGGGGACTCAGGTCCCTCCGTAACTGCCTATAAATTCCAATCCGATCTCCAAACTGGGTACGACGTGTAATCTTCCGTACCGAACGTTGTATTGCAACCAGCTCAGCCGTGAAGACAGACGCAGTGCCCGTAATAACCCCGCCGGTATCAAATAGAGGGAAGAAGGAATGGAAGCTCCCCACTTATTCGGACTTGGAGCCATCTGTGACTGAGTGTTCTGAGGTGTTGTGGGCATGTAAGAAGAATGGATAGAATTACACTTGTGAAGAGAATATATGAGAGTGGGTATCAGGTGGTGCGGATGGGTGTAAAACCATCTTAATGGTGGGTTGAATGTGTGTATGAGAAAGGAAGGAGTGACCAAGTAGCAATTGGATGATATTGTATGTGATAGATGTGCATAGATGGAGATTTAACAGTGACAAGACGAAATGCTTAACTTTCAGTTTGACGTTAAGGAATAGGCAAATAACAAGGTCAACAGATCTAAGTCGTTTGCTCTCTTTTATTTCAATAATTTCGACAACAAAAAATAAGAACGTATTATTATTGATTAACAAACATATCATCTGACCTTACGACCTTCAAAACTTTCCAAAACTCATTGAAAAGTAAAATGATTGCCATCCGACCGGCCGACCTACCTACCGACATAGTAACTTATAGAGCCGCGCGTAGACTGAAAAGTGACATCAGTTACTTACCTGATTTAGACTTAATTTTTGGTTGAGAATCGCGGATGTGCTTCCTTCATCTCCGCGAAGGTGAGTTTTTAGCAGAAAATTGAGGAAAAAAGCATCTTTGGCAACCGAATTTAAGTCAAATTCAGATTCTGCAGTGAGGGGAAAGGGGGGTAATTTTAATAAGACGGGCGCAAGAGGGTTTTTTTAGGGGGGGGGAATCCCAAAATGAAAACAATGCCAATAGACCTAAGTCGCGTGCTCTCAATTATTCTGACTTATGACCTTATGAACATATGACCTTACGATTCAAAACTTTTAATAATTCCAGGACTAACTTTGGCAATTATATCATTCGAAAGAGAATATAAACCAACATGAGGGTTTCAAATTTCGTCAGAATCGGCCGAATAGTTACGATGTTATTACCAAAAAACTCATTGGTAAGTAAAACGTTTACCATTCGACCGACCGACCTACGGACCGACATAGTAACTTATAGAGTCGCGTGCACGCGACTGAAAAAACGCTTACATATACCATGTAGAAGTTGTCCTAGTATGCTAAACTAGTTTTACATAAAAGTGAACTAATATTAACCTTAAAAACAAGCTCCCTTGGTTCGCTATCCTCAAAGAGCGAGCCTAACTTAGGCCATCTCTTGGCACTTAAAAATGGCGCCGCAACCAACAAAAAAATTCCCACAGATTATTTACCGGTAAATAAATAGCAATTGTTCAAGAGTTGGCACTTTTTGTTTAGGGAACACAAAGCACAAATGGCTGGTGACGTCACCATGGGGGCTGCCTGTGAGACAGCCATGTGATCCACGAGTCTGAACGGGTTTTTCTTATAAAGACAAAACTCCCAATTTTGGTACTTTTTTTTGGTTATATAACCTAACCTAACTTTAACCTAAAAAATAAATGTAATGGACCGATTGAACCTGATTTAGTGAAAATGAAAATTAAGTAGAAGGAAAAATGTATTATTTTAAACGATTAAAATTTCTTATCCTTAACTCTATAATTTAACTTGGTGAATTTTTGAAATTTTTGAAAATGTTTTTTTTGCTTAGTGGACAAGTAACCTGTCATGTTTTTGAGTTTAGGTTTATTTGCAACTTTTATTCGCAGGGCTGTTTTTTGTATGTTTCGAGCTTTTATCAAAGTTCTTTCTAAAAGTTCAGAAAAAAATAAATATAATTATCGAATGATTTGGAATGAACAAATCGTGAAGTTCAAAAAATGTATTAAAATTAGGGCTTTGGCGCCCTTTTACTATCATTTCGTATATGAAACAAATTTAGATGAGAAAAGTGATCTGACGAAGGTTTTTCTATAGATCAAACAGGGTGAAGTAACTTAACAAAAAGGTTTCAGGGTGTCTATGTTGAAAAAAGGGTTTGGAAAATTCTCAACTATATATAAATCTTCAAGGGATAAAGACAATATAATAAAAGGTGAAATAACTTTAAAAAAAAATGTTTCAGGGGATCTATGTTGAAAAAGGTGTTCAGGGTGTTAAAATAAAGAGTCAATAAAGGGGATTAAAAAAAGCGGTTTTGAATAGCAAATAGGCCGTAAGCCACACGACGAAGGAGTGTCTGTGGAACCAAGTTCTTTCTGTAAGAAAGAATACGAAGTATGGCTTGTCTTTATAAATTTGCTAAACCAAGTCCAAGCGAAGCAGCTTAGCAGAATATTATTATGGAGTCAATGCCCAGTCGCCCTTGCTGGCTGGTGACGTCACCAACCATTTTTGGTTTGTGTCCCCTAAAACAAAAAAGCGCCCAAGAGTTTCATTTTCACTATCATCCTCTTCATCATCATCATCATCATCATCACTAACTATAATTTAAGAAGGGAATTTTTTGGAGTATTTGAATAATAATTTCATCTTAGTTTGGTTATGACTTATGTTTTTTTTATCAAAGTCATTTCTAATAATTCGTTTATAAGATCAAAAAACAAAATGGTGAAGTTTAGAAATAAATATAAGTATCGAAATTTTGTGAATTTTTTAAAACCCAAAGAATTACAAATGGTGAAGTTCAGAAAATTTATTTGTATATATCTTCTATAACTATATTTTAGCAACGTGATATTTTGAAAGGGGGAAAATTTAGCTGAGTTCCTTTTTAAAATTATTATAATTGGCGAAGTTAAGAAAATTTATTAAAATTTAACCATGGCCGCTTTTTTTTAGATTTTAAATTTTAATCTCAGTAGCGAAGCGCAGAGTGGCAAAGCCATTGCCTGGTTTTTCTATATTATGGAGATTACACAGAAGTCTATCGTGGGAATTTTCCTTTATTATCTAATACAGAAATTCCTTTTTATATCTCACCGAATGATCCTGCGACAGTGGGGTAGTGAATATTTCTGATGATTTTCTCGAGTAATGAAAATTCTGTAAATATTTTATCGTGAAAAGTATTTTTTCCTGCTTCGCTCATCACATGGTGGAAGAAGTCATCCTGCTTCGTTGACCACAGCAAAGGAACTGCTTCGGGCTTTGGCAACTTCTTATGTCGAGCCGTTTTTTTACTTCGCACCAAAAAGACAAAATACGAAAAGTTTAAATTTGAGGCTGTTTGATTAAATCTGCTAAAAAGAAATATTCTGTATGATTAAATCTTCTATAAATATTATTCTCTTTTATTAAATCTTCTAAAAATTTGAATTTGTTTGAATAAATTTTCTACAAATTTGATTCTGTATAATTAAATATTCTAAAAATTGTATTTTGTATGATTAAACTTGAAAATAATATTCTGTTTGATTAAGTCTTATAGAAATCCGATTTTGTATGATTAATTCTTTTAATAATATTATTCCGTTATAGTAAATCTTCTAAAAAACTTATGATTCTGTATGATTAAATCCTAAAAATATGATTCTCTATGATTAAATTTTCTAAATATTAGATTCCGTATGATTCTAGCCTCTAAAACTATTATTGTTTCATTAAATCTTCTAATAATATTATTCTATTTTATTAAATATTCTAAAAAAATATATTTTTTGTAAGCTTACGACTTTTTAAAATATTATTCTTTTATTAAATCTAAAAAAAAATATTTTGTATAATTAAATCTTCTAAAAATATTATTCTGTTTTATTAAATCTTCTAAAAACTTGATTCTGGATGATTAAATCTGAAAACTTGTCATCATCATCATCACTAACTCTATAGTTTAAGAAGGGGATTTTTTAAGTATTTGAATAATAATTTCATCTTAGTTTGGTTGTGACTTATGTTTTTTTTATCAAAGTTATTTCTAATAATTCTTTTATAATATCAAAAAACAAAATGGTGAAGTTCAGAAAATTTATTTTTATATATCTTCTTCTTCTATAACTATATTTTAGCAACGTGATATTTTGAAAGGGGAGAAATTTAGTTTAGAGTCCCTTTTTAAAATTATTATAATTGGCCAAGTTCAGAAGATTTATAAAAATTTAACCATGGCTGCTTTTTTTTAGATTTTAAATTTGAATCTCAGTAGCGAAGCGCAAGCTCCTCCCGTAGGGGAGAGTGGCTAAACCATTGCCTGGCTTCTCTATGATTAAATCTTATATAAAAAATTTGGAATTCTATGTTTGAACACAGGAAACGATCAACCAATAGCGAAAATAAGGTGAGAAAAAGCTTAAAATAACGGTAGCAGCTATTTAGAATGTGAATTCAAAGTATCGTGAAAGCTAAAAGAAAGATCAACAGAACAGAACTTTCATTCATACAAGAAAACACTCCACTGCTAGGGGGCTTTAATTACGATTTCTGAATGTTTATGTTTTTTTAATGAATTAGTACTTGTATATTTGGAATGCACCACCTCAAACCATGCAGGTTTAGTGAGCGCCATTTGCAGTCCTTTTGAGCCTACTCTTTTTGGGTAGTACTCTTATTTTTCTGATCTCTCGCTGTCTTTTTTATCTGCTCTAATTGCCAAATTTTCTTCACTCCTCAAAGACGGGTAAAAGAAGGTATTGTACTTCGAAATAAATACAAGAAATGAGCATAATTTTTCCGGCAAAAACCTAGTTTCTAGTAGATTACTCACTTGCAAAAACCTCTCCAACACAAACTCCAATGCCAACCTACCTCAGTTTCCCGAGAGGCCTACTGAAACAAAGCCCAGTGTTGAGACCACAGAAAGCGTCTTCCATCAACAGCCTTGATTTAGACGATGAGTGGACCAAGAAGGAGTCATCATCGAGACCTAAACAAGAGAAGTCACTTATAAAAATATAATCTCATCCTTAGCCATTAATCTCCATATTATTGCATCACTACCTGAGGTCACCTCGTCCCATGAAGCACTCATCATCAGTTTATTGAATATTAGTACGTAAAATAATAATTTTCTCACATGTTTTTGTGACTTCTAAAGATTCTAGATTAGTATCGAAGTTGTACAAGAAAAGAGATACAATCCCTAGGGCGATCAAGGCTGTGACAATCCAAACCTGTAAATATAGTTAATCCTCTTAAAAAGTGCAGATACGAAATAACAAAATTTAATCCAGATTTACATACGTGGAAGTGTGGCTAATATTTATCAATAGACATAAGTCGTCAAAGTTGATACAGAATTAGAAGTATGAATAAACTAACAAAGAATCAGTAAGATATAACTACTAACCAAGAAAACATAGCTTGGAGTTTGGCGTCAGGAAAGTGAAGTTGGGGATCCAACTCCCACCCTCCTACCTCTCCGTCCAAACACACACGAATACATAAAAACCTAGAAAGTGTAGCCTTATAATTCCCGTCAAAGTGAACCATCATCGGATGCGGTAGGCGGATGAATTCTGCGACAGAGGCAAACCTTGGCTTTCAAATCCGTTCATTTTTGCAAAGCTTCCGTAAAGCAGACGATATTAGAATCGTGCGTAAAATAATTATATATCATCTAAACTTTAGTTAGCAATTTTTTTTTAACACAATGCTAAAAGGTGTTTTATGATTTCGCCCCTATCGTCTCATTATTGATACCTGTTTTTTGAGAGGTGTAGTGTAAACAATGATCTTTGTCCAACAACTGCATTTTAAATGGGTTGAGAATTTCCTTGTCTTTCACCTAGACGCCGGACTTAGATGAAATGGCGATACGGCGCTATCAGCGAGGCTCGTCAGGAGAGGAAGCAAAAGCCGATATGCAAGAGGGTCAAGACAACCTCCTTGGATTGTCCCACTGTTGGCAGTGTATCTCAGACCCTATTCACAGAAAATGCATTTAAGCTTTTTATCTGTCTCTCGACATATGCTCTAATGCATAGTTAATCCAAGCCCGATACACTTCACCTTTAAAGCACCTTTTCCACACCAAAGAATGCTAAGCGGACATTTTACTACAGAATTACGTTATTTTAGTATCATATATTTTGTCACGATCTCTTTACTAGTTTATTTCATCTAATGTTCATTACGTTTTGCTAATTATTATATTTTAAAACGATTGTATGAGTTATTAAAAGGTGAATTTAAGCGTGTTATGGTGCAGGTTGACGTGAAATCTTAATCAAGCGAGTTTCTCTTGACCCTCTTACCGGACAAACTATCGATCACTGGCCTGCACCAACACGCTGATGACGTCACGAATGTATTTTTCATTTAGAATTCGAGGCTGTAGAAGAGTGTTATACCCAGCATTTGGTACCTCTGAAGGAACAAACTTGATATTGACAGCATTTCTCCCGGTCCCTAAGTCTCGGTATAAGAAACCACTTCGTACAAGTTAGCTTCTTAAACCCTGGGCTCAGGAATCTTTCAAAATCGAGTCTGTGTATGTGGGGTTGTCTTAATTTTACATATTAAATTATTTAAAAAGCAACAAGTTTGTTTAAATCCGGGGTTTGGATGAGAGTACCATCGTGTAAGAATTTGTTCCTTGTCCGGTTGATGGGATTCGCTAGAGCAACTCTGCATCACTAACCTGTTCTGCTTCTGTTGTTTTCATTCCCCTTTTAATTCTTTTTTGTTGTATTGAAAATTTAAGATTGGGGTATAGGGAGAATAACAGAGATTGATAGGAGATGAGAAATGTGGGTATTAACCAGGAAGGGGGTGTGCGGATCAAGTATTTGCAGTGAGACAACAAGCTGAAAACAAGGGATAAGGGGGGTGTAAGGAGTATCCTGGGTTCATGCATTCGGAGAAAGCTTATGATCGTGTAGATAGAGAAACAGTATGACAGGCTCTGATAATGTAGGGGTAATTATTTTGATTCGAATCGCAATACCAACGATCTGTAAAGTAATTAATGGTTGAAGGTAGAAAAAGTAAAAGTGCGTGGAAAATATAAGTATAAATGCAGATAGTCCAGCCTGCATTGGGGGGGAGAGGGCAAACTGCCATCGGCGTACAAATATACCGGCCTTGTGAGAAATAAAAGCCAGGCGTGTAACATTGTGACAATGGGGGGTGCGGAGAAAAACTCAATGGTCTCATCTACCAACCTATATTTCTTGAATGAGATAGAGATGTTAGTCATTTTTTCGAATGCGGCTCACCGTGCCTGATCTAAGTACCATCGAAGTGTCCTATCTAGAGGCAATGGAAAGGTGATCGGTTTCAAAGAGGTCATCAACCACCTGCCTTTCCTAATCAGCTTGTGCATCAGAAGAACACAGGGTCACATTAAGACACGTGAATTCCTCCATATTAGGAGACCGATCTTCAAGTCTTCGACCAGGCCCGCAAGAATTTGACCCCTGGGACTGACGAGTAATCACCCACAGAAGGTGTCTAACGTTCACATTCCCGAGAATGAGAAAGGCAGAATTTCACTTCACCGAAACTGGATGACGGTGGAAGGTACACATAAGCAAGAGCTGACCTCTTTACCTAGGTGGATTTGGTCTGCTACCTCGTAATGGAAGGCAAAGTGAGGCGTAGGATGAACGAAGGCATCGGGTATAAATTGCGCACACACTAGTCCGGCCACCATCCCTTGGTGGATCATTTGCCAAACCCTTGTACCGCGGCAGAGTAGGCATGGTGGACAAACTCAATGTGGTCTATTGATGGTAGACAGCTGAAGGGAAACGGGGGGGATACGAGCCTCCGTAACATCGCGCAGTTAACTCGTAGTTCACGACAGTTACACCGAAGGAAATTTCCTTCCAAATCTATCTTCTTAAAGAAGCTGCCAGGGCCTTCTTCGAAGAAGTGGTAGTAGCAGTAGTCGACGCCAATCCTTCTTGATCCAGGAGGATCCCCGACCAGAGAATGAAATCTACATAAAGGTCAGAATGACAATCGCTGGTCGGCCCGAAGGCACATTGAGCCGGTCCTCTTTGAGGAGAGGTGCCAGGAAGTATTAGGTTTTTTTGACACCAAACAGTGCTCAGGTGGAACCTTCGTCGCCCCGGGACAGAGGGATCTGTTCCACGTCAGAGGTATGTGGATATAGATACCCATCGGCTAGATTCTTTGGAACAGAGTGTGTGTGTGTGTGTGTTGTGCTGTGAAGACGGGAGAGGAAAGAAAGCAGTGTTATGATTGGCTATGTGTGAGGTGAGAGGTGTAAGATCTACCCACCCGAAAACGGGCTGAGCACAGCGCGTCCCCCCAATCGGTAGCCAGATCTCTCCGTGCGCTGACGTTTGTGTCCGCTCATGCCGGGATTCGGGATCGAACCCGGTACCGCGACGTTGGGAGACCAACGACGTATCCACTCGGCTAGCATGAGCTCTTCGAAGTGGTCCTCACTGCTTTTGGACAGATCTTTGAGGAATCTTGGCCGCGAAACGCACCGTTATCACTGTCGTCTTCTCGGTCTTACTTCAGAAGTTTTTATCATCATGCTTAGCCTCCCCTTTCTCCTGCCTAGAGTCATTCGACTGGGAGGGGCCTTTAGGGACAGGGCTCCCTCATTCTTTTATTGAGATGTTTGTCACCTCGAATTGCCGTTTCGTTATTTGGTATGGTTTCATACATGCTCCGTTCACTAGCTGGAGAACAGACAGTTAAATTCGTCTACTTATTTAAGGTTTGAGGATATTCCATGATGCTCAAAGGAAAACATTATTACACTTGCACTTAGACACCACACAGTGAACGAGGTAGGGGTTGGAAGGTTTGAAGTAGAAAATTTGATTTCAGACAAGGTTTTCCCTGGAATGGTCTAACCGAGAGGATTATAACTCTTGCTCCAAAATGGAATAAATAACCATTTGGACTACCTTCCTGTCATCGTTGGTTCCGATTTCTTATAAATCCATGTTCATTAACTTTACCCTCTCCCCTCTTCGAATTTCTCATTTCTTCCACTAAAGTATACTGTCTGAAACTTAGTTTTTTCAGAGAATGGCAATTTGGTCTATAGCCGCATTGTGCAACCCCTAAAAAGAAAGGGACGACATAAAAACCAAAACACAAAAGGATATTAAAAATTATTCAGAGTAAAAATGATTGAGAATCATAAAAACTATTACAGTAAACATACAACCAATGGTTACTGAAGAAAGAACTCATTTCAAAACTTCAAAAAGTGAGTGCAAAAGAACACAAGGTCTCTTATCTACTGACTAAATACAACTTACGAAAGCGGTATATTGAAGGCTTAAAATAACAATCTAAGTAGACAGACATAAATCTTGAATCGAGAATCACGTTGGCGATATAAGAGAGGTATGCCAGCTACTTGGGGCACATTGCTGTCTCGCTTGTCTGAGTTCGGATCCGTAAGACTTGGCTGGGTGTTCAAGCTTTTTTCGTTAAGCTTAAATACCGAGGAGCATGAACGAATGCCACGAAAACAATTTATTGACACGCAAAAGCAATAAATTACAAGGGACCAGACACAAAACCTAAGAAAACAAAAATCCCGAATTTATTTATTGAAATCAAGAACACAATTCACCTTGTACGCCTATCCTGCGAGGGCTTGATCAGAAGTTCTGTAGGTAATTTTCCAGGAAAGCCTTTCACGATGTTTTAGCCGTTTTTTTTGGCTAGATTTTAGCTGTTTTTACCTTTTTAAAACTTTTTCAACTTAAATAAATATATTAAACATATAAACTAACTTAACCTAGAAAATAACTAAAAATAAAAGCTAAAAACGGCTAAAATCTAGCCAAAATAACTGTTAAAATATCGTGCGGCGCTCTCGTTGAAAATTACCGTTCTGTACAGGCCTACAGTAGACGTTAAAAAGCAATGAGAGATGCTTCTTGCCTCATCTTTCAGTTGTACAACGAATTATCAAATTTACGTTGTTTTTATACAGAAAAACAAAACAAAATATAAGGGAAGAAACAATAAAAATGCATTTATATTTTAATTCTTAGGGACAGAAGTTTGGGTTTAGATAAATTTCGTGATACCGGCGTGTGAAGATATGCTGCTTAAAGAGAGACGAAAATTAAACTTTCTTCGGTATAGAATGAAGGCGAGAAGGAATCAATTAGATCCGACTCGACAATCTTGTTGTGCCTGATATAGTTTTTTGAGCAATAAGATAAGACGAGAACTCTCAAAACTATTACTATTTATCGAATAAAGATTCGTTCTAGCATTTCTTTTTTCCTCGATTGTTCAGAAGTATTTTTAGCTCCATGAACTAACCAACCAGGGTCGTGTCGCAGCCTCGTGGCATAATCATCTCAAGCATTTCACAGGAATTTGACTTCTTTCCGCTCTCCCCTGCGAGATCTGGGCGAAGAAAACTTCAGGAACTTTCCCACCTTCATTCTCACTAACGTCATTGTACTAAGCAATCGCCTTTTTTCTATTTTCTCTGTAGTAATACACCTGATGCTTACTCTTCCTCTTTAGAATATATAGTAACATTTTATCATTTATCCTCCTCCTCCTTCTTCTTCTTCTCAACTTTTCACTTCCTGGGGTCGTCGTTCTCGATGAGTCGGTTTTTGGTAAAAGACTCCTCCATTAAGGTTTTGGCAGAGACTTTACGGACGGATGCCTTTCCTCACTTACACCCTTCCTATTTACCCGAGCTTGAGACGGGCACTGAGTTGGGCTGGCTCGCCACCCCAGTATGCTTCCAATGATTTGCATATTTCCCCCTAATGTCTTTAACTTGAACTATTTACTGCGTTGATTGCTTAAGCGAAATAGGAACGACAGTATAAGACTTGACATTCGTTTGAATACTTGGCTATTTTCGAGGGAAAAGCATAATGATACCCTAAGTCAACAAATCTCTAAGAAGAAACCAAAGAAAATTAAGTATACCCACATCTTGACTGTAGTCACCCAAAAGTATACCCGCGTCTTGAATGTAGTCAAACTCTAAAAAAATCGGAATCTTTTGAAATGCTGAAAAAAAGAATCCTCAGAGCTCATTTTTTCTCATTTAAATTTGTATTTAATATTTTCATTTTGCTTTACTTTTTTTAGATGTTAGATATTATCTCCTGATAAAGATAAAAATTAAAATCTATTTTAGAAAGAAGTCCGATAAAAGATTCGAATGTACCAAAAAAATTCAACAACCTATCTTAATTGTGAATAAAAAATTTAACGACCATTTGTAATTCGTTTTGTTTTAAAAAAAATTCGATAATCATATTTATTTTTTCTGAACTTCACCTTTTACCTTTGGCCAATTTGTAGATACAAACTAAAAGAAAAATATTTATTATTATTCAACCCATCCAAAACACTAGGGATGTGTACTAGAAAGCTTTTAATTTTTTTTAGACCAAAGCTCTGTTGCTAGAGCCAGATAGGCCGTATGCCACAGACCAAAAGGTCTGCCTGCGAAGCGCAAGCTCCTCCTGTAAGCAGGAGTAGTGAAACCGCTCCTTTTGTTTGTTAATGCTTCAATTAAATAAAATGTAGTTTAAATTTTTATTGAAAATCTACATTTTACCTAGTTGTCCATACTTTATGGAAAAGACAAGAAGAAGAAGGTGTATTTTAAAGTTCTAAAGGTTCAGACATTTGCTTACACCCCATCATGTGAACAAAGTGGACAATCTAATTGTCTGACTATTTATGTTGACTTCCTACAGGTTTTTAATATACCTCACCGCCCCCCTTTTTTTATATACCATCCCTTGTTTTCACTTTCAATTATTTAATTTCGGTTTAATCTATAGTTTTCGTGGTGGTAGGGTGGGTACATAAATCACCAGTATTGTGAATTGCAACTTTATAAAACTGGTGTGCATTTGAGTACCGTTTTTCCCCGAATGCGGAATAATTTGAAATGTTTAATTTCTTAATTGATCCGATTTGGAATTTAAGGACAAGAACCCTTAGATACAGCTCGGCATTTCTTTCTTCGTTCGTGACTGTCTCGCTTTTTTAGTTTAGCTAAATGACAGCCCTGATTGCTAACAAGCTGATCCACTAGGTCATTTTCATTGATGTATTTTTTTTTATATTTGTTTTAGCAACCGTTGAATTGCTCTTGGAAGGATTATCCTGTCATCCAAATCTCGAGATGGTGACAGAAAATTACTCATTGATTGACCACAATGGTGTTTGATGGTCATTCCTAAGTAAGCTGAATTTTTATTTGAATAATCCTGCAACTTCAGGTTAGTTTAATTTGGTAATTTAGGTTTATGATTAGTTACCATTTATAATCAATATTTTGTGGTCTAGCAAATAATGTTTCAGTATTTATTTCGGACTCATTCCTTGAATTATGTTAGGGGTATTAGAAAGGTCATTTGGTGCCCTAGGCGAGAGTGTACTTTGACGCCCCCCCCCCCCAAAAAAAAAACCGCTTCCTGAAAGCAGCACCTGACATTTTCATTACAAAAGATAAGCATTTGACTGGCTGATAAAAATGACAATACGACGACGTCCTTTTGTATCAATTTGAGAAAGGGTGATGGCCTAATGCGCTTTTTCCCTCCCCAACTTTAAGAAAGAAAACGTGTCTAGTATCAAGAAAACGTATTTAAGAGAAAACGTGCCAAGTAGCCTAAGTGTAAAGGATGTGTTTCAAGTTTATTATATATATTTTTATTTGGTTATTTTTTAATGTTTATTTATTATTTGAATCCGTAATTTGGCGCTCCCTCTGTAATTTGGCGTCCTAGGCAGCCGCCTGTGTGGCCTATGCGGAGAGCCGGCCCTGGGTATTAATTATTTTTTAGTAGGCCCATTTTGTGTGGTCTAATTATCACGAATTTATGGTTTAGTGAAGGCGATTTATTAATTTGGGTTAGAGGCAGGCCCGTAGCCAGGCTGTAATTTTTTTTGGGGGGGGCTATTTCTATTTTAAGGGGGGACTATTTTTTTACAAATACCATCTTGATATTTAAGTTTGCAGTTCGCCGTAATTAGATATATCTAACGTTGGGAATGGAGTGATAAGAAAAAGCCACTTACCAGCCAGTTTGTTATTAGCTACCGCGACTACCAAGCCAACAAAAGTTCAGAGTTCATAAGTAGCAAATTGTTGTAGTTTCTTAAGTTGAGATTTTGTTATGATAATACATACAAACACTTGTATTTTTTATCATAAAATTGATTTATAAAATGATATTTAATCAAATCAGTTTGGGAAATAGAATTGCAAATGGGATTTGAGGATTGGGAAGATGGTGTTTGCTACAAAATTATTGGAATGGACTTCCAGAATTGGCGATGAATTCTTAGAAAGTTTGAATGTATTTTAACTTATGGAAATGGCTGGGGGCAAAATACAATTACAGGGCTTTACTATACAGTCAGTTCTTCCAACTAGTAAGCCAACCAGGAGGTTCACAAAACCAAAGGTGGTATATGAAGCTGGAGCCACAGCCAAAATAACCTCTTCCAGAAGATATCAATGTACATGCTTGCTGTGTAATTTCACACAAGGGAGAACTTCTCCCTTGTGTGGAACTGAAATCATATTATTATTTTAGGCTAAAATATTTTGGGGGCTAAGCAACCCATAGCCCCTCCGTGGCTATGGGCTTGGTTAGAGGTACTAATTATTTGTTAGTACCATTTGATTGCCTAGTTATTACTGCTTCAGAGTTCGTTGTGAACAAATTTCTCGATTTAGATTTAAGTATGTACATATAACGTAGTTCATCATTATGTTCCTCTACGGGATTACACGAAAGGAGTTAGTCAATGAGGTAAAGTAAATCAATGGAGTCCTAATTACTTTTTGGGACTCTCCTAATCAAGGGCGAGATGTATCTGCATCATTATTACCCTTATGGCGAATCTAGGTAGATATTGACTACGGCGATCCACACTTAACCCATGGTTTTCCACGCAAGAGGTTTCGTTTACCTGTTTGATTTGGCCGCAATTGCAACACAGCCACTGTATATTGACCATAGGTGGGCGTTATCGCAATAATTTATTGCGATAACGATATCGGGTTATCGGTTATCCTATTTTTCCGCGTTATCTATTCATCGGTATCGCCGATACTTTTGGTTCCAAACTAGCGATAATCGATAATTCCAGTTTTGGTTCCAGTTTAGCACAGGGGCAAGCCGCGTGTACCTTGGAGGCAGAAATAGGAAGATCCGAGCTGGGAACCGAACGTATACTGAACGGACTGCGGGGCGGCCGGTCTTGACGTCTTCTCAAAACGTTCGCTCAGCTTCAATCTCTCATCAGCTGTTGAGCGAGAGGTCGCGAGGTGTTGCTCTTGCGCGCTACCGGTTTTATGCGTTCTTTGATGATTTTTTCCCAATGTTCTCGTGCTTCTTCCGTTCTAATTTTTTGTGCACGTGTATATGAATGCATATACTATTCGGTGCTATTCTTTAATATCTGTTTATTAACGTTTTGAACACTTACGAAGTTACGCCCCTATTCTAAACTGATCCTATTTTTATTGTAATTTAGTAGTGCAGTGCTGTGCTATTTTATAGTATTGAATTAGTGATGGCGTCGCAAGAGACTGTGCCCGCAGTATCGGAATTTGGGATTTATCGATTTATCAGTTATCACCTTATTTGGCGATAAATTTATCGCCAGTTATCGATTACGCCGATAAGGTTATCGTTATCGATTTATCGGTTATCGTGTTACATTTTTTCGTTATTGCGCTCACCACTGAGAATGACCCGTTTGATTTTGCTCTCACTACCACACAACCACTGTGGATTGACCTGTTTGATTTGGTTGCTATTGGAACATAGCCATTGTAGATTAAACTGTTTGATTTGGTTTTCATTGTAACACAGCAACTATAGGTTAACCTGTTTAATTTGGCTCTCTATGCAACTAAGCCGCTGTAAATTGACCTGTTTCATTTGTCTAACCATCGCGACGCAACCTCTGTAGATTAACTTATTTGATTTTTCCCGTTGCAACACAAACACTGTAGATTGACCTGTTTGATTTGTCTAATTATTGCAACGCAACCACTGTAGATTGACCTGTTTGATTTGTCTAACCATTGCAACGCCTCCTCTGTAGATTTACCTATTTGATTTGTCTCCCATTGCAACGCAACCACTGTAGAATTAGACGTGTTTGTCGAAGTTAAAAAGGAAATTTCTCGCTGTCATCCTTGAACCAGAGTTCAGATCTGACTGACCGCTTAGAACAAAAAATCGACTATTAAGCACAAGACCCCCATCCTTTTGTACCCGAAGACCCTTCAGAGAAATGGGGTGGTACGTGCTGGTAGCATCTCGTCTAGCCATGGTTCCTCCCAGGGAAGAAAGCCCCAAACACGCCTCTTCCCTCACTGGAGCACCCTTATCCACATGTATCATACACAATATCCTCAACTTTCTCCTCTGTCAATCCTCTTTCAAATAATCCACTTTTTAATCGGTTTTCTGACCTTTCGCTCCCACTCCCTAACATTCACTCTCACATACACTCTTTGCAAGTCTATCTCTCCTTACATGCCTATACCGCCATAGTGTCACAATTCACTTCACATCCTCGTTCACACCTACAAGTCGATCCATGACTTCTCTCTCTCTCTCTCTCTCTCTCTCTCTCTATCTCTTTCTCTTTCTCTCTCTCAATCTCTCTCTCTAGCTCTCTCCAGGGCACCTCCTTATGATGGATAAAGAGCTTGCATGTATCGTAAAGTTTCCGAGCTATGTAGTCAGGGGCACCTTCGTGGCGTCCCTGGTAAGGTTACCCTTGTCGTATTCTACTCATCTACCCTGTGCTCAGCTAGGGGTTTTCTCTCTCTATGACCAATCTTTTCCAAAAAACAAAAAAAAACAACTACGACTCTCCTTTTAGCTCCTTTATGGGGCTGTCACCCAGAATGGAGGCTTTGGAACCTCTAAGTACAACCCTTAGCTCCACCTTCTATCTAGATTATAAGGACCTGACGGCTACCTCATGCGTCAGAAGGGAGGCCTTGGAACCTCTAAAAACAACGCCAATCGACGCTCACTGGTTGCGAGAGACTGGGACTAGAGGCGTCCCAGGCGCTGGAGAGCCATGAATGGGATGAGGGTATGTGCCCCGTTAACCTCTTCTCGGGCGTGTAATTACTGACCATTTCCAGTGACCGTTGAAGGCTGCCTCTGGTAGCAACGGTCCGAGGTGATGGGTCTTTGTTCCCAGGTTGGCTGTCAGACCAACAAAAAGCCTTGAGTCGAGTCTCTTGGTGTGGCGGAATATCCAGTGAACGCTACACCGAGATCCTGGCCACCCTGAAGAGAACTAGTAGGAGTTTAGTACGGGTCATGTTCCGTTGTTCACCTGGTGAGAAATCGATGGTCCCCTTCCGGCAACTTAAGTGAGGCTTGGTTGGAAGCCAAGTCACGGCGGGCTTAGAAGACTCGGTCGAACGAACAGCAGAAAGGACCGTGCCTTCTGAAAGATCCAAAGCGTCTCCGATTGGTAGGCGGGAGCGACTTACGCGGGGAAAACTCACTAACCACCCTTTTTTTACTTATTGATTGGTCGCAAAGTGTTCAATATGAGTGGAAAGAGAGGACAGCCGCTTTAAACTACACATGTATGATATGCCAGAAGGACAAGGGGTGCGTGGACTTCGCGGAGGGGTGTTATTCGAAATGCCACTGTGCAGTATCTGCACCGATTGCATCCTCAAAGGTGAATTTCAAGAAGCAGTGGCTTATTGCAAGAAACTGAAAATAAATTACAGAGCCTGGAATCGGAGCACGTGCCGCAAATTTGCCGTCTCGAGGGCAGGATCGCAGAGTTGGTTTCCATATTAAAAACCCAGTCAGCTCGAGCCCTGGATGAACCTCCCACCGAAGTGGGCGGTTCCGCGGACAGGACTCTCACTCAGGAGGCGAACACTCCATCGGCAGTGCCGCACCAGCCGAGTGTAGAAAAGGCGAAGAAGAGAAAGAAGAAAAATAAGAAAAACTGGTAAAAAATAAACCTCCAACGAGTTTCAAGGGTTCCAGCGTCGCTGGTGCCCACGGGGTGTGCTCCGGTGGCTCCATCCCTGTCAGAAATGTAGCAAAGAGACTAATGTAACCTCCGAGGCTGACGCAGGTGTCAGTCTCTAATAGATTTGCATCTCGAATCTTGCCGGGAGGTAGCAATCGTTGTTGGGGAAGATATAAGTAGACCCTATTACAAGGCCCCTCGTACGCGCCCAATAAAATGTGGCGCGTACGTTGCCTCCCAGCGAAGCGGGCCTGAGATGTTAGGCAGGAAATGGACAAGTTACGACATAGGCGGGATGATACACTGGTAGTCGCATTAGCCAGCGGAAAACGACCTGTTCCTACAGTGAGGCCCTGCATGCTTCACTGAGCGCATCGTTGAGGACGTGAAGTCCTTAGCAACCTGTGTGAAGGAGAACTCAACCAGATCATTCGGAGACGATCCAGAGGTACCGTGGCCAACCAAAAAGCTCTGAGCATCAACTGGAGACTCGGTGATATCCTGTCAGACATGGGGGTAGGTTTCATGAACCCGTTCGACGAGTTCTACGGCCGGTCTGGACTGTTCGCCAATGACGGTACCCATCTGCCTGTCCGTGTGAGAAGAGTGTTGCATGAGCTTATCCACCGCGGTTTTTACTGGGTGAAGAGGCTGGGTCGAGGGGGACGGCAGACCAAAACCCAGTTAGGAGATTCCCCCGAAGTATCGCCATCGGCAATCGAGGTCAAACACCCCGAAAACAATCCTTCCGGCCATACAAGGGAGGGTGTGGAGATGGGTGATGACCAGCCTCTGAAGCTGGATTCGGAGGAGAGGAAGCCCGACGAACCTTCAGGAAACGGACAAGTAGACGGGGCAGTAGGGCTAGTGAACGCCCCCTAAGACTGCTTCTCTTAAATGCCCGCTCGATAAGGAACAAGTTCTGCAAGCTTAGAGCACTGATGTAATCCGAGAATGTTGAAATAGTGGCCATCACGGAGTAGTGGATCTGTACAGATACCGGGGACTTCATAAGCGAGTTTGGAGTACCCGGTTACGCGACCTTCCATAAGTATCCCGATGACCGGGAAGGCGGCGGAGTTCTGGTGTATGTACAGGACCATCTCTCTCCCGTCGAGTGTAGACCTGTTCTGGGCATGAGGTGTTAGGAGTCGACATTAAGGTCGACGATACCACGAACAGGGTCTTAGTGGCCTACGGACCTCTCCATCGGACAGTAGGGGTGGATATCGACCTGTACCAAAAACTGTCCGATCTCTTAGACGGTCCCCGTCGCTGCTGATAGGTAACTTAAATTGCCGGCTCGACTGGAGTGACCGAACGGGCAACAGAGAGGCGTCTCAGCTTGTGGACTTTGCTGTCAGCAACTTTTTGACTCATTGAGTCCGCAAGCCTACCAGAGGGGGTAAAGATTTGGATCTAGTATTTACCCCTGAAGATGACCTGTCTGTAACGTGTCAGTGGATAAGTGCCTGGGTGATAGTGATCACGGTTCGGTGTACGTGCCCCCTGTATGCAATGTACGAATGAACGAGCCCGTAAGTAGATCTTAGACGTCCAGAGTTCGATGGACTTCGTACGGTACTTGTCCAAATACAACCATCTAACAAAGACGGGACGAACTCCAAATAGAATAACTTCAAGAATCGTTTTATGGAGTATCCGGCTTAATTCGTTTCCACGAAGACCGTCAGACTAGCGAGTATTCAGCCGCGGTGGTTTAGTCAAGAAATCACCACCGCTATTAAAGGTAGAAAGAAAGCACACAGGATATAGAAGAGAAGTAGAAATGCAGCACATCGTGAAGCTTACGTGGCTCATTGTAGAAGGGTGAAGGCATTAGTGCGTACAGCTAGGCGGAACTAAGATGTTCGTGTGGCTTCTCTCTACAAAGAGAGACCTAAGGAGTTCTTCGCGTACGTGAACAGCCGAAAACCAGTGCGCCAATGCCCGGACCTCTGAGAGATGCGGACGGCGTCGTCCAGGATTCGGACCTGGAAATCGCCAACGTACCCAACGACTACTTTTCCTCGGTTTTCACGATGGAAAGGGACAGAGGGATACACAGCCCGCCGATAGTGAAAGATGTTAGATTAGGAACGCTAGAGGAAATAACTACAACTGCCCAACAGGTTGCCAGGAGGCTCAGTCAATTGAATGCGTACAAATCCCATGGTCCTGAAGGCGTCCTGCCACGAGTGCAGGAAAGTTGATTGTCGGATCGGTGACAGAAGATTACTATCGGCGGCCACGCATCTAGAGGGTGGGCACCCATCTTTCTGACATCTTCAACGCGTCATTTGATAGTGACGTGTGGCTAGCCAACGTCACCCTGATCCACAAAAAGGGGGACCGTGGCACCGCTGTAAACTACTGACCGATAAGTCTCCCGTTAATAGTAGTTAAAGTAGTGGAAAGCATCATAGCGGACATAATAACGGATCAGAAGAAAGCGCTCATGCCTCACGAACTTGTTCAAATTCTTTCACGGGACGATGAGCGAGTTTGACAGAAGTCGAGCGGCTGACATACTTTATTTGGATTTCCAAAAGGCTTTTGATAACCCCGTCCCCCCCCTCCACCGTCGATTGATGGCAAAAGTACGTGCATTGGGAATTAGAGGAACGGTCGCAAACTGGTTAGAAAGTTGATTGTCGGATCGGTGACAGAAGATTACTATCGGCGGCCACGCATCTAGAGGGTGGTCGGTATTAGCGCAGTCCCTCGGGGCCCCGTGTTTGGCCCTCTATTATTCACCATCTACACCAACGACATAAATGAAGGACTGGTGAGCGGCCTCGAGAAATTTGCCGACGACACAATTTGGAGCGAAAGTAGCGATGCCCGGATGATCGGCGAGTGGTCTGACAAGTGACGGATGTCTTTCAACTTGGACAAGTGTATGGTTATGCATATTGGGTATGCCAATCAACGGTCAGACTACGAGCTACAAGGTACAAGTCTTGAGGCCACTGATGTCGAGAAGGACATAGGGTGCTGATTAGCAGCGATTTTAAATTCTCGAAGCAGTGCTTACAGGTAGAGAAGAGGGCTCAGCGCCTGCTGGGTTACATCGGGAGGCAATTCAGCTTTCGGAACAAGAAGGTTATTCTGCCCTTATACAACTCAATAGTGCGACCTCACCTGGAATACGCAGTTTAGTTCTGGTCTCCCCACTATAGAAAATACATCGATCGTTTGGAAAAGATGCAAGCCAGGGCCACGAAACTGACCCTATCGCTAAAGAACATGACATACCCACAAAAACTGCAAGAGCTCGGTCTCTTTTTGCTCGAGAGTCGAAGACTGCGCGGTCGTCTCATAGAGATTTAAAAAATTTTGAAGGGCTTTGTAAATGTCGAGTGCATGAAGTGCTTTACACTTAACCAGAATGCGACTCGAAATCACGGGTGGAAGGTGGAGTTGCCCAGATTCAATACGCTTTCAGTGGGTACGTCCTTCACGTACGACATCTGCGGCACGTGGAATAGACTACCAGCCGTAGTTGTCAACAGTAGCAGTGTCGAATAGTTCAAGAGTCGACTCGATAACATATACTTTAGAACATAATGTGGTGACAGCAATTATCTCTGCGTGCTAATAGGGTGAGTTGAATTTAGATTAGCGTAGGATAGCTAAGTTTCATTTTCTAAGGAGTGCCTCCTCAGCATTGGTCGCAAGGCCTTTGAGGTACTTCTTTTCCTTGTAACTCCTTGGCATAGACGGAAAGGTAGCCGGCTAAAACGAGAACTGGCTAAGTGGCAGACGGCAACGGGTGGTGGTGAATGGACAGTCTTCTGACTGGGTGCCCGTTACTAGCGGGGTGCCTCAAGGTTCTGTCCTGGGACCACTACTATTCATCTTCTACGTCAATGACATGGACGGTGACATGGTTGCCAAGATTTCCAAATTTGCCGACGATACCAAGCTTGGTATGAACGTTGCAAAGGATGGAAATACTGCCCGCCTGCAGGAAGATCTTGGGAAGATTGGGGAGTGGTCGGACACGTGGCAAATGCCTTTTAACGTGGGCAAATGCAAAGTGATGCATATCGGCCACAGAAACCCCCAATCTCAGTATATCCTTAAGGGCACTGCTATTGAATCCACCGACACTGAGAAGGACTTGGGTGTAACAATCACTAGTGACCTCAAGTTCTCGAAACAGTGCATTGAGGCGGAGAAGAAAGGCCCAAAGGATGCTAGGCTATATTAAGCGCCAGTTTGGTTATCGGAACCAGGAGATTGTACTGTGCCTGTACAACTCCCTTGTCCGACCGCACCTGGAGTATGCCGTACAATTTTGGAGTCCTTCATTGCGAAAGGACATCGCGAGATTGGAACGCGTACAAGCCAGGGCAACCAAGCTGATTCCCTCTATCCGACATAAAAGTTATGAGGATAGACTAAGGGAATTAGATCTGTTCTCGCTGGAAACCCGTAGACAGCGTGGTCAGCTCATCGAAGTCTTCAAAATACTTCGAGGGTTCGACAATGTTGACTACCGGGATATTTTCACACTGAGTGAGAACAGAAAGCGCAATCACGGCTTCAAACTTGAACTGAAGCGTTACAACCGCAATCTCTTTGGAAATTTTTTCACTTACAGTATCTGCGGTAAGTGGAACGCACTTCCAGTGGAAGTTGTCAACAGTGAATCTGTTGACCAGTTCAAGTCAAGACTAGACAAGGTCTTGAAAAGTGGCCGTTTAGGGACGCAAAGCAATTGAGCAGCCATATGCCCGCTCGATTGCTAGTCCAAAGGTACCCTCCTTGAATGGGCCGTAAGGTCTCCTAGGGTACCTTCTTTCCTTGTTGTTACTCCTTGTTGGTACACTCTCTCTCTCTCTCTTTCTTTCTCCCTGTTAGCTTCTCTTTTCCCATTACAGGGTTCATACACTACAACCACACCCATTTTTACACTTGTAAATTTCAACTTCACCTACGTAATTTTCAACCATTACGTCATGCCACTCCGCACTCAAAACCACTATCACAGTCAATTTACTCACACCACCCTTATATATACCTGATCGTACTCCAACCCCTATAAATTTTTCATTCCATTTCTTGTTCGTCTCACAATAATATTTTAAGGGAACATACAACATAGGGGAAGAAAGATGTGAAAAGTGTGTTCACAAAGAAAGAGGTGAAGTAAGTGGAAGTGAAAATAACGGGAGGGAATGAGAAGGGTGGGGTGAATACACTACCTCGGCATGTCTTTGTCTCCCATAAACCACCTCCGGAAGCTTTTATTATCTCCCATAAAACACTTCTCTAAGATTTTATCTCTCATAATACACCTATGTACGCTTTTATCTCCCATAAAACACCTCCATAAGCTTTTATCTCCCATGAAACATTCCTGTAAGCTTTCATCTCTCATAATACACCTCTGTACTATTTTATCTCCCATAAAACACCTCCATAAGCTTTTATCTCTCATGAAACATTCCTGTAAGCTTTTATCTCTCATGAAACATTCATGTAAGCTTTTATCTCTCATAATACACCTCTGTACGATTTTATCTCTCATATAACACCTTCATAAGCTTTTATCTCCCATAAAACCTCCATGTAAGCTTTTTTTCTCCATAATACACCTCTGTACGCTATTATCTCCCATAAAACACATACCTAAGCTTTTATCTCTCATATTACACCTCTGTACGCTTTTATCTCCTATAAAACACCTCCATAAGCTTTCATCTCCCATAAAACACATCTGTGAGCTTTTATCTCCCCATAACTACGTCCGTTTGGTCCATCTCCTATAAACCACCCGTGTAAGCTTTTATCTCCAAAAATGCACCTTTGTGAGCTTTTATCTCCCCGCTTGCTTTCATCTTTCATTAAACGCCTGTGTAAGCTTTTATCTCCCATAATGCATCTCTGTATGCTTTTATCTCCCATAAACACCTCTGTAAGTTTTCTCTCCCATAAAACTCCTATGTGAGCTTTTATTTCCCCATACCTACCTAGAGGTCCTATTATCTACCCACATCTACATCTCAGTTGAGTAGATTTACCAATTGTACATGAGTGTAAACTATTAGGAGTTTACATCAACAACAGCCTAAATTGGAAAACGCACGTTGAATATCTAATCGAAAAGGAAAACAAATGTTTATTTATCATCTATAGGGACAAGCAATTTAAATTCAGTGTGAAAACTATGTTTACACTCTATACTTGGTTCATTCGTACTAGTTTGGAGTACGCTGTGCCCGTGTGGCACTCAGGATTGACAGCACAGCAAACACTCCGGAGTGTATTGAACGAATACAAAAGAGAGTTTTCCGTATCGTCCTTTGGTGATCAATATACAGCGCTTGGTATTCTTGAGGCTTCATGAAAGGCAGGAGCATCTCTCTCTTAAGTTCACCAGGGATGTCTTGGGGTCTGAAGGCCATAGGAAACTGCTATCACCATACCTACATACATCAAGTAAGCCATCGGAATACCAGGAGGGGTTCAAGAACTCTCAGATCTATTTCGAAGCAGAACCACACGGTACCACAACTCTACAATTCCTTACTTAGTGAGATTGTACAACTCAACGATATGGCTCAAGACTATGTGATAGTAAATAACTGTAATACAATAAATGTATAAACTTTATTTTGTTCAAAATATTCGTATTAATTATAATTATGTATAAATATTATTAGTATATAAGTTGAATTTGGTTAACTATGTCGCTATGTTTAAAAATATAATAATGTTTTTGTAACTTTCTTGGAATAAACTATTTATTATTATTATTATTATTATTATTATTATTAGATCTTTTCATCTCCCCTACCCCCCTCCCGATGTTTTGAGAGTACTTGATTTCATGTGAAGAAAGAGATAAACTAACCATCGGCAAATAAGATTGATGTTCACTACAGCCAAAATAAAAGTAAAAACAGAAATAATAACTAAGGATGACATGAATGAAGAAAGAGAAGAAGAATAAATTATTTTTAAAAAAACTCGGGCTTTTCATAGTCATTGCAAAACTTCCCAAAACACCTGCAAAAAAATAGTGGATTATCCAAGCTTTCCATTTTCTTCAAGAACCATCCGATACCAATAAAATGATTTTGGTACGCGAGAAGAAAGTATATCCCTCGAAAATACAAAAATAATACATCTGATCTGAATAGACAAAGAATCACGCATAAAATTCGAAGCAGGATAGAATAATATCGAAATATATCTTTAATAGCTTTCTCTAATCTTAATGCTATTGAAAATATTTCATAACTTCATCATTTGCCACCAGTCTGTTGTTGGGTGTGATCTGCCCATCAAATGATAAACTTGGTGACAGGTTTGTATTGGCAGACTCTAGCATCTGACACGTGCTGGTATGATTAGACAATGACAATTAATATTTTCTAACCCTATCACACCCATGAATCATCGCTTATTGAAGAATAAGTGATGATTTAAAACAAAAATAGAGTATTGCGATCATAAACTTACCCAATTCCTTAAGAAGATCAAATATGTTCGCCATAAGGAACATTTCAACATTTGTACTATGTCAGCCTTCATATTTTATTAAGATTTTACCTGCGTTTCCCCCCCCCAAAAAAAAATATTATATGTATTTATTAGAATTAATAAGTGAGTATTTGTACATATGCATACATTACAGTGGGACGTTCTCAACACAGTTTCGATACAAAATCAGTTTATTCGTGTGAACTTTAAACATATACAACACCATCACCCATAGATATTACTTTTGGCAACAGTTCAAACGTTTTCTTTCATCAGTTTTGAAAATAAAATCGCGTCGAGACATGTGTGTCTTCACTAAAGGTTAACACCATTAGCAAACACTAAATCTGTTGATTATCACTGTATTTACTTCGAAACGTACACAAAGTACTATTTTCTAAAAAAAAAATTGCCAAAAAGAAAGAAACGGCATGAATTATGGATGTTAATTTTTTTTTTAAACAAACACTGACGCACTTTATAGAGAACCCTTGCTAATACCCCAATCCAAGAACAAGCCCTCTTTCCTCTACCCACTGCCCCACGCGATTTTCTCAACTCACTGACCCATAGCCAACACAGAGACAAATTCGATGCTACAGAGTTTGGCTCCAAATTTTGGCAACAGACACACCCATGTCTGAGCACTGACTTTATAAATAGTAGGGGTTAGACTTTATATTAAATAAATTGAGAGTATTTAGAAACATAGTAAAGGAATATTTATTTATATTTTTGCACCAAAATTTCCCATATAGAATTAAGTAAAATGCAAAGGCAACGTTATTCTAATATATATATTTTTATTGTAATTTTTGCGATTTCAAGAGACCCAGAAGAGAAGGCTTAAATCAAGTTTTCAACTGAAGAAATGAACATAGTAAATTAAAGAACTTTATTCTAATAAAGTTCTGTTAATCTATATAATGTGTTGGCATAGCACTCAGCATATACATATTTTTTTCTTTTTCTAGGGAATCTAACATGCCTGCTTGAAGTAATTATGTAACACGAGTAACGGTACCGCTCGTACACGCGGTTCTTTCTAATCAAAACCACATGATTCTATTTTAGACTTAATTCACCTCCCGTTTGTCAATTCTTTGCATTTTTTCAGTGCAATGCAAAATTAGCTGGTTTTGTGCTATAAGATTGTTAAGAAATAAGATTAGTTTTCTTTAAAGAGAGTAAAATCATTTTTAATAAACAAAACATATTTATTTAGCAAAATAGTTTTCATCATTATTGACGTTTTCTCATTCGTTTAACTAAGTAATTGATACATTCCTTGAAGTATTAATTCGGTTTTGATCAAATATATCATTTAATATCCTTCTTCACTTGCTTCATATCACATTCCTTAGTTTGTCTTGCAGAGAAAACAAATCCTTTATTCTTTACAAAAGTTGACCACTATCGTTGTAAGGCTTCGTTTAAAGGATCAAGTCGCTAGCAATAAACTTTTGCCCTAATGTTCGGAGAAAATTTAACATCATACATTTACGAGGGGTGGTCAATAAGTTTTGGGAATCGGTAGGGCTAAACAGAGGAAGGGGGATGGCTGTAGGTGGGGGTGTTAGGACAAGTTATGACAAGTCAGGACCTGCAGCCGCACGCTCCTGCCTCGTCTATTTAAGAAGCAGTAGCTGATCGCAGATCGTCAGTCACAAATTTTTCAACAATGGAGAAGGTTGAGCACCGCGCAGTGATCAGATTTTTGACCAAGGAAGGCAAGAATGCAAAAGAGATCAATAAACGCATGGTTGCAGTGTACACCGACACCACCCCTTCCTATATAACCATTGCTCGCTGCAATAGGGAGTTCCGCCCTGGTCGTGAGTCCCTTGGAGATGACCCCCGTCCAGGACTCCCGTTAGACGTGACCAAAGAGGACAATGTGGCCCGTGTAGAGAGGATGATCCTCAAAAATCGACGGGTGAAGGTCGAAGGAATCGAGCGAGAACTTGGAATACTTACATGGAAGTGTTATCAACATCATCCACGACAATTTGACCATGACCAAGGTCTCTGCCCGTTGGGTCCCTAGAAACATCACGCCCCATGATCGACTTCAACGTCGTCAAAGTTCGAAGGAGCTGCTGCTCCTGTACAACCAAGACCCGGCCGGATTCGAGTGACGCATAGTGACAGGTGATGAAACGTGGGTCCATCACTGGGATCCCGAGACCAAGCTCGAAAGCATGGCCTGGAAGCACAGGGGCTCTCCGACCCCCATCAAGTTCCGGACACAACCCTCAGCCGGGAAGATCATGGCCACCATCTTCTGGGATTCTGAGGGAGTGTTGATGGTGGACTATGCGGCTCGTGGAAGGACCATCACAGGCCAATATTATGCCGAGCAACTGGCTGGGTTGAAGAAGTGCATCCGTCAGAAGCGGCGCGGCAAGTTAACACGCGGTGTCCTGCTCCTCCACGTCAATGCCCCTGTCCACAAGGCCAGAGTTGCACAAGCTGCCCTGCATGAGTCCGGATTCGAGGAGCTCAACCATCCCCTCTACAGTCCATATCTGGCCCCTAGCGACTACTTATATATTCCCCAAGCTCAAGGCTGCACTGCATTGACGCCGGTTTGGGGACGATGAAGATGTCCAGCTCGCCGTCCAGGAGTAGATTGAACAGCAGTCGGGAGATTTCTGGTTGTCGGGAATTCGAAGACTCAGGAACAAGTGGCGCAAGTGCATTGAAGTCGAGGGTAATTATATTGAAAAATAATAAAACACTTTTCCTCATATCTCGTTTCCTTATATGCGAATTGCAAAACTTATTGACCGCCCCTCGTAGTTTTTGCGTTAAATCTCTGATGCTTTGTCAAGGATCTGATTCAACAGTTTGGCTTTCAAAACAAGGCCCTACCAGAGAGACACACTCGATTTTTAAGGTATTTTTTTTTAAATCACAAATCGAATTTAAGATACACTCCACAAATCATTTAGATTCCCTGTCTAGAAACTAACCCTCGAAACTCCTACAATGGGAAATTGAGAATATATTGCTTTTTAATGTATTTGTCTTCCAAAGAAAGATAAAATTTTAAATAAGAATGACACACTGGCAGATAGAAGATGGGAAAACTACCTAAACAGGATGCAGTTGGTAATTTGTTGCTGTCGGTAACTCTGAATTCCGCACATGCGTATTGTCTAGCGTCGGTTTTCTCGTCTACCTATCAAAACAGATTCATTTGTGCATCGTCTGCGAAGGAGGCAATAGCATGGCCTAATTTATTTCTCCCCAAATTCGGAAAAGACCACGTATGCTGCTTGGGATTTAGCCTGAAACTTCATTGCGAAAATCTCCGTGTCCTCGGTGTCAATCCGAGGATGGTACCTAGGATCAGAAAAATAGATGAATCAGGCTGTGATTACGAGGTACGAGGGTACGACGGCTCCAAGACATAACTCAAAGCGTTTTAATACGAAAAGAACCCCTGAAATTTTCGTGGAGATCAAGGCCATCATTGAAAAAGATTCCAGCAAATCAATGAGGGCCATAGCCAGGGGCAAGGGAGTGTCAGAGACGCTCAACAGGCAGCTATGGCATGATAACCTCTGCTACTACTTATACAAGATTAGAAATGACTAACTTCTGTCGTAGAATATGAAGGATAAGGGGGGGGGGGACGTTCTGCGAAGCTTGCGAACAAATGGAAGCCTCTCCTCAAGCTTAGCATGCTCGAGTTCTGATCAAACAAGAAGAATTTCTGCAAGGACCAGATGGTGAACTGGCGAAACAACAGCTGGCTTGCTGTGCTCCCCAAAGATGTACCGAGACTCATAAAGAACAAGTTCCCGGTCCACATCATGGTGTTTAGGGGGAGGGCAGTAGCTACGGCCATTTTATGCCTCTGTTTACCCTCCAGGAGGGCCTTAGACTCAATACAAAGGGCTACATCAAGTGCCTCGAGGAGATGGTGCTTTACTCCATCCAGGAGGTGGCCGTTGGAAGGTCGTAGTTGTTGCAGCAGGACTCTACACCATCCCACACGGACAAGAGGACCCAGTCTTGTCTGTCAGCCAATTTATTTGACCACATCACTCCGAACATCTGGCCTCCCAACTTCCCAATCTCCAATCCCCGGGGTCCTTACGAGATGTCATCACCGTGTTGTTTTCCTGTTGTCCCTGCGCTGGGTGTGGTTGAAAGAGATACCATCAAATCCCCTTGCACCACAAAGGTGGAGCTTAGGAACCAGGATCACCTCAGTTTTCACCCAATTAAAGAGGGTGGGGGCGTCGAGAAGGCCTGCAGGAGGTTTCGGCAACGCCTAGAGGCCGTCGTTGAGGCCGCGTGCTTTTTCATTGAATAAAATGATTTATATAATCCTTGAGGTCTTTAACATGAAACTGTGGTAAATATATATGTATAAATGAACTGTTATTTTCTTTTATATGTAAGTTAAGGGACAAATTACCCATTGCCCCCTGTAGACGTTATTTTCTGTCAATTAAGCATGGGCATTCTCATTAGGTTGCCTTATAATCCATAGCCTTCAAATAGTCATGATTTTCCGAACACCCGAGCATATTAAATTGGATTAATAACAAGTGAAATAACTGGTTCTTGTTTTTCCTTATTTCTTCAAAGGCATTTGTTTGGTTTTGAGAAATATTTGACCCCCGATTTGCACTTTTTAATAATATGTATTTTTCTAAAGTGAGGACCTACAGTTTAATGTGGGATCCGAGCCACGCATCGCTACATCATAATTCATTGAGGACTGAGATATGTAGGTCATTTGTGGCCGATATTCTTCAAAACGATTTTATTAGTAAGGAAATGGAATTGAATCTGATACCTTGATAAGGGTTAAACAACAAGGAAAAATAGGATTAATTTCTTCGAGGTGAAAGATGAACACAGTCAATTGCAGGTCTAAGTTGAACAGCATACCACGACTAATCTCGGATTACTAATGGACCATTCGGACGGCAATGACCCAGAATAAAGGTGTTGGATACGGCGGTCTGCCAACATCGCGGTACCAGGTTCGATCCCGGCAAGAGCCATCACAAACGTCAACGCTGTGCTCACCCCTGTACTGGGGTGGGTAGATCTTAAACTTCTCATCACACACATAGCCAATTACAACCACTGCTTTCTTTCCTCTCTCGTCTTCACAATACAACACACACACACTCTCTGTTCCAAGCAATCCTGCCGATAGGTATCTATATCCACATACCTCTGAGAGGAATAGGTCCCTCTGACCCAAGGTGACGAAGGTTCCACCTGAACGCTGTTTTTGGTGCCAAAACATAATACTTCCTGGCACTTCCCCAAAGAGGAACGGCTCCTAGGGCCCTCGGCATTACCAGAGATTGTCATACTCACTTTTATGTCTATTTCATTATCAGGTCTTAAATCGCCCTGGATAAAAGCATGTTAGGAACCACCACTACTACAACAACCAGCTATGAGTTAGCATTGAGTTAGCTTTAACTATGAGATTAAACATCTAGTGGACGCCAACGGTAAGGGAGTCTGGGTGGAGGGAACTGAAAACAGAAGTGTAGAGTAAAATCTCGCTTAGGGACGGCCGAAGATGAGCGAGAGTCTGGCGCCGAGAAGTCGTCGGACGAGGCAACAACTTTATATCCAATAATTGGCGATTTCAGCGGCAGAGGAGTAAGAGGTTAAATTTCGCCATAGGAGAAGTCTCCAGGAGAAAAGCCATTGATTCGGAGGATGACAGACGCGAGAAAAGAGTCGTTTTCAAACCAAGGGACAACCTACCAGAGTCACCAGGCAATAGAAACCCACGGCGATAACCAACGGACGGCGAGATATTAACGAAACGAAACTAACGACTTGAGGTCGTCAGGCAAACGGATAATTGCTTCACTGGGGGAAGAAAACTAGCTACCCCTTGGGTCCTGCCGCGGAGAAGAACACTTACCGCACTAAGAATTCTGTTGAGACTAGCCTGGTAAGAAGATAGGACAATGCTGTATATGATATTCCTCGCCCACATTACGAGATGTCCTTACCGTGTTGTTTTCCTGTTGTCCCTGCTGGTCTCTTTGTCCTTAGTCTGCGGTCCCATAACAGCAAGGAGATGATATTCCGACTGATGTGCATTGGGACCTTGCGTGCTTCTCTCTTTTTTATTCTGTAGTAGCATCGGTGTGCTATCATTGGCTGTTTTCATATCATTGACAGGTCGCTTTTAGATTAGCATCTGAGGATCGTCTGATTTAGGCTGATCCTACGTGGTGAACGCCACGTCACAGTACAGTATATGACAAGCCCAGATGTCACCGAGTAACTATTGCCCCTTTCAAGAAATTTATGGAGTTTGGACATGAATGGGTGTTCCTTGAGCTTGGTTCTAATTTATAACCCATCAACAAATAATATTACCCTAAGAATGACAGCCAATATAGCACTAAAATAGCAAGTATCACAAGTAAGGCTAATTAAGTCCGCTGTGACGTCTTAAGAGTGATTTTTATTCATTTCAAAACATTTCGAGAAGTGTCCAGTTTGTTGATAACATTTTCTTCTTAATTTAACTTATAACTTAGAAATACAAAATTGGAGGTTAATATGGAGACTCAAATTCATGGGAGAAAAGAGCCGTTTTCAGACAACAACAACCCCCCCCCCCCATAAGGAACAATCCACGGCTTATCGCCGCAAGAAGGCTTCTTATCGAATTTCCAATTTTTATGTACCTTTCATACAGGGGTGGGTGCAGGATAAAAATGGGGTGGGGATTGACCTGAATTCCTTCCCTTGGGGTGTCTGAGGAAAGGGCATTGAATATTAATAATGGTTATCTTACATATTATTCGTAATAATTAACAGTAACTCATAAGGAGTGAGCGCTAACTCTCTCAGATCGAATTTTTGTACACACATTATAAAATTTTGAATTGTGTTTTATTGTAGTTTTTGGACGTCAGTTAAGGTATAATACTGAATTTAATAATTATTTTTGAGATTTACCTGTATTTTAGACATGTATCATATAAGATACATTCGACCGTAAAGGTTAAAAATCTTTTATATATATTCTATATTATTACATAACTCCCTTTCTCTTATCTGAATACCTCCTTTACGAACTTCTCTTAAAATCTGTTATCGGGGAGAGGCTTTATTTGGTATTCTCTTTATATAAGTAAACGAGTGGAGCGGTTCGCCCCTCCTCCTTGCAGGAGTAGCTTGCGTTTCGCAGGCAGACCTTCCGTCTGTGACCTACGGCCTATCCAGCTCTAACAACTGGCCTTTGGTCTAAAATATTTTAAAGGTTCCCAGTACATATTTACTAATAATTTACTCATGGTCTATTCTTTTCAGATACATGTTTATTTTCTAGGCTTAAGGCAAGAAAAAAGTATTAGCGGAATTCTTGATTTTTTTTTAGAACATATAACGCCCTCTTTCACCCTTTGCTGGATCTAAACAGGCGTAATAAAGATAGTGGGAGATTTAAAATGTGTGCAAAAGACGACACGAGAGAGGAAAAAATCTTCAGAGCTCTTTTTTATCTAAATTTGCTTTAAAAATTTCATTTTTTTAACTTGTTTTTAGGGGTCAGGTGTTATTTCCTCCTACTAATCTATTTTAGAAATAACTTCGATAAAACATTCGAATATACGAAAAAAAAACAAAAAAAACAGCCATGCTTGAATTTTAATAAAATTTTCTGAACTTCACCATTTGTAATTCTTATTGTTTTAAAAAATTCCCAAACATTTGATCATCATATTTATTTTTTCTGAACTTCACTATTTGTAATTCTTCTTGTTTTAAAAATTCCCAAACATTGGATAATGCTTTTACAACTTCGCTATTTGTAATTCTTTTTGTTTTAATTTTTCTTCCAAAACATTCGATAGACATATTTATTTTTTCTTAACTTAACCATTTGTAATTCTTCTTGTTTAAAAAATTCCCAAACATCGAATAATCCTTTTACAACTTAACTTTTTGTAATTCGTTCTGTTTTAATTTTTCTTCCAAAACATTCGATAATCATATATATTTTTCCCAACTTCACCATTTGTAATTCTTTTTGTTTAAAAAATTCCCAAACATTGGATAATGCTTTTACAACTTCGCTATTTGTAATTCTTTTTGTTTTAATTTTTCTTCCAAAACATTCGATAGTCATATTTATTTTTTCTTAACTTAACCATTTGTAATTCTTCTTGTTTAAAAAATTCCCAAACATCGGATAATCTTTTTACAACTTCACTTTTTGTAATTCGTTTTGTTTTAATTTTTCTTCCAAAACATTCGATAATCATATATATTTTTTCCCAACTTCACCATTTGTAATTCTTTTTGTTTAAAAAATTCCCAAACATACGATAATCAAAAGAAAATTCTGACTTCTCCATTTGTATTTGTTTGTTTAAAAAATTCCAAACATTTGATACTCATATTTATTTTTCTAAACTTCATCATTTGTAATTCTTTTTGTTTAAAGAAAATTAAAAAGATTCGATAATCATATTTATTTTTTCTGAACTTCACCATTTTGTTTTGAATAATTCCAAAGTTAAAATATACTCTTATGATAAATTAATGTCAAAACTTTTAGCCATGACTATATCCATATCCCCAAATTTGCTCTTGGTCAAGTTGTCCACACAAACTTTTTTTAGACTAAAAAAATCCAGGTAATTCCAGAGTTAAAATATAATGTAATGCAAGGGTGGGGAAACTTTTTTGAGCCGTGGGCGGAAATTTCTAATGGAAGAAGTAGGCAGGCGATAAATAATATTTGACTCTGGTTTCTTTGTAAATGTTGTTTAAATTTATTACATGGTGCGATATACTCAGAGGTAGGCAGTATTTAAATACATTTATGTATTAAAATTGTATTTGTAAATACATTTGAAATCATGTATTTAAATACTTTTTGCAAATACTTTACTGATAATAGGTTTATATAGCTGTTAAGAACGTGTAATGCATGTTTTAGCTTGTCGCAGCTTGTATGACACAAACGGTTGACTGCGTGAGCCAGTGAGGAAAGATGCTTGCATTAGTTCAAATTCAGTTAACAGATGGTCGCAGTTGTGTTCGGTTGTATAGTGAGAGCGCTCAGCGTTATTTCAACTGATGCATAGCAACTTCAGCTTCTTTGAAAGAGTGTGAAATGGAGAGATTAGACAATAATAAAAACGAGGAATATAAATAATCATGTAATTATAGTCATCCTTTACTAGATGGTAATTTTTTTTAGAGTCAAATCTTTCGACAGAAAAAAAGTAAAGTGTGTATGTATATCATGCAATAGCGAAATCTCTGCGGCGAGCAATGCTACTTCCAATCTACGCATTCATTTGAAGGTAAGAATTTATTAAAGCTAATTATATGATACTTAATTGAATTGACACGTTTTACTATTTCTTATTTTTAAAAAATGGCAAAATTGCTAGTAGCTAACGATAATGTTAAGTCGCGTAGGTTTACCATGCACGAACCTACCTGTTTCCTTTTGCAATACCTTTATTTATAGTATATGCTGATTGAATTTAACGTGAATTATAACAACGTGAAACAAATGTCCTTCATTTATCTAATCATGTACATTTATCAACGGAGAAAGCATCCTGCTGCAAAAAGCGGATAACTACGTGACAGCTCAAAGCAAAGATTCAAAAGAAAATGTTCAATATTAGACGATGGTCCTTCATGCAGCCGTGTTAAAGTAAAGACATTACCGGAGTGTTTTGCGGTGAATACTAAGAAGGTCAAACAATCTGTTGTTGATAAGCTGATTAAAGATTTTATCATATAAGGTGTGCATCCCCTATCAACCATGAGGCAACCAGCTTTTGTGAGATTAATTAAAGGTGAATTCTGAGTTACAAATGTTGTTTACAATTATAGTATTAGTAGTACAGGTTAAGCTCTTATAATGACCGAATACTAAAGCGTTTGGATCATTGGTCACTACGTAGGGTATATAACGAATTTAAATAAAGGAAGGCATATACAAACAACAGAGGTTAATATATTGCAATAATTTCATGAGAATCTACATACATATATTCTTAAAGGGCGCTATCATTTACTTGAAGATATTATTGAATACAAATTTTTCAGGAATAATTAGTACAACTATTGATCAATTATATGTAGTTATTAGATGAATTCCTATAACGATGTATTTCGTTATAGTAGCAATACCTGCATATCATTATGTCAAAACTAGCATGCCCGCCCGTCAAAAATATAGGAAATAAAGTTTGATAATGTATATATTCCTAACAACATTGAAAGTCAATATTTTACTATGTAATTCTGAATATGAAGGACTAATAATATATTTATGAATTAATGTACCATCTTATATAGCTATAGGATATTTATATAGCTACATTTTATATATAAAATTGTATATGCATACCATATATTCTCATTTCACTTTAAAAATCAATTTTACTCACAAAAATCACACATTCCACTACCGCAGGTCTAAATTCTTCCGTTGACGTCATTTCAAGGCGGACGCTAGGCCGAAATCTTATAGAAGAAGAGAAAGTGACAAGAGCATTACTGAATAATAAACTAGACAGCACCTCTTACTTATGTCTTACTGCAGATATTTGATCAACTCGTCACCGTAGTTTTGGGGGCGTTACAGTTCATTGGATATGTTAAGATTTTGCTCTTTATGAAATTGAAAATGTCTTTACAGTTAGGGAGTTATCAGCTCTTGGGTGAAAGCAGACCTATTTGTTGCTGGATGTATCTCGATTATATTAATATGTAAAATTTATGGAAACATTTATAAGACAAACATTGGACTCTTATTTCTTTTTTTTTTAGCTTGAGGAAGCTGCTCTTGTCAGTCACAGTGGAGTATTGGCATGCTGTCACTTCAAAGGAGAACATAACTACATCAAGATTGCTGAACATATAGAGAATATCATCAATGAATACGATATCCCCCTATAGAAAATCACGAGCACCGTCACTGATAACGGCTCTAATTTTGTTAAAGCGTTTAAGGAATTTGCAGTCACTGCTGCAAATGTGTCCACAGATTCAGAAGATGGAATCCAGGTAGGTGAACAAGATCAGGGTGAGCACGAGCTGGAGGATAGTTTCTTAATGAGAAGTGCCTTAGATCAGCAGGAAGACTTTTCGTCTGACCCATGCAGCTTCAGCCTACCTTAGCATGTGCGCTGTGCTTCACACACGCTCAGTCTCGTCGCCACAATTGTTGCAAAACAGGCACTGAAAATATCTTCTTTTGCAAATATCAATCATGCTGCGATAGGAAATGCTCATAATTATGGAACAAAAGCGATCGTCCAAAATCAGTATAGATTATCAAAACTGTTATCAACTGGTCATTAAAGATGCCTTGCACTACGAGGTGGAACTCTCTGTTTGATGCATTGTCATTACTTTTAAAACACAAGGACAAACTACATCAACTCATGACGTCCCTTTAACTTCCAGTGTTTAGAAGTCACGAAATTAAATTTCTTGGGGAGTATGTCTCGGTTCTGGCTCCTATTGCAGTGGCAATTGATCGCCTGCAGGGAGAACAAAACTGTTCGATGGAGAATTTCTCCCTAACTTGCTCACTGTGGAGAAAAAGCTGAAGATCCTTCAGTCACGTTCTCTGTAATTTTGCCAACCTCTTCTAAGTGCAGTCACTAAGGGCTTTGGAAAGCGCTACCAATCTTATTTGACCTTGGCAAATGAAGCAGCGTTATAGATACCATTATTGCATCAACAAGCCATCCGTTCTTCAAACTCCATTGGTTAGATATCAGTATTTCATGGGACAGTTCAAGCCATCAAGACTCTTTTAAAAATATTATGATTCAAGTGATTGAGAATTTAGTGGAGGGGCCCGAAGCTGAATCATCCAGTGGTGCATCGGACAGTGACGATTATTTTGGATTTACAAAACCCACTCAAACACAATCAACCGCAGATTTAGAAATGTTCAGTTACCATCAGGATTCAAATAAAACACTTCAAAGTTTAGATAGAGATATCCAAACATAAAAAAGTTATTTATTAAATACAACACCACCCTTCCGTCGACTGCTCCTGTGGAACGGCTCTTCTCTTTAGGAGGATTGACCTTATCTCTAAAACGGAGTTCTTTATCTGACGAAACATTTCAGGAACTGATATTACTTAAATGCTATGATGATATAAATAGCTAAACTGAAATTTCATTCTATGGAACTTTCTATTTTTTTTGTAGTACCTAAGTCCAATTGTCATCAAATCCTACATTACTAATTATAATATACAATTTCATTTTAATGAATATTTTTTCGTTGTGATACCAATGGTCCTTATCGATTGTCATTATATATCATGTATTTGAAATGTATTTAAAAATGTATCTATATACATTTAATGTATTTAGTATTTAAATACTAAATACATTTTCAAAATGTATTTAGTATTTAGTATCTAAATACATTTTTCTCATGTATTTTATATTTAGTATTTAAATAATTTAAATGTATTTAGTGCCCACCTCTGCTCATGCGTTAATATCTAAAAATATTAATACCCAACATTTTTATTGACTGCCACCACGGAAATTGAGATAGTATTACTTATGAAATATTGCATTTTTTTTTAATATACCCTAATATTGGGAAATCAAAACAATTAAGCACAGTCTGAATGAAAATCTCGAAAGAACTAACAGATTCAGGCTACTAATCTATTCTAAAACAATCAACTTTAATTGAGCTTACCTTTAAATTTGACTTTTTAGTGGACATATAAATATTATTTAAATTTGAGTATTGAAAGTTTGTACATACAAATATATCACTTAAGGGGCGATGAAAATTGGGCTCACGGGCGAGGGTTTCCCCAACCACAGGTGTAATGGATAAGTAAATATTTCGAGTCGTCTTCTCCCTCACACGTCTTAGCTACTCCACTAGAAGTTAAATTGATAGGGGTAAATAATTTTACCAAAGAATGTTTCGATTATGATGAGCGGGAATATGTATTCAATGATATGAAGGTATGTCTATTGGATAAATAGAAGTATCTACAATATAAAAGACACAATTAATTGAATTGAAACAAATATGGCATGGTGATTCGTTGTTGCTAACTGCTAAATCTCGTGGACGAGCTGACTGGAGACTAAATGGGTACCGTGGTTATCGAGAACTTATAATTCGCGAGAGAAGAGAGGACGATTGAAGTAAATAAATTGCGAACGGTAATGAAAATCGAACCACTAGCTCCAACATCGCTGATATCAAAATTTGAGAACCACCTTACCGAATAAGCCCTCGCCATTCCTTAGCTTAAGAAAGCTAAGCTCCGTCTAAACCTAGCCTATAAGTCGAACGCTTGTTTCGTCTAGTCAACCGCTTCGACCCTTCTAGAACGGAGATTTCTTTCACTATTTGTAAAGCTCTACCAAGTGGAAGGTAAAGAAAATAGGAAACCTCCGCACAACGAAAGCCACCATTAAGGATCCCAGTTAATCGAATCCCTGTCTCTGACGTCGCTGATATCAAAATAGGGGAAACGCTAAACCGACTAAGCCATTCCGTAGGTCAAGAAAGCGACCTTCGAATCGAGTCTCTAAAGCCCCCGCTTTTTTCGTCTCGCCAACCACTAAAATAAGTCTGCCAAACTGGTTACGTGAATGGCGTGATTGATTTGGCTTGTGTCACGAAGCCGATAAAGTCTTAATTGAAAAAGTGGAGCCGCAAATCTGGCGAAAGAAGTGCGTTGCGTGAGGAGTACAGTATGTAGTTACAGTGGTTACGAGTTCACGAAACTAGTATTTGCATGATGCATTGAAGTATTGCGGGAGTGCATGAAATTGCCGCTAGGACAGAGTTGGGTCTAGACCTGTTGTGAAATTGGGTTATTGTGTGATGAGGTGAACCATAAATAGACGGGGCACATTATTGCTCAGGCAGAAATGAATAAAGGCAGATATTTTCATAATTATGAGATATTTATGCCCACGGAAGTTCGGCTAATTTATTTAAAGCTATGCGCAGGTTATGTGGTCTTTGTGACAACAGAAAATTGGTGAATTTAGTTAACGCTATGCATAGTCTAGGCCAGTGTTTCCAACCTCTTTTGGACTAGCGCCCACTTCGACAAAAGAAATTTTGTTATCGCCCACCTGTTAAATTAAATTTAGAATACTATGCTAAATTTATCTTTCATAGCAAGATAACATTTAGTTATTAGTACAAAAATATATTTTTAATGTATTTTTTATTTCTATTATAAAGACTAATGATGAAAATGCTAAAAAGATTCTTTTATTGGGTAGCTTACCTCATTATGTTTTAAATGCGATGGTTGACTTTGGTGCTTACTTGCTAAGGCTCTGACTCTAGGTTCCATGCTGCTTAGAAGTAATCTCAGATTTCCTCGCTATAAAATTTGCAGGCGGTTTCTTTGTTTAGTAAGAAGCTGAGTAACTGCACTAAAACCACGTTCAGCCATATAGGAAGTTGAAAAAGCAATGAAAAAAAGTTTGATAGCTTCCCACAGCTTTGAAAATGTTTCAAAAAAATATTTCAACACAAATTCCTGGTATGATTGTTTAAAGAGGAGTATCAATTCGAATTCATTTTAAAGCAATTAACTCCTCTTGCATTGCAGCATTGCAGAGTCCGTTTCATTTGTGCAAGCATCAATAAATGGGTTTATCAGCCAGTCAGGTATTTTCATATTAATAAGATCCTGATGTCTATAGCTCCTGTCCTCGTGCGAAGAGTTCAAATAGTGTCAATAAATCAAGAGGTCATCATCAAATATGTAGTTATCAGCCTCATAATCATTTTTTAGTCGATCAAGATTTGGAAATTGAGATAACCCCCGCCGACCAAAGAGTGAACGCTTGTCCATGGATGTGCAAATGACAGATTTTGCTTTGGTAAGATTTGCATCACAGCCTTGCATTTACAAATTCAGATCATTGAATATATTGAATAAATATATTAAGTAGGCAATTTTACATTTGCAAGCTAAGAGTTTATTACTCAAATAACCACTTTTATTCTCCTGGAAAAATTGCATGATAGTGTTGAAAAGAATAAAATCGCTTCAAACATTTTCGTTTGGATAACCATCTCACTCCATTATATAAAAAGGAGACGATCAATTCTTTATCATTGTTGTTGCAGAGTTTTCGAGAGACTCGGAAATTAAGCGGGAAGCAATTTATTTTATTTATATTTATGATAACAACAACAAAGGATTTATGAAGCCGATCATTCAAGTTCCTAGCATGAAAGCCTCTATACCGCTCTGTTAATGCTGGAGTACCGTCCGTTGTACAAACAATTAATTATATTGCAAATTTCTTTGCAAATAATAATTCTTTCACAATTTTCTTATATTCAATAAAACGGACTTATCCTAAAATTAGCGTTTCATTTCCTGGAAGAGGAGATTCGCCCATATGGTAAAATATTGTTGATTTTTAATTATGTTATTTAAGTTCCCTTCAATGTCCCCGGATATTTCATCAATTCTTCTTTGCATAGAATTATTACTAAGTGGAATCGTTTCGATAATTCCACTTGTACAGTTACTTGATTTCAAATGCAGGTGCCCATTGATAATTGGGAGTGTTTGTAGAAACATTAATAATGAATAATTTTTGAAAACTTGAAATAAAAATGGATAAATGCCCACCGCTCCCTTGAGTATGTTCACCGCCCCTGAAGTGAAATATAAACTCACAGCGCCCTCTATTTAATACAAAACGCCCACGTTGGGAATCACTTATCTAGGCACAGCATAACGCCTCATCAATAAATATTATTTATAAGACAAAACTTTGTATGCAATCGTCTATAAGTAATATATATATATATATATATATATATATATATATATATATATATATATATATATATATATATATATATATATATATATATGCAAGAGAGAGAAATTTGACGCGATTGAGCATTGAGACAAGAAACAGGAGTTTTTTAAAGGTAAGAGAAAGGGACATTAAAAGAAGACTAGAATCAAAGAGAGCAGAGGGCGGCACAATGAAGGCAATCCATTACTGATAAGACAGAAATAACGCGTTATTTCTATCATATCTTTTGTTGGTGTTTTGATATCATAGGAATTATCTGTAATTAATAACTTGGCATGGTCTAATGAAAGATGAATCAACCTGTTGTGATTTTCTCTATGGTTTATTATATATATATATATATATATATATATATATATATATATATATATATATATATATATATATATATATATTGATGGATTTATTTTGTTCTAGGTTATGACGTAATTTAGGCTAATGGCATATCAATAATCCTCAATAGAATAATATTTTGTTCAACATAAACTTCCTCACTGGAGTGATTACTCACACCAGAACGTCTAGATGAATAACCTATCCCCCCCAACCTTTCCCCATTGAGCTGTGAAGAAAGATTCGATTGGTTTAGAATTTTTTAGAACTTCACTGGTTCTCTTACATAAGACGGTTGCTCTACAATTTTGTCACTCTCCGAGTCTACGATTTTATTGCTGGATGTACAACATATCATGAAGCTTTTGAAAGTCTTTGTATATCAAACTACCTCATGAAAATTTTCGAACGACACCTTCCGATCCAGCGTCAGAAAGCTGTAGAGTCTATTGACGAGTATCTGCAAGTCTTGAAGTCACTAGCAACAAGGACTGCAACTTGAAGTTTGTAACTGCAGCTCAAAACAGGAGTCTACCAGAGACGCTTTCATCGAGGGCTTATATCAAAATTAAGGTGTTGAATATAAGAAGGTTCGGTACTTTATTACACCTCTCGATAAAATTTGAGATGAAGAAAAATGAGTTCTACAAAATAATAATTTAATTTAAGCTTAGGGTTAACGGAAGAGAAAGCAAAGCGAGTAAAAATTTAACATTTGAAATTAATGGTCGATGGATTATCTATCAAAATAGGAATAATTAAAAAAACGGCAACTTAGTTTGAAGATAGAAGTTTGAAATTATCTATCAATTTAATATAGTAGGAACACAAAATTGTCAACATTAGGCAATTTTACTCGATTCTGAAAGAGAGAATGATAACTAACAAATGTTATTTGATGAAATGAGTAAAGTTGAAATAATCTTGGAGGAAAGATTATATAATGTATTGTAAAACTAATTATTTAATAAGAAACTTGGATGATATGCTACTTGGAAAATATATACAAATAACTTTAATCTATGAACTTCTGCTTGGGCAAATTACGAAATCGGAGTTGATGTAAGGCGCAAATAATTGGATTGTTTTAACAAAATTGTGACTTAATTTTGGATTTTTCTTGGGTCAGTTGAATGAAGGTAACTCTGGGCAAGGATTAGGATTGGAAAAAGTTGAGGTATTTAATGGAAGCAATGGGTAATAAAGTTAGAAGTATGTATTAATGATGGAATATGTAATAATGTTAGGAATATGAAATTATGTTAGGAAGATGTAATTATGTTCGGTTTTTGTGTTGTTTTCAGCACCCATCTAGCGAGTGCCTCAAAGGGCATAATTTGCCGTAATTAATAAATTACAAGCATAATACTAGGCAATATTAAAATATAAAATTAAGTCAAAGACAAAACCAAAACCAAGAAACAGGGTAAAAACAAGAAGGTAGCATGCTCCGGCATCGAAGGAAGGCCTAGCTTCCCCCGGCGCAGAAGCAAGAAACCGACAAGCGT
Organism: Ceratothoa steindachneri; assembly: GCA_963969495.1. Lineage (NCBI taxonomy): Eukaryota > Metazoa > Arthropoda > Malacostraca > Isopoda > Cymothoidae > Ceratothoa > Ceratothoa steindachneri. The sequence continues at coordinate 25,591,491 of OZ018339.1, forward strand.
CAAATAAAATGGAGGAGGCCAGCCTCCTCCAAAAAGTCATATAGTCCACAAGTCTATGCACATGAACCAGTCCCGAGTAGAAGGGACAAGCGATAGCTACTCCTCTGATACAGGTGCCGGGAAAGGCAACGTGTGCTAATACCACCCAGAGTAGGACATTCAATAAGAATGTGCCGAACAGTCTAAGGGACAACGCAGTAGTCGTAATATGATGCAGGCGAGTATTCGATCAAATGGCGGTGCGTCCCGTGAGTGTGTCCAATTCGGAGAACAGAGAGCAACCTGAAGCCGTCGCTGTATTGGGAGGTGGGTTCATGGGATCTGTCGCGGCGCTATTACTCGCAACTTTAAGTTTCCCTCGGCCGTCCCCATCTTCTTTGCCAAGCATCAAGTATGATTGCCCTGAATCTTTCCATGTAGTCAGTTTTAAGAAGAACAAAATGGTGGTCCGGTCGCCAAGTCCTCGCGGACTCTTTGGTGCCCTCATCGTCGCGCTAATTCCCCTCAATTCTTACATGTCTAGGAACCCATCAGAAGATAATCCAGATATCCACTTGCGGATACCACGAACCAGTGGGTATCGAGATTTCAATGCCCCGAGTGCACTCAAGGTGCCTTGGGAGTCGTTAAAGAACATCATCCGGTCTCTAAACCTGGCACGACGCGTTATCTCCAGTACTAAGCAATGTATTACAAACAGCGCCTGGTAGAACCTCGCTGACTTCAAACTGAGGGGATACGACGTGGAAACCGACCCCATCCTTGGACTTGGAGCCATCCGTATACACTGGTAAGGTTCCAGCGTGACACGAGGTGTGCTCCAAAAAGGTCGAATGCAATACTCCCGGCGCTGTAGAGGCTTTGGGGGCATAGGCGTGGCGACAAATAGTCAAAGGCGGTACTTTCCACGGTGGTTTCTTTGGCAGAATCAGAGGTGCCACCGGCTGAGAGCTAGCTGAGCTCTCGAAGGAGTTTTATAGTCGTAAACTCAAAGGGCTTAGAGTATGATTGGTGTCTATCGACGGTATAGGCAGCGTTGAGATCGGCTGCGGATGGAGTGAGAGCCATTGGCGACTGAGGAAGGCGCCGGGATCGCGCGTACAGGCGCATAATGGACTATGCACGTCACAGAGCAAGTGGCATCCCTCTATCATCGACAAGTAGATTATCAATGGGGCATGTGCGGAAGGCACCAATCACCAGGCGGACACCGGTGTGATGGATGGAGTCCAACTTCCGCAAGAAACGCTCAGCTGCGGATGCATAAAACTCGCATCCGTAGTTAAGTTTGTGAATGAACAAAAGATCGATATAAAAGCAAGGAAGTAGCCCTATCAACCCCAGGGGTTGAACCTCTTGAAACCAAGAATATCCATGGCGCGGGTACAAGAGACCCTAAGTCTGCGAATATGGGCCTCTCAGGTGAGGCGTCAGTCGAAAACAAGACCAAGTAAACGGTGCGAATCCCCCAATTCCAGGTGAACACCGTTTTGGAACAAGTCTGGGTCGGTGTGGAGTGAGGGAGGGCGGTAGAAGTGCATCACCTAAGTTTGCTCAAGGAAAACTGTGAACTTCAGCATAACGAGAGATGCGGTTCAATGCCTATTGGAGTCTACGGTTCAGAGTTGGCATCTGGGCCGCACTGAATAAGATCGAAAGATTGTCTACGTAAAGTGTAGTGAGAAAATCTTCCGGCAGCACCGAGGTAATACCGCTGATGCTCAGGACAAAGAGTGTGACACTGAGGACACTTCCCTATGGGACACCCTCTTCCTGTTCCATAGTGGCGCAGAAGGCTACGTCCACCTGTACGTGGAATTGACGATCTCGCAAAACTTCTTCACGAGTCCGTATGGTCATGCGGTATCATATGTTGTCGCAAATGTATGCAACATTTAAATTAAACAAAGATTTTGCTAAGACGAACTAACCGTCGCTTTTCCCATTTCCCTATTACGATTGGACAAAAAACGAAGTTTCGGAGGGCCCTCCATTTTATTGTTATTCTTGGTATCATGCGTTTTATTTTATACCTGATGTATTCTACTGAGTTGAATCTATTCATTCTACTTTTGTTGGTTAAGTCGTCGCAATCCAAATCTAAACACCTTTAGTGGGGACTACCCTAGTGTTGTTATATTGTGAGGGAAGCACTTTCCATTTGGTGATTACACCAAGTGAAAATATAAAGTTAAATTAATCTAACAATGAAAGGTGTGTACAGTTCAAATATAAGGTTAAATAAATTGTGTAAATAGATAGAGTGTAAATATTGTAAATATAAAGTTAGATAAATTGAGCACCTCCTTCTCCCGTATAGGCTTCGAATATCAGTGCAATAGAGCGGAGCGATTGTGTATTGGGAATAAAAAAAATCATCCATATCGAAAAACACCGTGGCCTAGCACTGTCTAGGAAGGAAAGGCCTCGCAGACGGCATTTTCCAGTCGAAGCAGAGCATCCGACGTGGACTGGAACTTGCGGAAGACGTACTGTGAAGAGGACGGGTGGCTTCGGTTGTCCGGAAAAAGGCTAGTCTAACATTTACTAATTTATCCATTAAATTGCACACGCAGAAGGTTAGAGAGATTGGGCAGAAATCGGCCGGAGCAGAGTGATTTATCTCCGGTTTGCGAAAAGCGAGCACAATAGCCATTCCCCAGGCGCCAGGAGTTTGAGAGGATGCCCTCTACCCAGGTCCTGTTCAACAAATCTAAGAGAACGGCTATGCTTCGCTCACCTAAATGTAGAAACATCGCATACGCGACATCGTAGGAACCATGGGCAGTGTCCGCACACGAAGCGAGAGGGAAATACAACTCACTTAATGTAAATCTGTCGTTGAAGGGTTCTCCGCCTCTGGAGGTAAAGTCCATTCGGCGGCCTTCGGGGAAATCACGACGAGCATTGAATGTTGGAAGAGCACCATCCCCGCTAGGGAAAGCGGTCGCGAAGGAATACACCACGGAGGCGGGGTACGAGATTGCGGTCCTATTCTCCTAGAGGTCCCTACGAGAACTTGATCCGATCCCTTTTGACTCGCTTATACACCTCTGCTAGAAGTGTCTTTCCGTTAAGAGAAGACACGTATACCAGCCAGGAAGAGCGGTGAGCGTGCTTCGAAACTTACCGGAACCTAGCCCTAACTCAGCGAAATTCACCGACAGAGAAATCGGTCGGGCGGCGCTTATAGCGCATGTAAGCGTAACGCTTCTGCTTGAAGGTCGTCTCATACAAGGGGTTACCACGGAAGCGATAGACGTGCAAAACGCGCTCAGAGTGTTCTCCTGCAGAAAGATAGCTAACGGAGACCGGGAGGAGACGAGCCTCTGGATATCCTCCCATTTGGCTCCGAGTCCGTGGAAATTCCCTTGAAGGAATATGCCTTCCAGACCTAGCTCAGAGAAGATGCGGAAGCCTTTTTTGAAGAGAAGAACCGTTGGCTAACCGGAGGCAGAACTCAGGTCGCCTTTGGCCGAACAATTCCCTCAAGTGGCTATCGCTTTCGAATACATATTGAGGGACGTTGAGCTCACTATGCGAGTGTTTTGCTCTCTTCGCCTCGAAACCTTTGGCCTGCTGGCGGCTTTGGGGGCGGGAATTCCTCCTTTGGAGAATCCACCGTCTCCGAGCTTCTCAGTCCAGGCTTGGGTAGTGGTCTAGGATCCGAAGCTCTTTTGTTGCCGTCCTCCTTTCGTAGGGCAGCTTTAAGAACCCCGGAATACGGCTTCACGCCCCCTAACAACGAGTCTTACGACTCGGTGTAGGCGGACATAAGTTTTGCCTTAACGAAAACGGCAAAAGGGCTGCTTCAGCTTTGGTTATAATTACGTCTGTGTCATCTGCAACAGCTCCCGCTGCTCTTTCAACAGCAGATTATCTAATTAATATGGCTAGTAGTGAGAGTTTCATACACCTCAATCTTGTAAAACTACATTCTCTTAGAGTTTTCCATCTAAAGGTGCAACATCGATGTTATCTTTTACCTTATCAACCTGCTCATTAGATCTTAAACCTGTCTTCGTGACGAAACGTATCAGAATGTCCGATTAACTGTTCATCCACATCTTTGTCCAGATATCATTCTTAGTCAGGATTTTCTGAAACAACACACATGCGTCACACTGGAGTAATGATGGGCATCGGCCACATCTAATTGTTAGCGGCCTTACAATGCTGAAAACACAGGTACGGCAGACTTTTGCCTTTTGACCACGAAATCTCACCGCTACTAACGTGACGATAGAAAATTAATCGAGAAAGAACCGCAACAACTGTTGCGTGAAGGCATCATCTAAAAAGCAACTCTCTTTGGCTCGTACAGGTCGTTGTTACCAACAACAAAACTACAAGATACACCTTGCAATCGATTATTCTGAAACAATCGAGAAGTTCACTTTCCTGAAGGGATAGTCGTTGCCACGAATCGTCAATAAGAGTGTCCAATATCTCTTATTCAGCACCATCGATCAGCGTTATTTATATCACCAAATCGAGATGAAGACTGAAGACAGACCACTGAGGCAATACACCGCATTTAAGGCATATGGAGACCTATATCAATTTACTCGTATCCCTTTTAGTGTAGCAAACGGTGTCGCGTATTTTCAACCCATTTTAAATTCATTCATTTGAAAGGAAAAACTCTCTTGTTCTTCTGCCTACTTAGATAATGTGTAGTGACATTCTGGCTAACATTTTCCCATAATACCACTCCATATGTGCAATAGGTAACAATTCCCAAACTTGCATAGGTGCCCGCGGAAAAATTCTAAAATATATATATACCTCGCAAAGCTCTGCTTTCTTTAGGGCATTCTTGAAGTGGGCTAACTGCAGGGCCCACATAGCCTTGAAAGGTGAGCTTGTTGCCGGGCCACCCTCGACCAAATTCCTGATGTTCGGCCTCCGGAAGGTTCTTCTAGTTTTGCGCTGTATAAATTATTTTTGCGAATTTCCAAATGTAAGTAATCTTTAGAACTTATTATTTTCATTCTGTTCAACAGGCTTCTCTTGTCCAAATCGTGTTCTACGCTTACACATACCTTAAATACTTAAAACTTACTTAAACATACATTATATTATTTAGTTGAAACATACTTATACCATTTACTCAGATTAATTACGTCACTCAGTCTTACTTGTATTATATAAATTGCATTCATAAATATTTCCCAAACTCTAAAGCGAATTAGCAAATAGAATAATATTTCCCAATGATTCATCTCTCTCTCTCTCTCTCTCTTTGAATGGACCGTAAGGTCTCCTAGGGTACTTACTTTCCTTGTTACACTCTCTCTCTCTCTCTCTCTCTCTCTCTCTCTCTCTCTCTTTGAATGGACCGTAAGGTCTCCTAGGGTACTTACTTTCCTGGTTACTCTCTCTCTCTCTTTCTCTCTCTCTTTCTCTCTCTCTCTCTCTCTCTCTCTCTCTCTTTGAATGGACCGTAAGGTCCATTCAAAGAGAGGAGGTAGGGTAGGCCCTACAGATAAAATCCTCCACACGGTCATGGGTGCCGTGGACGACTGTGGGCTGAAAACCCGCAAGCGCGTGGTAGTCGGGATGCTCCCCAGGAGAGGTCCAACACGGACCGCTCACTCGATGAATATGTCTTTAAACCGGCGCCTGGCAGATTTGTGTACGGCAGAGGGGGTCTTTTTTGTGAACCCGTACCGCACCTTTTATGGTAGAAATTATCTCTACCAAAGGGATGGGGTACATCTTTCCTTTAAAGGAAAGGCCTTTCTGTCGAACATGATCCAGGATGTCGTAGAGAGGACCGAAAGGAGTATCCGGCCCAGAGTGAGGGCGGACGTACGCCAGTATGCCCGTGTCACTCCAGGAACGACCTTCTCAGAGGTCGCAAAAAGGGGTGCCTTGCCAACAAACAAGCCGGGAAACGGAAGAGCGTAGGGAGTCCTACAGTCGGGGACTCCCTGAAAGTTCTTCTGTTCAATGCGAGGTCAATCAGGAACAAGTTTCCTGAGCTCCGTGGCCTCGTAGCGACGGAAGAACCCGAAATGGTAGCCATAACAGAATCGTGGATAAAAACCTCAAACCGAGACTTTGAAGGCGAATTCACGATTCCCGGTTACCAGCTCTTCTTGAAAGATAGACGGATTGCAACATCGTATCCGACCATGAACTACTAAGTGTTGACCTAGAGATAGGTCCTGCCAAATACAGGACCCTGGTGCTTTATAGACCTCCTGCCCAACTCGTTGAAAAGGACAGAGATCTGTACCAGCTACTAGAAGAACTTGTCGAAGACAGAGTGTGTATCGTCATGGGTGATTTCAACACACAAGTTGACTGGGAAACCAGAGAACCCTGTGGCGAGAACGCACTACTCCTGGAGTTCACGAACAACGAGTTCCTCACTCAATGGGTGAGAGAGCCGACGAGAGGAGACAATATCCTCGACTTGGTTTTCACCTCTGAGGATGACATCGTTGAGGACCTCTCTGTTGGCGAAGAGCTCGGTGGCAGTGACCACCGACTAATTAGATTTGTAGTCAAAGTCCCCAAGGCAGAGCCTGCAATTAGTAAATCAAGGAAACTGGATTTAAGAAGAGCAGACTTTGCAGGTCTACGCGCGGTACTGACTGACGCGAGGCTAGAAGAGTGCGATGCTGTTGAAGACTCTTGGAACAGTTTCAAAACCACATTCATGAGTCTTCAATCGCGTTTTATCCCTCTGAAATGCCCCCGTCGGTCTTCTGTTCAACCAAAGTGGTTTAATCGAGAAACCGGGCAACTGATTAGGGAGAAGAGAAATGTGTACCGGCAATCGAAGATCTCGGGTGACTTTGACGAATACCGGAGGCTAGCCAGGAGAGTGAAGTCCAGCATAAGGGCGGCTAAGCGGTCTGAGGAACTCCGAGTGGCGAGACTCTGTAAAGAGAATCCCAAGGAGTTTTTTGGATATGTGAACAGCCGTAAACCAATCCGTCGAACGATTGGCCCTTTGAGGAATGAGGAGGGGACATTAAAGCATTCAGATGCAGAAAATGCTAACCTCCTCAACGACTACTTCTCTTCAGTGTTTACTGAAGAGTGTGGTCCCATTCCCCAGCCGACGGATTCCTACTCGGGGGAAAAGCTGGAGGCAATGGACTTCACCGAAGGAGAAATAAAAAAGAAGATCAGTGACCTAAAGACGAATAAGTCCCCTGGACTGGACGGGTTTCTACCTAAAGTGTTAAAGGAAGTGTGCGATGAAGTATCACTACATCTGTGCGCTATCTTTAACATGTCAATCCGGACCGGATGCGTTCCTAGAGACTGGCGTGAGGCGGAGGTGACTCCTATCTTCAAGAAAGGAGACCGTAACCAACCGTCGAACTACCGACCTATCAGTCTGACTTCGATAGTCGGTAAACTCATGGAAAGCATCATGGTGGACAAAGTGACGTCGTATTTAGAGTCAAACCTGCTACTGAGGAGTTCCCAGCACGGCTTCCGAAGGCATCGGTCATGCCTGACGAACCTTGTAGAATTCTTCCACTTCGTTTTCAGTGAGCACGATCGGGACAAGGCGGTGGATGTGGTCTACCTAGACTTTCAGAAAGCCTTTGATAAGGTACCACACCGCCGCCTTCTCCGGAAAGTGCGAGCGCTTGGCATAGACGGAAAGGTAGCCGGCTGGATCGAGAACTGGCTAAGTGGCAGACGGCAACGGGTGGTGGTAAATGGACAGTCTTCTGAGTGGGTGCCCGTTACTAGCGGGGTGCCTCAAGGTTCTGTCCTGGGACCACTACTATTCATCATCTACGTCAACGACATGGACGGTGACATGGTTGCCAAGATTTCCAAATTTGCCGATGATACCAAGCTTGGTATGAACGTTGCAAAAGATGGAAATACTGCCCGCCTGCAGGAAGATCTTGGAAAGATTGGGGAGTGGTCGGACACGTGGCAAATGCCTTTTAACGTGGGCAAATGCAAAGTGATGCATATCGGCCACAGAAACCCCCAATCTCAGTATATCCTTAAGGGCACTGCTCTTGAATCGAGTGACACTGAGAAGGACTTGGGTGTAACAATCACTAGTGACCTCAAGTTCTCGAAACAGTGCATTGAGGCGGAGAAAAAGGCGCAAAGGATGCTAGGCTATATTAAGCGCCAGTTTGGTTATCGGAACCAGGAGATTGTACTGTGCCTGTACAACTCACTTGTCCGACCGCACCTGGAGTATGCCGTACAATTTTGGAGTCCTTCATTGCGAAAGGACATCGCGAGATTGGAACGCGTACAAGCCAGGGCAACCAAGCTGATTCCCTCTATCCGACATAAAAGTTATGAGGATAGACTAAGGGAATTAGATCTGTTCTCGCTGGAAACCCGTAGACTGCGTGGTCAGCTCATCGAAGTTTTCAAAATACTTCGAGGGTTCGACAATGTTGACTACCGGGATATTTTCACACTGAGTAAGAACAGAACGCGCAATCACGGCTTCAAACTTGAACTGAAGCGTTACAACCGCAATCTGTGTGGAAATTTTTTCACCTACAGTATCTGCGGTAAGTGTAACGCACTTCCAGTGGCGGTGGTCAACAGTGAATCTGTTGACCAGTTCAAGTCAAGACTAGACAAGGTCTTGAAAAGTGGCCGTTTAGGGACGCAAAACAATTGAGCAGCCTTGTGCCCGCTCGATTGCAAGTCCAATGGTACCCTCTTTGAATGGACCGTAAGGTCTCCTAGGGTACCTTCTTTCCTTGTTGTTACTCCTTGCTGTTACTTACTTTCCTTGTTACTCTCTCTCTCTCTCTCTCTCTCTCTCTCTCTCTCTCTCTCTCTCTCTCTCTCTATCTCTCTCTCTCTCTCTCTCTCTCTCTCTCTCTCTCTCTCTCGATGCATAATTTCTTCCCTGTTTCTTCATTGTATTAATTCCCTGTGTATTTGCTATTCATTTCTGTACTATTCACATTAGTTAATAAAATTATTAGCTCATTACATTTACAACATACCGATCCAAGTAATTTCAAATATGTGTTATATTTTCTTTTGTTCTAATATATTTATGTTCGTAATCGTGTTCATTTATTTCCTTCCTCGCCTCTTTCCATTGATCCATCCTTTCATTCATATTATAGTAGTTTTAGAGAACCTTGAGCTATCACGCCCTGTATGTTGTGCCGAGCCCGGTTAATTAAATATAGCATTTCTCTGATTCAGGGAACCTATCTTTGATTAAAATTGCTTTAAATCCAATTTTTCTATCACGACCTTGTTACTAGTGCGCTTCTCTAGTTTTATTTCCTTAACCCTTTTTTAATTAACTGTAATCAATTGACAAAAACATGTACAACATAAATAACACTTGTTTCCTCGCCCACCACCTCTACAAGGACAACGATAGCGACCACGTGATTCGTCTTATCATCACTTCAATCCTGGCCCTAACATCGACTGCCACGTCGTCGCCTTAATTTCCAGCTTAGGGGACACCTGTACCACGTTCCCAATCCTCATCCAGGCTTCCGCTATACGACTATACTGACCCGATCAATTAGTTGGATTTTTACGTTGCAAAGTTATAATGAGGCCTTATCCAATCGACGATCAAGATAGAATACTTCACATCACACATCCTAACACCTGAAGGAGCTAGTTAGGGCCGAAGGCGCGCAATCCGAGGTGTTCGACCATCTCCTGACGGGAATTTCCATGCGAGCAATGCCCGACCACATTTTAACGATCGTAGGCCCACGTAACTTGGGGGATATATCCAAAGTAGCAGATGAACTATTTAAAACCCTTACATCCATTTGTAGGCTCTCCCAATAATCGTGTTCCCAATCCCAATAGTGTAAATTGTTTCAGGTCCAAATCTCACGTGATTTTCCCAACAAATGGCCTGAATGCAACCAAATTAGTGCCCCTCCTCCGTCGGACTCGTTTGACACTGGCACTTAATCTAGTGTTATTACAGCCTCTCACGGCGACGAAGCTTGTTCCTCGAATCTTGTCCTTAAGGCCACAAATTCATCGGCCTTAAGGACCTATGGAAGACGTATCCTACAGTTGTATATCAGTGTATGTCGGATTTTTCGGTGGACATTTATTTTCGCCGTAGTAGATGCTCCTATTTTGGACCTCGATTTTCTTTCTGCTCACGACCTTTTAGTTGATTCCCGCAACCGCAAACTTAGCGACCGCATGACTTATCGTACTGTGTCTGGTTTCCTTTTCTTATCTCAAAGTTCTCTCCTGGGTGTCCGTCTCCCTCAAATCGAGACCCACTTCCAGCGCCTTCTGCAGGAATTCCCTAGCCTTAGCCTCCCACCTTGGTAGGGCAGGCCTATTAAACATAGTGCGATTCACTGGATCAAGACGACAGGAGGACCTGTATTCTCCCGTTTCAATCGTTTAGTTCCAGATAGACTCGCGTTAGTGATGTAGGAGTTCAGTTTCATGGTGGACGCTGGCATAGCTCGTCCTGCTACTTCTCCTTGGGCCTCTTCGCTTCATGTAGTACCGAATTCTATTCCCGGTTGGTTGTTCTATCTTTTCTCGACTCGACCTAGTTCGTGCTTTTAACCAGGGCCTTATTAACCCTGATGTTATCTCCAAGACAGCTAGGATCACGCCACTTGACACATTTGTGATGCTTTGAATTCCTTATATCTACGTAACAGTGGTCAGCCCTTCCATCGTTTTATAAATCAGGTACTGAAAGGTCTCTCTTTCGTCTTTTGTTACGACCTCCTGATGGCATTTTTGTATTTAGAAGGGCATCCAGGCGCGGATCCAGGAAGGAAGCTGAAGTGCCCCCCCCCCCACACACACAAATTTCAGACCCGTTTATGTTTATATTTTTATGCCATACTTGTATTCTGTTATTCAGAATGATTTATGTAATAATATAGAATATATATTAAAAGTTTTCTTTTTAAACCGTTCCGATCGAATTTACCTTATATGATGCATAAATAAAATGCAGGTAAATGTCAAAAATAATTATTGAATGCAGTATTATACCTTAACTGACGTCCAAAAACTACCATAAACTACAATTCATAATTTTCTGAGGTGTGGAAAAAAAAATCTGATCTGAGAGAGTTAGCGCTCACTCCCGTGTGAGTTAATATTAGTTTTTTATCAATGTTGTGTAAAATAACCTTTATTAATGTTCAATGACCTTTTCTCAGATTCCTCAGTGGGGGGAACTCTGGTTAGCCCCCCCCCCCAACTTTTTTTAGCTTGGATAGCCCACACTTCAAAGTATCTTTTTGGTTTCCCACAACTCTCCTTTCATGGACACCACGTTTCTCCTAACGGAATTCGTCCTTTCTATGACAAAGTTTCTGTAATTAGGGATTTCCCCCCGACCGTCTTCGCTCAAGCAACTTCGACAGCTCTGTGGTATGGTTAATTTTTACCATAGATTTATTCCTGGCCTTTCTCGAGTCATTCAACCTCCTTTCATATACCAAGAAGAACTCTCCTCTGTCATGCTTTTCTGAGGCGTGAAAATCCTTTTCTAGCATCCTTGTCCAAGGCCCTCTATAATCATTCCTTCGAATGCGTCATCCACCTATGTCAGTGATTAACTACATCAGAAGGTTGGTAACTCTTGGCAGCCTTTCTCTCCTTTTTTTCAAAATCCCATCTCGATCTCAAAAAAGTTAGAGTAAGTTCTTAACAGAACTGATCGACATTTACCTCGCTATCCGCCACTTCTGCCAGTATTTGTAAGGGCTGTGCTCACTAAGTCACTTACCACAAGCCGTTGGTCGGTGAACTCTCCACCCATAGCACGTCTTCTATACACTTTTCAGTTGGTGCTCGTCATCTGGACTTTATTATCCTTCAGTTTATCAGCGACATTCGCTCAGTTCCTGGCTCTTTAGGAATTTACCGGACGCGCTTTCTCGAGCGCACAACTCTCTCACCCCGGCCCATTGACCATGCGATGTTAGCATTAGCTCAGGAACTGGATGAAGACACGCATCAATTGCGTCACTCTTCTCAATTGGTCGTTCATAAGATCGACCTTCCAGGCGCATCCTGGTCGAATTTTCCTTACCTGACTGTCCTCTTCCACTCGTTCCTCTTCCTTTCCGTCGGCATGTTTAGACGAAATTCACGGTATTTCTCATCCTGGCGTTCGAGCAACACATAAGCTCATTGCATATCGTTTCGTCTGGCCCTGCATTAACGCCGACGTGACCAAATATACTCGTCCATGCTTGTCTTGTCTGCCTATCGTCACACCAAGACTCATCTGGCTGATTTTCCTCTTCCTTCGTCATGTTTTGACACTGTACACGTCGATTTAGTTGGCCCTCTTCCTTGTTCTCGTGGTTGCACCAATCTCCTCACCAGAGATGGGGACGATCTTGATCTTCAAGATCAAATCGTGGTTTTTGAAGGTCAAGATCGTGATCTCATCTTGATCTTAAAGATCACTTAAATTATAGTTGTCTTGATATTTATCTAAGAGCACTTTATTTCTTGCGATCTTGATCTTGATGACCACTTTAGCCTCAAAATCACTTTTAATTTCAGATTATTAAATATGCCGCTATGCGAATGTCATTTGTTTTTTGTTCAGGCGACATCTGTTGGCAACTTGATCTAACACCGACTGTTTATGTTTTCGCCAACGAGTGTGCATAAAGTTCCTATTTAAAAAAGTGATGATGTCACATACCCGAAGCCATAGATTTTTCTTTCATTAAAATGTTAAAGATTATATATATATATATATATATATATATATATATATATATATATATATATATATATATATATATATATATACAATATACATGCATATAGTTTGTAAACTTGATATCATTTATTAAAATATCGTTAATTATTTATATAATTCAGCATTATGCACATTTACTATGCGTCAAATAATACGTATACGTAGTTAACGTTATTAATGAAAGAATTTAGCTAAAAATTTTAATTTTTATTATTTTTTTTATATATTAGCAAAATATAGTATGCTCACCTATAATATAATATAGGCATAAAATATAGTCTCTAGGTTCGTATTCATGATAAATTGATTTTAAACATACTTTATTTAGAGATTAATTTTTTTAATAATTAGTGCAATTTTACAACTTCAACAGGCTTCCAAAGGAGCAAAATATTCTAGGTTGTCACCATAACAGTATTCAATATATTTAGATAACAATGTTGTTAATAAGTATCAATTTGTGCTCTTGAACGGAAAATATTTTCAAATTGTTGAAAAAAACTGGAACAGTATCAAAATTATTTGTATGCAATGTACAATAAAAATTACAATCCTGTCTGCTTGCTTCGCTCGACGCAACAAGCAATCTTCTAGTGCACCTCAGGGTTAGTATTACTTAGTAACTAAGTAGTAAGTAGCAACATTAATATAATGGTTCAAGTCATATTTTAAATGACTGATGCCATATAGGAGTAATGCTACATTTACATAGACGTCCATTGGAATATATTGTGGACTTCAGATATTAATAGATTATAGACTAGTAACTATATTAAAAACTGCCTATATTAATAGATTATGGATGAGTAACTATATTAAAAACTGCTGATATCTAACTATAATAAAACGTCAGGGGTATCTGTCTTTCTCTCAGTATGATCCATGTCTGTAATTTTCCCTATTTTGCTACTAAAGGACGAGATTCGGCATTAAATTTAACATAAGAGAAAATTTATAGGGGGATTGAGATGAATTACCAATTTATAGCGGGATTCCTAGGTACCAGTTTATAGGAAGAGGACTTAAGTATCTGACTCCAAAGATGATTTCTTCACTGTGTTCTTATTTTAGCTGGGCTTAACGAAGGTCTCAGGCTAAATCGAGTATAAGATGGACGTTGCAAAAATATACTTAATTCTAATAAAGGCCTATTAACAGGGCAAGGCGAAGGTATTAAATTCTGGAGCGATAAGACTTGTTGAATTTAAAATGGGGCAACGTGCACGAGATAATAATCTTCTTAACGACAGTAATCTAATAGTCTTAAAAATACAATTATCATTCTAACTGAACTGCTCCGACTATATATATATATATATATATATATATATATATATATATATATATATATATGCTTATTTTCTAGAGGGCGTGGCCTAGAATAATTGTTCTCCACCCCAAAGGAAGAGCTATCGAAAGCTGTGTAGGTCGAATTACTTGCTAATCCCAAGTTTTATCAATATAACAGTATACGCTTGTCGCAGCTTTGTGATACACTTCCTTTTGATCAAGGGGGTATATTTACCCTTGTGCTTCGTAGACTTCCGTCTTTCGATAAATTTATTCTGAAAAGGGAAATGTTTGTTTACACGTTGTCTTATTGATACAGGTGTTTCTGACCTTTCGCGCGTTCGTACATTGTGTGTCCCGCGCGCACTTCCAACGGTCGCTTGCCTTCTATATACAGTAGCGATCAAAATAAGAGAACGATAATTTAATTTTTAATTATTAATCTTATTTCACTAAATTTTTCCTTTAAAATTTGATAGAATATTCGTAGTATATATATATATATATATATATATATATATATATATATATATATATATATATATATATATATATATATATACATATATGGTAATAAGCCTTCCCGCACAAATGACTTCAACAAATGTATAACATTGCCATTTAATAATAAATTAAATAGTTTAAAGGACATATTTGGAAAAGCGGGTATTAATCTAGCCTTTAAATATAATAATTCCTTAAACCAATTGATGATTGCCAGGAAACCCAAAGAACATATTAACATAGGAGTTTATGCAATACCATGCAACGATTGCCATAAAGTTTATATAGGGGAAGCGGGGAGAAATCTAGACAAGAGATTGTACGAACACAAAAGGGATTTTAGAGTGGGCAGCGAAAGTAGTGGAATTTTTTGCCATGTTAGAGACAAGAATCATACGATCGATTTCAATGGAAGTAAAATGGTATTTAAATCGGCTAACTATGTTAAGAGAAGAATCGTAGAATCGAGCTTGATATCGTCAGTTCCTAATTTAAATCTATCTGAGGGTCAATTTTCTTTTAATCCTGTAATAAGAAAGCAAATAAATAAAATAGTAAAATGTCAGCCCTTCAATATGTTTAGGCCTAACCCGCCCCCCCCCCCAGATTAGCCACAAGTAGGGAATTGGGGATAAAAGAGGGAATATTTCACGACCTGTTATGCTTGTATGCATTTTTTTCTTATATTTTCGTACCAGTGTCAGTTGAAAAAGGGTGTGAGATACACCGAAACTGTTCTGAATTAGATTGTCTTCGGAGAATGTGGTTTAATTCCTCATATATATATATATATATATATATATATATATATATATATATATATATATATATATATATATATATATATATATATATATATATATATATATATCTTGTACTAAAATATTTTCTAAATAATAAAAAGTATAAACAAGATATTAATGATATACCTTTATTTTTTAAAAATACAATGATTAAAATAAGACTTTATATATTAGGGTAATTACCTGGATTTTCTAGAAATATCTGGCAACGCTTGTCAACAGGGTCACGTTACCAATATATTCCATTATCTTATCAACTCCCGCAAGATGTCGACCCATTCCAAGGTAACTGAAGCCCTCCGACGTAAAGTCGTTCAGATGAAGAGTGATAGACACTCTCTCTCTTGGCCATTGGAAGGGAAGTTAGCCGTTCTAAAAGTGTAATAGCAAGGATTTTGAAATTACATAATGAAACCAACTCATTCATGTCTATGAAGAAGGCCGGCCGTCCACGTAAAACAAGTCAACGAGTGGGCCGCATGATCCACAGAATGTCTATGGGGAACTGCTTCGACAGTGCAGCTGGAATATCTCGACAAATCAAGGAGGTGTCTCGGTGTACAAGTCTCTCGTCGTATGGCAGAAGTTGGATTGAAAGCCCGTTCCCCAGCGATCAATTGCTAGACTTGCCTTTGCTGAGAAGCATGTGCTGTGGAGTAAAAAAAAAAACTGGTCTAAAGTTCATTTTAGTGATGAAAGCAAGTTTAATTTGGTTGGTTCAGATGGTAACCAATATGTGAGACGTAAACTGGAGAGAGACTTCTTTCTAAGTGCGTCAAGAAGTCTTTAAAATTTGGAGGAGTCATTGTCATGGTTTGGGGAATTTCTCAGCAGTCGGAGTGGGGCCTTTCATACGCCTAAATGGTACTGAACCTCCTTCAGCAACATTCCATTCCCTCTTTACGTCCTTCTCCCACTCAACCAGCTATTTTTTAATGCAAGATAATGATCTGTGTCACATTGCAAAACGAGTGAAAGATTTTCTCAAAGATGAAGAAATAGAAGTTTTGAAATGGCCAGCCCAGAGTCCCGACTTAAATCCAATCGAGAACCTTTGAAAGATCATTGGAGACGAACGTCATGGCGAAAAGAAACAGCTACAACCACTGAATTATGGAAGAGACTGGAAGAAGAGTGTAATAATATCACTCCAGAATTGTGCAATACGTTGGTGATTTCATGTGGACGCAGATGTGCCGAAGTCTTCAAATGCAAGGGTCTCTACACTTCCTATTAATGTTTAAGAATGCAGAAACGCTAGTTTGCAAACCAAATTTCATGTTTAATTATGTTTTCATATATAGATTATGTTTCTGTTCTCTTATTTTGATCACTGTATTTTTTAAAAATTAAAGGTATATCATTAGTATATTGTTTATACTTTTAATTATTTCTAAAATATTTTAGCACGAATATTCTATTAAATTTTAAAGGAAAAATTTTGTCAAATAAGAAAAATAATGAAAAGTTAAATTATCGTTCACCTATTTTGATCTCTATTGTACATACATTAACAAATATCAACATTCCTTATTTTTTTTATTCAAATTCATAGATGCAATTAATCTATACATTTTCATTTCCTTATTCCAATTTCAGACCTATTATTTTATATGTGCGGAGTATGCTAGGATTTAATAGGACAACCGAGCGTCCATTTTTGTGGAGGCTTTCGCTGAGCCTATTGAATCCTGCAATTTGGTGCAAGTAGCCTTACTATTACATAATCCGATTACAATAAATTAACTGATCATAGTGAGAATAATTTTAGTTAGAGATAAAAAAAAAATTAGAACCTTGTTAAGTATTAATTTAAACTAAAGTTTGATACTCTGATAAATATTATGCAGTGTTCAAGAAGTCTCTGTGCATGATAATAATTTATTTTATTATACAGAAACTAGATTCGGATCTTCTGCCTGAATATGAATCAGATATTAAATCTCTCAAGCGTCCAGATAAAGAAGAAGATGCCAGCGGCAGCAATGCTGGCTTAGCCAAAATTGCCAAGCAGTCAACACTAAGCAAGTTCCAAATTTGAAAGCAAAAATCTGGACTGCCAATATGCAAGGATATCCTTGAAAAAAAAAATTCTCTCGCTTGTGGCTAAAGGACTCCTACCATTGAGCTAGTTAAACTGCATGCATTTAAAGATCTCTCATGTTAGTATAAATCAAATATTTTGCTTCTTTTTCCATAGGTAATATTTGATTAAAATAATTAATCATAGTATGTGTATGAACACTAGACTATCGCTAGCTTAGCTAATTATTTTGCTATTTTTTCCCATAGTAATCTCAAATTATAATAATTATTCATTTCATTTGTATGAACATTAGACTATTGCTAGCCTAGGTAAATATTTTATATTTTTCCCATTTTTTTTTTTTTACCTGTCAGCCCGGCTGTTCAGGTGCCATCTAGAATCACTCTGGTTAGATCTCTTGCAACAACAACCAGTGCAATGACGGAAGACATACAAGCAAAACTGGCCGCAATTGACAATGTCCGTGTTGAATACTACAAATGGTCAATTAATCACCTCAGTTTCATGGGAGTCACTGTATATTGGGTATGTTATTGATTTACTATAATATTTTTATATAATTGATAAATTGGATATTGGTGATAAACTGATAGTTTGATAGACTTATGTAAGGTTGAGGAATAAGTTCTTGCGGGTTTTTTTAATGTTGTGTTGATTTAAGTTATGTTGACATGATTTGTGCACATATCAAGAAACAATAATAAATAATGAGAGCAAAATTTGCAAAGGTTAGGCTACGTCTCTTAACAGCGTAGCCTATTAGGCTTTTGCTTAGGCTACGTCTTGAAGTTGAATAATAAGTCATTGCGGTTTATTTAAAAGTTGTGTTAATTTAATTTTTGTTCTGTACCCTCAAAATGGAATGTCAAGTTGAAAGAAAGGCACATTTCCGACACTTGTTGTTATTCATTTTCAATCGAGACGGGAACAATGCAAACGCAGCCAAAGCTCGTCGCGATATTTGTGTTGTGTACGGAGAAAATACGTTATCAGAAAGGACAGGTCAATGGTGTTTTTCACGTTTCAAAAACGGCCATTTTAATCTTAATGACGAAGAAAGTTCTGGTCGCCCCATTAAGTTGGATGAAGATCGATTGAACAACCTTCTTCATGAAAGTCCTCGTCAATCGGGTAGAGAATTGGCTCTACAATTGTCATGTGATCAGAAAACTGTAGTAAATCACCTCATTCGATGGGGAAAGTTCAAAAACTTGGTGCATGGGTTCCACGTGCTTTGAGCGAAAGCAACAAACTTTAACTCTCCACGATTGCCGCAGGTTTGCTTGCTCGTCACAAGGCGACTCGTGGATATAAGGAAAAATTTCTTCACCGCTTCATCACTGGCGACGAAAAGTGGTCTTTTTATGTCAACATAACCATCGAAAACAATGGCTTAGCCCCAATAAAAAACCACTTCCGCGATTAAAGCAAGGACTTCATCCACGAAAGACGATGTTGTGTGTGTGGTGGGATTGGGAAGGCATCATTCTTTATGAGCTCCTTGTGAACAACGAGATTGTCAATGCATAACTCTACTACAACAAATGCACACCATCAGAATTAAAAAACAGCTTATTATCATAAAAAGTATCCCATCAATCTATGAAATTAACATGAATCTTAATACATTCCTCTTTAAGGCGATTATTTATTCCAATAGCTTTAGAGTACCAGAGATTTTTATTGCAGAGGCATCGAAAAACTATTTGAACGTTGGGAAGAAGTCGTAAATAACAACGGAGAATACATTATTGATTAAATTGCATATTGTTATCAATTAAAAAAGAAGTTTTTCTAAAATTGTTAATGGTAATGAATGAATTTGATAAAACCGCAAGAACTGGATCAACTGGTGCATGATTTATATTTACGAAAAGTTATATCTACACTCTCTGACAATACATCGAACATGATGCAATGATTTAAAGAATTCAGTATTCGTGTTCCGAAGAAAAAATACAGGAACTAATTGGCGTCCAATTTAGGTACTTATGCATCACCGATTGGAGCTCAATGTACGACGCATTAAGCCAAATATATAAACATAAGAACGATGTGAATTTACTAGCTCTTTGAGAACTCAATCCACCCATCCTGAAAGATAATGACGTGGAATTTATTTCAGAATACTTGTCTGTTCTAAAACCAGTTGCAGCAGCCCTCAACAAATTAGGGACAGAGAAAGAATGCTAATGCGGTTTTCTTCTTCCAACGCTCCTAGGGACTCAAGATGCCCTCACGGGATTGGAGCCTATCCAACCAAACGACCTGTGCTTGAGACACTGCATGTCATTACTGGTAGCAGTCGTCTCTGGCTTCAATGCCAGACTTGGTCATATTTTTTAGCGTTGAGCCCGAGGTAACTACTGCCGTTTTGGTCACAGTATTTCGTCCGTATTTCAAATAATTGGATGAACATCCATGCTGTAAGGGCCTAATTTCGGCGCTCATGTAGCAATCACGTCTCAATTAAAAGATAAGCTGCAAAGGGCTGTAAGAAATTTTAATTCTGACAGCAGTAGTAATATAGTCCGGGGAACTCATACTCATCATCTGAAGACGATTTCTTCAAACCTAGGGACGGCTCATTCTCTGCCCTTAACATCAAGGAAGACTTGGAAGTGATTAATTATTTGCAGGATATCAGTAAGGCACTTGACTCTTTAGATAGGTATCCTGCTATAAAGATCTTCAAGAGGTATAACACCGCGATACCTTCGTCTGTACCAATGGAACGGTTGTTTTTGTATGTTGGCATAGCCCCAAGCTAAGTTTTTTCTCGGATGGTAACTTTGGACAATTGGCTTTGCTGAAAGCAAATTTTTACAGCAGTTTAACAGCAAATTAACACTCTTAAGTTGCAGGGTTTACCCTTATAATGTCAGTAATTGCGTAGTGCAGTAAAACTGTAAAATTAAATTCTATGTAAAAAAAGGTTTTCAGAAATATGCTGACCATTCAACGATATGGGTTATGGACATGGTGAAATGAGAATTG
Organism: Ceratothoa steindachneri; assembly: GCA_963969495.1. Taxonomy (NCBI): domain Eukaryota; kingdom Metazoa; phylum Arthropoda; class Malacostraca; order Isopoda; family Cymothoidae; genus Ceratothoa; species Ceratothoa steindachneri. The sequence continues at coordinate 25,611,850 of OZ018339.1, forward strand.
AGAGAAATATAATTAAAAACTCTATATAGGTCATTTAATAGTTTTTTTTATTTTTTGCTGATAAGTTATGATAACACTAACTAAGCTTTAAGTTTACCACCAGAAAACCTGAAAGGGGTCTCGTCAATCCCAGTGGTTTATATCAGGTGACATAACATAACATATATTAATCGCAAACAAGCCAAAAGGTCATCAAAGATGTGAGGATATAAAAAAAAAACTACAACAAAAATACTTAAAAAATATATACAAAGAATCGAAAAAAAACAAGTACAATTGGCACGCAGTCTAAGGGCGGTGGCTTAACTTCAGCCATTACCCGTACAAAATTATGTACATATGAAGCAGGATCGATGTGAAATGGTAGGGGTTGGTCAGAAGAAGAGAAGAATTGACCAGGAAGACGAGGTTAAATACCGTAGACAAGTTACGCCGCAGAGCAGAATAAGTCCTCTTTCAAAGATGAACGAATACCCAGGAGAATCAAAGGTAGCTTGTCCACCCAAGTGATGATAGGATCTGTGGAGCGTAAGCTTGCTTTGAGGGTCCTGTGCAACCGTTCCACTTTGGCGTTGCTTGGGGGGGAGGGGGGGAGCTAGTGGTACGTTGACGAAAGAAGCCAAGCACTGACATGAGTGCATTCCGTTGGTGGGATTCAAATTGGCTGCCACAATCAATCACGATTGTTGAGGGAACACCAAACCGAGCAACCCATGCTGAGACGAAGGCTCGAGGACAGTGGAAGCTCTATAGTCCCCAACTGCTCTGAATTCACCCAGCTTGGATTTGGGCTCAATGTGGAGTTGAGAAGAGTGACGCAGTGTTTGCGTGTCTCCATCTTGTTCCTGGGCTAGCGCTATGGTGGTTGCATAATCGATAGGGACAGTGTGAGAGAGCTGCATGCCCGAAATCGTGGCAATGCGGGAAAGCGCATCGGGTACGACGTTTGAAGAACTAGAAACATAGCGAATATCACTCGTCATTTACAGGATGAAGCCATGATGACGAGTGTCAACTACAGTGTGTACTGACGAAGTACTCCGAGACAAACAAGCACCAACCAAAGGCTTATGGTCCGTAAAAATAATGAAGTCACGTCTATCCAAGTGATGGCGGAAGTGGCGGATTGCGAGGTATATTCCGAGGAGCCCGCGAAAGAACGTACTATACCTCTTTTGGGAGTCAGAAAAAGCGCGAGAGAAGAAAGCAAGAGGTTGCCCTTGGTCACAATTTCTGTTGCAAGGTTGCACCTACATGAGTCGAGGATGCATCTGAGGATACGCTGGAGAAGGATGAGCCAACTTTACAGCGCGGGCAATAGCCTCTGGTGCGAGAGAATGCATCTTACGCCTCAGTAGACCATTCAAGAGGAGAGTTCTTTTTGGTCTTGGTGAGTATAGAATTAATAGGTTGCATGGCCTGGGCACAGTTTGGAATTAATCTGTGGTAGAAGTTAATCATATCAGAGAAACGTCTGAGCTGTTTGTGTGATGTGGGTCGAGGAAAGTTGCGTATCACGGTAACCTTATCTTATAGTGAACTAATTCCGGCACTCGAGACATGGTGTCCCATAAAGGAGAGTTGCGCCTACCAAATAGACAATTGGAGGTTTTGAGTACGATACTATACTCTTGAAGACGAGAAAAGACCTGATGAAAGTAGGAAAGGTGTTCCTCCAGCGAGGAAGATGCTATTAGACGTCATCGATGTAGCAAAATACCAAAGGAAGACCCTAAGGACTTGGTCCATAAAGCGCTGGAAAGTTTGACCAGAGTTGCGCAATCCATATGGCATTTCGACTATTTCAAAACATCCAAACGGATTGGTGATGTTAGTCTGGGTGAATAGGGATCTGGTCGAAAGCATGATCCAGATCCAGGCGAGAAAAGAGAGCACAGCTAGAGAGAGATGAGGTGAAATCATCTCTGCTCTGAATTCACCCGGCGTGGATTTGGGCACAATGTGGAGTGGGAAGGCCCACGGAGAAGCAGAAGCCCTACAAATACCTGCCTCCATCATGAATTGAAATTCATCACGCATAGCAGACAGTTAATCTGGAGATAGACGGCGTGGACGGGAAAATACAGGACCTCCAGTTGTCTCTATTCGATGCACCACACTATGTTTTATGGGATTAGCCTTCGAAGGAAACTCCTGAAGAAGGCGCTGAAATAGTAACTCGGTGGGTGTCAGACGAATAGAGAGGTGGGTACTCTGAGAAGGTGAATACGAATCTGTAACTGTGAGTAGTGTTTTGCGGTCGACAAACTTTCTAGGTCGAGAATCGACCAAAAGGTCGTGAGCCGAAAGAAAATCGAGGCCTGATATTGGACAATCTACCTCGGCCTTGACGAAGGTCCACCGAATACTCCTACGGAGACCGAGTTAGACTTGAAGGTTTCGCCTTCCATAGGTCCTAATATTGATCAAATTGGCTGCCTTCAGAACTAAGTCAGAGGGATCAGAGGCTTTGTCGGCCTTAGAAATTGGTATGACACTGCATTCAGCACCAGTGTCCACCAGGAATAAGAAACCAGAAAGTGGGTAAAATATAATTAAAAACTCTATATAGGTCATTTAATAGTTTTTTTTTTATTTTTTGCTGATAAGTTATGATAACACTAACTAAGCTTTAAGTTTACCACCAGAAAACCTGAAAGGGGTCTCGTCAATCCCAGTGGTTTATATCAGGTGACATAACATAACATATATTAATCGCAAACAAGCCAAAAGGTCATCAAAGATGTGAGGATATAAAAAAAAAACTACAACAAAAATACTTAAAAAATATATACAAAGAATCGAAAAAAAACAAGTATAATTGGCACGCAGTCTAAGGGCGGTTGGCTTAACTTCAGCCATTACCCGTACAAAATTATGTACATATGAAGCAGGATCGATGTGAAATGGTAGGGGTTGGTCAGAAGAAGAGAAGAATTGACCAGGAAGACGAGGTTAAATACCGTAGACAAGTTACGCCGCAGAGCAGAATAAGTCCTCTTTCAAAGATGAACGAATACCCAGGAGAATCAAAGGTAGCTTGTCCACCCAAGTGATGATAGGATCTGTGGAGCGTAAGCTTGCTTTGAGGGTCCTGTGCAACCGTTCCACTTTGGCGTTGCTTGGGGGGAGGGGGGGGGGAGCTAGTGGTACGTTGACGAAAGAAGCCAAGCACTGACATGAGTGCATTCCGTTGGTGGGATTCAAATTGGCTGCCAAATTGGGATTCAAATTGGATTTGGGCACAATGTGGAGTGGGAAGGCCCACGGAGAAGCAGAAGCCCTACAAATACCTGCCTCCATCATGAATTGAAATTCATCACGCATAGCAGACAGTTAATCTGGAGATAGACGGCGTGGACGGGAAAATACAGGACCTCCAGTTGTCTCTATTCGATGCACCACACTATGTTTTATGGGATTAGCCTTCGAAGGAAACTCCTGAAGAAGGCGCTGAAATAGTAACTCGGTGGGTGTCAGACGAATAGAGAGGTGGGTACGAATCTGTAACTGTGAGTAGTGTTTTGCGGTCGACAAACTTTCTAGGTCAAGAATCGACCAAAAGGTCGTGAGCCGAAAGAAATTCGCGGCCTGATATTGGACAATCTACCTCGGCCTTGACGAAGGTCCACCGAATACTCCTACGGAGACCGAGTTAGACTTGAAGGTTTCGCCTTTCATAGGTCCTAATATTGATCAAATTGGCTGCCTTCAGAACTAAGTCAGAGGGATCAGAGGCTTTGTCGGCCTTAGAAATTGGTATGACACTGCATTCAGCACCAGTGTCCACCAGGAATAAGAAACCAGAAAGTGGGTAAAAAATGCGAAAAGACGACTTACCTGAGGAAATGAGGTGTAGGCACGGGATGTTGACCCGTTTATCTCTTGACTTTCTAGTTTAAATGATGCGATTGGAAAGTTGAGACTGATTTTGAAGGATTGTGCCAACTTGAAGATTGAGAATTGGAAATTTGAGGATTTGGAGAAAGTGGTTGAGTTGGGTGATGTGAGAAAACTGTAGGGTTGAGGTTAAGAGGAGGTACTGGTTCCATGTATGTACACGGTTGCATGCATTTTACAGATTGTGCACTATATTTGTTATAGTCCCAGCACCATTGAGTAGATTGAGATGAAAAGGAAAGGTTATGCTTCGCGAGACTACTTGTCGCAGTATGTGAAGAAGAATAACGGTGGATACGAGGTTGTGTACAGTGTACAGCGCTGTGACCGTACCTTTGGTGGTACCAGCATAAACCCTGGTTGTGTGGAAGGTTATGAGAATAGGCGGAAGGTTAAAAATTTCGCTGCTTCTCACCTTTTGCGTCGGTATGCCCTTGTTGGTTTCTTCTTTGGGAACCAGAGCGGGACCTGCGAATCCGATCGCCCAACACGTGTTTGTGCTCGCTCTGTGATCATTGTTGCAACTTTAACCGCTCGATGTCGGCTTCCTTTCTCCGTATTGAAGCTTCAAGGTCCCTGGATAGAGAAGATGGAACCCTTGAACGCTCCAACCATTCGCCGGAGGAGCTCGTCGTTCCCCAAACCTGAGAAATGGAAGGTTGTTAGTTGGACCATGATTTTGGCCGTTGCCCCAATTCACGCAGAGATTAACAAATAATTTATCAGCGGCTATGGCTATCTGCTCTATATTCGAGGGGTTTGAAATTTAAAATAAGTGGCGTGATCCCCTCTGGAACTCCCGTCATGAAAATTTCAGTGAGGACAGGGCTAAAAAGGTCAGCTTGTGCACCTTTTACCCTGATAAAGTCCTTTAGGTGCTTTAAGAAGGTTTAAGGACTCCTATCTCCCATTTCTTGAGTGTTCAGGAGCTCTCTCAGGTCGTCTACTTAGGACCTGCCGTACTTCATGTGTAAAGCGTTCCTCGGGCGATCCAAAACGCCAGCCATCTCCCTGAATTCAACGAATGTACTTATGGGGAGACGCTGGATGACTGCTGCTGTCTTTTCTTCTTCTATGATGTTCTGGGGGTTGAGAAGGAGGGTTGAGACATCTAGCCATGCGATTGGATTTTCTGTATCGAATACTGGAAGCGAGAGATATGCATGTGGCTGCCTGGGCGTGGACTGGGGATTAGATGCAGGCGCTTGATTGTGTTGATCATGTGAGCCGCTAGCCGATGTCTCTTGGTGATCCATCATAGTATGTACTGTATATTTATGTGAACACGTGATGGTTGAACTAATTTATTTCTATGCGTGAAGTAGCTGTGATTGTTAAGAGTGCACGAGTGTGTGTTTGTGTGTGTACGTATGGGTGCGTACAGAACGCAAGCCTGTGATCGTACCAGACGAAAATCTTAGAGATTGAAATTAAGGAAAATAAAGAAATTAAAGAAATTTATTCTCTGTATTTAAGGGATGTTAGTAGATGCTAATTAAATTGTTATAATGAAGCTAGAAGCTAGGATGGGATAGTAAACACGAGATTGAAAATGGCGTGCGGGCTTCGTGAATTGGAGCGTGAGTTCTGTAATCACACGTTTTCGTACGATTGATCTATTTTCGATAATTTAGCGAGTGGAGAAAGTAAACTGGCCAATTTTTTATGCGGAATACTAAAGGTCTGGTATTAAAGTCTGGGCATCATTTTTATGTAGAGGTTCTAACTATTGCATGAATGATTTTGGCCTTAGATAGCAAATGCAATAGTCAGTACTTACATAAATTTTGTCGTTTGGGTTTGACTGATTGTACCGTAACGATAACGTGGACTTGAACTCTCCTAGCTATCATGGGAATGTAATGATTTAAGTTAACAAAAATAGGATATATTATAATTTTACAATAATCTATGATTTAAAGTTATTATTATACAAAATTTAATTGAATAACAAGGAGGATATTTAAGGGATACAAATTGAATGCTATACAGAGAATATTGAAGGATACATAGATGATTTAAGTTGAAATGGAATACAAGTTATGCGTTTGGAAAGTTAATATTCGAAAGCACGCGTCGAGAATGGTTTGTTCACAGGTGTATATAAATATGTAATTGTAATTATGTAAGTACACGACTAATGATAGAATGTGAATTAGGGTCTGTAAATGAGAGAAGGTACAGGAATTAGGACCTACTCTCTTGTGTGGATTGTTTTCCGAGAATAAGTGGAAGAGGAATTTTGACTGACCTTTCTTTGAAGCGATGCTGTGTACAAGTGGACCTTGAACAGCGATTCAAGGCAGATGGCGAAATGCGTGTGTTTGTATGTGTGTTCGTCTAAGGGAAAATCTTGTATAAAATGGATTTTGTCGTATTGTTGGTGATGTTATATAAAAATAATCTATTTTCCTCACAGAATATTTGATTGATTGATAATATTTGATGCTAGTTTATATATATATATATATATATATATATATATATATATATATATATATATATATATATATATATATATATATAAGAAGTTGAATTTTGTCAACCGTAACATCAATATTAAGAATCAAATGGACAAAATTCAACTTATTATATACTAGAAAACGACAAAAGTCAACAATCTCCTTATGAAAAACAACAGCTGACAAAACCCCTCGAATCTAAAGTCAACCAACATAATTTACGAGTTTATCTGCCCCAATAAAAACCGCAAGCTTTATAATAACTAAAAATATCTTGTCATAACAACCACCACCCTTTCGATGCGTTTAACCATGCACCTGCAAAGCGGAAGGCCTAAAAATCATATGGAAAACGCGCATAGCATCAACCTAAATAGAGATATTCTAATTGAAAACACCACAATTATAGGAAAAGAGGGAAATAAAGCGAGGCTGAACATCTTAGAAACCATCTTAATAAACGAAGAGAAGCCGGCCATCAACACTCAGGCTACGAGCTGGAATAGAACATTAAAATTGTTTTAAAATTCCACTAACGGATTGGCTCGTTTCCTTTGACGTTACTTTTAGGCGAGGAGGAATAAATATCTCCTAAAACCCGTTTTCTTTCAGTATACCAGATTCTGACTCAATCATACTTCATCGGTAAAGGAGGAAAGAATACATAAAGACGCTCCGAAGAGAATCGAATAGTTCGAAAGCTTAACAATTTAAGTTTGTTTTTTACCAAACGCATTTATTAGAAAGAGAGGTGAATATAGGACAAGTGATATACCATCTGCAAGATGGACTAAAAAAGATAGTAAGAAATATAGAAAGTTGGCAAAGTAAATTGATCAAGGCTACCATGGTCTTTAACAAAATTTGCATTCAGGAAAGACTGCTATCCATCTGCACTAATATATATATATATATATATATATATATATATATATATATATATATATATATATATATATATATATATATATATATATATATATATATATTCTTACTGTCTTTTAAGTCCATCTTGTAGATGGTAGATAACTTGTCCTATGTTCATATCTCTTAAATAAATGCGTTTGACTTGGGCAAAAAACAAACTTAAATTGCTGAGCTTTCGATCTATTCGATCATCTTTGGAGCGTTTATAGGTATTCTTTCCTCCTTTACCGATGAAGAATGATGGAGTCTGAATCAGGTTGAATAAAAGGAAAATGGTTATTAAGGGATATTTATTTCTCCTCGCTTGAACGTAATGTCAAGGGAAACGAGCCAATCTGGTGAGTGGAAATCTTAAAACAACTTTAATTTTCGATTCCAACTCGTAGCTTGGATGTTGAGGGCCGCATTATCTTCGTTTATTAAGGTGGCTTCTAAGACGTTCAGTCTAGCTTTATTTCCCTCTACTCTTTTAATTGTGTTGTTTTTAACTAGAATATCTCTAGTTAGTTTGATGTTATGTGCGCTCTCCATAGGATTTCTGGGCCCTCCGCTTTGCATATGCATAGCTAAATGCCTCGAAAAGGTGGTGGTTGTAATGCCAACAAATTTTGAGTTACTATGAAGCTTGCAGTCTTCATTGGTGCAGTTAAACTCGTAAACTATGTTGGTTGACTTTAGATTCGAGGAGTTTTGGCAGCTGTTGTTTTTCATAGGAAGCATGATAACTTTTGTCGTTTTATAGTATATAATAAGTTGAATTTTTTTCATTTGATTCTTGACCTTGACGTTACGGTTAACAATTTCCTCGATGTTTTTCTGTCTATTTTATAGGCCGTAGCCATCTTATTTCTGTAATACAGTTTGATGTTATTTACTGCTTCCTGATTACTTTTTGTTTTATCCGTATCTTTGAATTGCATACATAAAAATGATTGGAGTTGTTTTTTAATCAGGCTGTTCGACAAACCGTTGTTCACGAAAGTTTGTTTTACGCGGGAGATGTCTTGATGGAAAAGTTCCCACGTGGAGCAGCATTTGTATGCTCGGCGGAAGTATGAGCCAATTACATTTTTTTTACCTTTCAGGAAATTCACCATCCGCGTTGAGGCATTTACCCATGTCCGTACCTTGTCTATATACTTTTGTGATGCATCTTCCATTGATGTTTTGTACCTCAACGTCCAGAAAAGGGAGTTTATTGCCCGTGCTCAATTCATAAATGAATTTTAACACGGAGTTATCCTAAAATTGCTATTTGATGTTCTTCAGATGTTCTTCGTTTTGGACGTTGATGTAGATGTCATCTATACATATCAGCAATATGTGTGTGGCTTATTTTCACTGTTGTCACTAAGCTCTCTTTAAATTGACTCATATAATAGTTGGCGAAGGTCGACCCCAGGAGTGATCCCATAGCCACTCCATCCACTTGCGTGTATATGTAGATTACCGTACGGTGTCCTGAACAGAGCCTCTGATGTGCATGAATGTAGCATATCAATTAAGATGTTTGGGTCGAGATTTGGAGGAGACTTTGTAGGATGGTGGTACACATTTTCTATAATGATATCGATGGTCTGGGCGATAGGCACATTCGTAAACAGGTTTTCCACATCAAGGAATGCTATTAGTCCTGTTGGTCTTGTAGAGTGGAGTATATCGATAAATTCCTCGGTAGACTTTATGCTATCCTTTGAAGAGATGTACGGTTTTATTATTTCATTTGGGGTTTTAGCTAAACGGTACGTTGGTGTTGTGACTTGAGAAATGATAGGCCTTAATGGATTGTTCAGCTTATGTATTTTTACTTTTCAATACAGATATTCTGGTGTATTATCGCCGATAATCTTTTGGGAGTGAAGTCCTTCAATGAGTGTATTAGCTTTAGTTATTTGTCCATTTATTTTCTTTTTTAAGTTTTCTGTTGGATCTTTTTCCATACGTTTAAATTTAGTGGTGCCGCTTAAGATGGTATTCAATTTGCTGTTATATTGGTTGATTGAGCTGAGATTTTCATCATGCCCGGTCGTGGAAAAGGCGGTTTATATTAAAAAGACCCAGACACAATTTTTTTTTCCGCTCGTATAATGGGAAGTTCTTGAGAAACGAGAAGAAGCAAGGAGCCCAAGGGTGAGGAGTACTCTACCCAAGGGGCCACATGGGGTCGGCCCCTCAAGACTGCAAGGGGGTTCCCCTCCGCACTATCGAGGGGGGGGGGGGACCTACGAGGATGGCGGTCATCGAAAGTATTTACTGTAACCTTAACATCCTCCTCATTAGAATCATCGACACCCCTACCGGCTATGGGACCACTTGCCACTCCATGCAGGATGTGGAGCGGCTTGTCTCTGACGAAGCAAAGACCCACCTGAATAAAATCAGGCTGGAGGCTAGTATACCCTAGGAGATACTAGTCCAACGGACAATCATCCTACGGCGCTTGGACCCTCTTTTCGCGGATAACACTTGCGAAGAGATTAAAGAAAAGCTCACTGCTAAACAACCCTGGGCAAACATCACCAAGATGGAAAAGTTCGGGAAAGGCCAAAGCATCGTTAAAGTCATTTTTTTAAATATAGAGATGGCGATTAAAGCAAAAAATCAAGGGCTGCTAGGATTTTACCTAAGGGTATCACCCAAACAAATACAAACGGAAGAATTTATCCCCATCGACTGCTGCTATCAGTGCTTTGCAGTCGAGAAGCATCACACAAAAGACTGCCCTGCAACTGAAGTAGCGTGCTCCAACTGCGTCAAAACCGGGCACGGATGGAAAGAATGCAAGAAAAAGTAACAAAAATGTGTTCACTGTGGAGGTGTGCACAAGGCCTTTTCCATGAAGTGACCCATCCACAAGGAAGCCATCCGTGCAAAAAGGGAGCAAAACCAAAAGAAAAAGGAGGCAAAAACAAAAATGAACTACGCGGAAGCAGCGGCCCTGAAGAATAACAAGATTACCAATACCCCGAAGCTGGTGATGCCAAAGGAGGGTAGAGAAGTCATGGCTATGGTCATCTACGCTCATCTGGCAAACCTGGCTAATCCCGGCTCTTTCTTTGAGGAACTTAATCGTCTCCTCGAGAAGAATGGGAATAAGAAAAAGGCTTGGTTCCCCGAAAAACCACCCTCGGCAGAACTTTTGAACATTCAGTTCATTAACGTGCCTCAAGTGGAACAACCTTCCAAAGAAGAACCAAAACAGAGCCCAACGGAAAACCCCAAAAAGAAAAAGCAAGGAAAAGAAGAAACGTCGGAAGGGAAAGAAGAAACGAAGAAAGGAGCGAAGAAGACTAGAAAAAAGGAAAGAAGAAGAAGAAGAAAGAAGAAGAAAACAACAAACAAGTAACCACGGATGAAGAGGAGGAACTGGAAACTAACTATGTGGAGGTACTCCTCACCGGAAATAAGGAGATACTCGAAAAAGGGTACTTCTTTGACGGTGAGGGCGTGGGTCTCAAGGTGTTTGGTTCACCCCTGTGCCTGCCCCCACACAGTGAAAATGACAACCTTTAAAATGATCAAAAGTTGTCAAAAGACATCTGAAATAAAATAATCGAAGTAAAGTGTTGAGTCACTAAAAGTTCAAGCAGTTAAACTAATAATAATAACGAGCCCAATAAGTGAATTAACTAAATAAAATAATATATGTGACGAAACAAAAAATTTAATCGGTAAAAGTGAGAAAATAATCAGTGTGCGAATATTAATAGAAATAAAACAAATAACCTAAATCAATCTGAAATAATTAACAACTATGATACTAGAAACAATCTAATTCAAAATAAGTTAATAGAAAGCATTAAAAGACTGTAAATTAACATAGAAATACGATGTGATTTAAATTAATAGCTGGGCTAACTAGCTTAAAAATAATATTACAGTAACTGAACAAAAGTATTTAATAACCAACTAACTGTTAAGAAGTATATAAATATTGAGCAAACTAACAAAAAGTAATTAAAATTGTATAATTTAGAAATTACGGTGTATTATAATTATGTAGAATAATTGTATGTATATAACTTAGAAGACTATATATTTTCAACTCTTATGAGTAAAAATGTAAATAGAATATTGTACTGTATAGCACTAACTAATTGAATTCCATGTCTCCGGGGACCTTTATCTTCTTACCTATACAGTTAATACTATTAACTATCTCTTCTCTGCTAAATTCTATTTTCCCCACTGCTCGCTTTTTTACATGTATTTCATTCTCTCAATTTTAATTCATCTCTTAATAAACCGTTGATCGTTCTTTTCATTCAACCTGATTCAGACTCCACCATACTTCATCGGTAAAGGAGGAAAGAATACCTACAGACGCTCTGAAGATGATCGAATAAGAAAAATAGAAAGTTGCCAAACGAAATTGATCAAGGGGAAATATACCTTGGTCTTTAACATATATGAGTTGAAATTTAGTCATATGAGTTGCTGCTGACCAGTCTAATCTTCAATTTCACGGTGAAGGTAAGGACACATAGGTGGCTGAGGTACATGTGATTTATTTATAGAACAACGTTAGAGTACTACCGAACTTTTTCCAGGCTATCGAGAAGACTTAGGAAATCTTCTCTTGACTGTACTTTCCTTGAGATTTGTCGCAATGAACCTGAAGGTGGTTGATACGCCCGAAACGTTGTTCTATAAATAAATCACATGTACCTCAGCCTCCTATGTGTCCTTACCTTCACCGTCCAAATTATATATATATATATATATATATATATATATATATATATATATATATATATATATATATATATATATATATATATATATAATTTCACCAAGAATGAGAGTACATAGAATGCGGGGAAATTCATCTTCATTTTATTGTGTATAAACAACGTTTCGAGCTGTCCACTCATCTTAGGGTTCTATAATATAAAAAAAAAGGAATACATAATTTACAATGAATTATACTAATAAAAAAAATTGTCTGGAAATTAGAATATTAAAAGAGAGACTTTTTTTCCTATAATACAAAACCTAAGAAAATACATCATTTATAATGAGTTAGAATATTAAAAATCCTAGAGGAATACAATGGGAGCAATACAAGGGAATTGAAGTGGTCATAGGTAAGATTGTTTTGGTAGTAGAGTTATGTCATAAGTAAGGGGGCAGCGGACGAGTCACTATTAAGACTAGGGGCACGGGATTTAATATGAAGGGATTCGAGTATTCTTAATCTTTGCTCATTGATATCTTGATCAATTATTGTAAAATTATCTATAGTTATATTCGCATTGCATTTGATTGCATGTGTTCTGATAGGGGATGGTTCTTTGCGATTAAGTGGTTTTCCAATGCGGGCGCTGATGTCCATGTGTGAGGAGAACCTTGCTCTCATGGAGCGAATCGTGCTGCCTATTTATCTTCCTTGGAGACACCGAGGACAAGTAAATTCATAAACAACACGAATGCGCATCCCTAGAGGAGGTTTGTCCTTCTGACTGAACCAACTGCCAATATTGAGCTTGTTAACAAATACTAATTTGAAATTTGTATGGTAAAAATAGCTATTAAAAAATTTAGAAAACTTTCTTCTGAATTCTCTATTCAGGGGACCCATTTCGGGAAGAATAAAATATTTTGAGTCTTTAAGAACATCGAAGGAAGGATTGGGAGGTAAATATTGGAAATTTTAAAAATTGCAATTATTCTTGAAATAGGATCTTAGGAATTCAAATTATTCATGCATTAGAGAGAATGAAGAAGATAGGTGGAAGCCACGACAGATGAGTGCCCTGATGGAGCTCAGTTTGTATGATAAATCGCAAAAACTTCCTGAGGACCATAGAACAATCGTCGTAGCCCAGAAATTACCTCTAAATATTTTTTTCCACTTTTAAGAGTATTCTGCTTGATGGGGGTAATTTCTGGTTCTTGGGGAAGGTTCAAAAGGGCGTTCATGGAGGAATTTGGGAGGTCAAACATTGAGGTCCTGCGTATCCTTCTTGATACGCAGGAGATGGAGGACAGGCGCCCCACGCACTTTCTGGACCATCTCAAGGCCCTGGCACATGCCAAGGGCGTTCATGGAGGAATTTGGGAGGTCAAACATTGAGGTCCTGCGTATCCTTCTCGACCAACTCGAGCCACTCATAACTGAGACCAACTCGAGCCACTCATAACTGAGATATTCATGCATGGGATGCCGGACTAAATTAAGCCTCTCATACTAATGTCCTCCCCTGAAAATGTGGAGAAGATGGCAGAAGCGGCTGACGCCCTGTATAGTAATCCATTCGTCAGCTGGGGAAAGGCAGGCACCAGGTCGTTTAGCGATGTAAATAGGGGACCTAGCACATCATACAACTCTAATGTTAAAAACCACTCACAAGTATCCATTTCTCAGGTTAGGTCACCGGCCGAGACTCCTTACAACCGGCCAGTACTCCCTCAGGATGAATCCTCCCAGGCTTCGGGTCTTTTATCCGTTCTGGAGAGGATTTAGATGGATATTCGTGCCCTAAAGGTGCAAAGGGGTCTTCACCGAGAGCAAAATCGTGAGCAGGACGGAGGAGTCAGACGTCGTTCCTCCTGACAAAAAAGGCAACACCAACGAGGAAACAGCAGCACAAAAGGTGAGACACAGCAGTTTCATTTCAAACCTAGGCCTAATTCCGCCAATCCTGACAACTCTCAGGGTAGCTGCTGGTACCATTCTAATTATGGGAGCAACGCTGTCCGCTGTGTTCAGCCTTGCAGTTATTACCGTGTATCAATTCATGCCCACAACTTTAACCCTCATTCTGGTCGTGCTGCTCATACTGCTATCTTTCAGCTTTCAGGCTTTTGCTAGTACCACCTCAAATTTGCCTCCAGAGCAGAAAAATGCTCTGCTCCATGAAACTACCAGCAAAATGTTCAATCTCAACCTACCCTTACCTCACCACCTCTGATTTTACAAAACTCTACGGGTTCCCTTGCCCAATTTTCACCTTCAGCACAGGGAACTTTAAACTAAATTCGCAAGTGATATGTGGGTATGTCACATTAGCAACCTCATCTCTTCAGGCCGATCCTCCTTTTAGTATTCATGACCCACTATCTGGTTTCTCCTTCCTGCTTTACACTGGCGCTCAATGCAGTGTCATTCCACCCTCTTCATTTGAGAAAGCTTGCACTTCTTCTGATCTTGTCCTTAAAGCTGCCAATTCATCAGACATAATGACTTATGGGAGGCGTATCCTCTCTCTCTCTCTTTCTTTTTTTTTTCTCTCTCTCTCTCTCTCTTGGGTTACGGCGTGTTTTCTTATGGTCGTTCATCATTGCCGACGTTGACATGCTAATTTCAGGCCTCGATTTCCTTTCCGCGCACAACATTCTCGTCGATTCTCGTCGCTGCAAGCTTATCGACAGAACCACGACACTAACATTGGCTGGTTTCTTCTTTCCCTCTACCAGCTCTCCCCTCTGTGTTCGTCTCCCTGCAACTGCTACCCACTTCCAGTAACTTTTGCGAGAGTTCCGAAGCCTCTGTCTTTCTCCTTCTAAGGATAGACATATTAAGCACAATGTGGTGCACAGAATAGAGACGACAGGAAGACCAGTTTTATCCCACCCCCGTCGACTGACCCCGGATAGACTTGCCCTAATGAAGCAGGAATTTAAATACAGGATGAAGGCCGATATCTCTTCCCCATCCACCTCCCCATGGGCTTCACCGCTCCATGTAGCACCTAAGTCTACTCTGGGGGAATTCAGAGCTGTAGGTGACTACAGGCGACTCAATGACTGTACAGTTCCGGATAGGTATCCTCTGCCTTTCATATCAGATTTTAACTCCGCTCTCTTCGGTTGCTCCATTTTTCCTCGGCTCGATTTGGTTCGCGCTTTCAACCAAATCCCGATTGACCCTGATGATATCCCTAAGACGGCTATCACCACTCCATTCGGTTCCTTCGTTATGAACCGAATTCCTTACGGACTTCGCAACAGTGGTCAGGCTTTCCAAAGCTTCATGGATCAGGTTCTGAGAGGTCTTCCCTTCGTATTTTGTTATATAGACGACCTCCTGATAGCATCTTCGTCTTTAGAGGAGCATTTTTCTCACCTTCGCCAGATTTTTGCACGTTTTGATGAGTATGGTATCGTACTCAACACTTCTAAGTGTATATTTGGTGTCACACAGCTCTCCTTTTGGGGACACCACATTTCCCCTGGGTGAATTCGTCCTCTCGAGGACAAAGTCGAAGTTATCGGGGCTTTTCCCCGACCTTCTTCGCTCAAGCAACTTCGTAGATTCCGTGGGATGGTAAAATTTTGCCACAGGTTTATCTCGAACATCTCCCACATTATGCAACCTCTCTACGGATTATTTTCCGAGTCCAAGAAGAACCTTCCTCTTTCCTGGTCCCCCGAAGCTTGGGAGGCTTTCTCTCGCACCAAAGAGGCTATGGCTTCCGCTATTGTCTTGGCCCATCCTTGCCCAGGAGCTCCCATAAGCGTTGCTTCAGACGCGTCCGCTACTCATGTGGGTGCGACGCTACAACAGAAGGTTGGTGACTCTTGGCAACTCCTCGCCTTCTTCTCTAAGTCTCTTCCTTCCCAACAGAGGTACAGTAAATTTTCCTGTGAATTAATGAGCATATATCTCGCCCTCCGTCACTTCCAGCAATACGTGGAAGGGCGTGAATTCACTGTCTTACCGACCACAAGCCATTGGTTGGTGCACTCGCCTCTAGTAGCACCTCTTATGTGTAATCTGCAGTTGATACTCATCACCTTGACTACATCCTGCAGTTGACAAACGATATTCACTACGTTCCTGGTTCTTCAACCTTAGTACCAGATGCGCTCTCTCGCATTTCATCGATTTCGGGCACGCAACTCTCCCAAACTGCGTCCATCGACCACGTGACAATAGCGCTTGCCCAGGAACAAGATGAAGACACGCAAACACTGCGTCACTCTTCTCAACTTCTCGTTCGCGAGATCGACTTGCCAGACAGTCCTTCCAGGCGCATCCTGGTTGACTATTCAATTCTTGACTGTCCTCGTCCTCTCATTCCTCTCGCTTACCGTTGGCACATTTTTGACAAGACTCACCGTCTCTCTCATCCTGGCATTCGAGAAACTTGCAAGCTCATCACACAATGTTATGTGTGGCCAGGTATGAACGCCGACGTGGTCAAATGGACCCGCGCATGTCTGCCTTGTCAACGTGCAATGGTTCAACGCCACACAAAGGCCCCTCTGGCTGCTTTTCCACTTCCATCGGCACGTTTTGACGCCGTTTACATCGATCTGGTTGGTCCTCTGACCTTTTCACGTGGTTACACTTACCTTCCCACCATGATCGATCGTTTTACGTCTTGGCCAGAGGCAGTTCCTATCCCGGACATCAGAGCTTCCACTGTAACTCTAGCCTTCGTCTCAGCATGGGTTGCTCGTTTTAGTGTCCCATCAACGATTATGACTGATTGAGGTAGCCAATTTGAATCTCACCAATGGGATGCACTCATGTCAGTGCTTGGTTCCTTTCGTCTCCGTACCACTAGCTACCTTTCCCAGAGTAACTATAAGGTGGAACGTTTTGACAGTACTCTCAAGGGAAGCTTACGCTCCACTGACTCCAACATCACTTGGGTGGACAAGCTACCCTTAATTCTCCTGGGAATTCGTGCCTCCTTGAAAGAGGATTTGAATTGCTCTGCTGCGGATCTCGTCTATGGTACGCACCTTCGTCTTCAGGCCAATTCTTTTCTTCCACTAACTGTCCTCTTCCTTCCGACATACATCCTGCTGCATACGTACACAATTTAGTACGGGCGATGCCGAGGTAAAGCTGACCGCTACAAGAGTGCCTGCTAATCAGAAACCTTTCGTGCCAAATGAGATGGCAACTTGCTCTCATGTGTTTGCCCGTCGCGATTCCACTCAAACATCCTTGCAACCTGTCTATGACGGACCCTTTCTCGTCGTCTCTAGGAAGCAGAAATTCTTTGTACTGTAGCTTGGCACCAAGCATGATACGGTTTCCATCGATCGGCTTAAACCCGCTTTCATAGAGGTCGTTCATCTGGAACAGCCACTACCTTTCTCTTCCACTAATATAGGTCCAGTGGTTATCCCAACCTACCTTCCGCACCCAACTATTCCTTCAACATTTCCCAACCAACTAACCCCATTTCCGAACGCTTCTTCGGCTCTTTAAAATCAAACTGCCACTTTTCCTCACAACTCTTTACTGCAAACCCTCCGCCAACCATCTCTACACCCCCAATTCTTCTTCCCAAATGCTGCCGCCTCCCTTTTTGTTGCAGGACCACTTGACAGCAGCTGGAGAATACCAACAACCAACGCGCAACTCCCGACAGTCACCTTTTCGGGAGATCCAGAACAATCGTCACCAGACGCTCCGGTCCTCGCTCGCGACAATCTCCCGCCTCAATCGAGTGGCACTACTAATCACCACCTGACCCGCAATCTGAGTCAGCCAATTAGGACCATAACCGGTTCTGGACGCGTTCTAAGGAGTTCTCGCCGCTATATAGACTAAAATCTATGTAAATACCTTGTGTTGTGAAAGCTTTTCCTTTGGTGAGGCAGTATTGTAGCGGTCTATTATAGATTGTCAGGTGTTATTACGCCAATATAATAGACAGTTCTGGTCACAATAAACCCCCAAACCTATATTTTTGTTATACAAGGGGAATGAAGTTAATCGCTAACGTGAAGTCCGAATTTGCAGACGAAATTTCGGTACGCCTAAGTCGGCAACGTCGTGGGAATACTGTATTGAAACAAAGAGATAGGAAAAATTTATATTATGGAATGAACATTAATGATTGAAAACTGAATTTATAGTTTATGATTGGATTGAATTTTATGCGGTTGAATTAACTTTGCACGAGTTAATGAGAATTAGAGTACAGATATGATGATTGACAAATATTAATTAGATTATAATTGAATGGATTTGGTAAATATTAATATAGATTGATATGTATAAATAGATTGTACGGATTCAATAGATTGAATAGATAGATTATATAAATAGGTAATATAAATAATTATATAAATAGATTACAACGGAGTTGGGAGGGTCTGTAAATGAGAGAAAGAATCACGTATTAAAAACGAGATTCTTTTGGGACATATTTAGCTGAATATTACAATTCCAATATTACAGACCTGATTCCGATGAGCCGAACAAAGTGAATGAATGAGCCTGTGATTTTATTTGAAAAATGCTCGAGAGGTCAGGCGTACCAATCACACGATTTAAGTTATGGTTACCAACCCTTGTTGAAATAATATATATATATATATATATATATATATATATATATATATATATATATATATATATATATATATATATATATACAGTTATAATTAAATATTTCCATTTGTAGGGGTGTAGACCGATACACTATACCCCTACAAATGTCAATATTTATTCCTAACTAACTATATATATATATATATATATATATATATATATATATATATATATATATATATATATATATATATATATATATATATATATATATATATATATATATATATAAAGAGTGTTCCAATAACTTGGACCGATTTTAAATGTGAGTTAAGTTTAAGCATCTCATGATTTTTTTCTTTTTCTTTCAGATTTAAAAACATCAGTCTTTGCAAATTTCAACAATGGAAAGATTACCAATCGAACAACGTATTAAAGTTATCGAAGCCTATTAAGAAAATGGATGTTCAAACAGAAACACATTTCGGTCACTTCGCAATTTTTTTGGTCAACATAATCGACCAACCGAGAGTGCAATTGGGAAAATTGTTCGTGTGACTTGACGCCTATAGATTTCTTCCTTTGGCGTCATCTCAAAAGTAGGGTCTATGCCAACAAGCCTTCAACAATTCAACAGCTGAAGGATGAGATTATAAGGCATATTGGTGAGATCGAGGAGCAACTATGGAGTGGAGGTGTGCCGCTGAAGCCTTGGCAGACATTTAGGCGATATTATTTGTTACACATAATTGCCATGACCCAAATAACATGATCCAATAGGAAAATCAATAAATTTTCACCAATAACACTGTTTTATTTACTGCTAACTTGACCGTCTTAATAGAACACCCTTTATATATATATATATATATATATATATGAATGCAATGTCCCGCAGGAAAAAAATGAAAAGGTGTTTCCAAGTACTTTCGAACTTTATTAAGTTCATTATCAAGGATAACTCCAAGAAAGAATATTATATTAGAGGTATATATACGAAAAAAAAGTATGAAAGACCGCCTCAAAAAACAAGAAATCACTAATGAGGAAGACGGAAGAGGGAAGGTAAAGAAACACATTAAGAATTACAAGAAGCAGGTAGTAAGGTCAAACTAAGCCGAAGGAAAGGGTAACAGATTCAAAGAAATGGAGAAAGCCTAACGAGGGAGATTATAAGACAGGATGAGCAAAAGGGGAAAAAAATACAATGTACAAAACAGAGCAGTGAACATTAAAAAATAAAAAAATAATAATAAAAAATAAAAATAAAATAGGGGTCACATAACTAAAGAATGTATATAAAAAACTAGGAACGAAAGACAAAGCTGATTTTTTTTAGTATTAATCTTTTAATTATAGCATCTATTTTATATAAGCCAGGGGAAAGGTTAAAATTATCACATTGGCTTATAAAAGCACATTCAATAATATTCCTTTTTATAGGGTCATTGGATTGATAAATAAATTTGGCCGAGTTCCAGTTAATTAGATGGTTCTTATCTAACATATGGACAAAGAAAGCGCTGTTATCTTCCCCTCTTCGGACATTATATTTATGTTGATTTATGCGAACAGAAAGTTGTTTATCTGTTTGTCCGTAATATTTACTTGGACAACCAGAACACTCGACTGAATAAACTCCCGCCCCCCTCCCAAACTATTACAATTATTACGTACTAATAAATTCTTAATGGTCGTCTCATATTTAAAAGCAACAGAAATGATAAAGTTATTCAAAAGACGGGGAAGATCACTAAAACAAAGAAAAAACGGTAGAACTAAATTGTTATTTCTATTAAAAGGGGGAGTAGGGACAGTTTGATAAAATATCTTTTTAGAAGAAGAAAAACAGTTTTGAAGAAACGGGTAAGGGTAACAAAGTTTATGGCCAATTTCAAAGATATTGGAAAATTCCAAATTCATACTTTCTTGAACCTCATTTCCCTTTGTACCAAAAACTGTAAGTTTTCGTACGAAAGCAAATATTTCCTCCCCAAATTCTGATTAGCCATGGGTAATAGTCTTCCACCTGTCCTTGCTAACTTATATATGGAGTTTTTTTTAAACAAAACTTCTCCCTACAGGTATATTGATGATGCCATTTGCGTATGGCCTAATTCCAACGATGTTAATGTTTTTCTTACCACACTCAATTGTCTCGTCCCTTCAATTAAATTTACCCACGAGTTGGAAAATAATGGAACCCTTCCCTTTCTTGATCTTCTTATTCATATAACTCATACATGTTTTAAATACTCTATCTTTCGTAAGCCTACTAATTTAAATTCTTATATTCATTTTTACTCTTCTCACAGCCCTAAAGTTAAACGTTCTGTTTTTTCTTCTATGTTTCTACGGGCATTACGAGTTGCGAGCCCGGAATATATGGATTTGGAATTTTCCAATATCTTTGAAATTGGCCATAAACTTTGTTGCCCTTAACCGTTTTTTTCAAAACTGTCTTTCTTCTGCTAAAACGACATTTTATCAAACTGTCCCTACTCTCCCTTTTAATAGTAATAACAATTTAGTTCTACCTTTTTCTCTTTGTTTTAGTGATATTCCCCGTCTTTTGAATAATTTAACATTTCTGTTGCTTTTAAATATGAGACGACCATTAAGAATTTATTAGTACGTAATAATTGTAATAGTTTGGGAGGGGGGGAGGTAGTTTATTCAGTTGAGTGTTCTGGTTGTCTAAGTAAATATTACGGACAAACAGATAAACAACTTTCTGTTCGCATAAATCAACATAAATATAATGTCCGAAGAGGGGAAGATAACAGCGCTTTCTTTGTCCATATGTTAGATAAGAACCATCTAATTAACTGGAACTCGGCCAAATTTATTTATCATTCCAATGACCCTATAAAAAGGAATATCATTGAATGTGCTTTTATAAGCCAATGTGATAATTTTAACCTTTTCTTGGCTTATATGAAATAGATGCTATAATTAAAAGATTAATACTCAAAGAAATTAGTTTTGTCTTTCGTTCCTAGTTTTTTATATACATTCTTTAGTTATGTGGCCCCTATTTTATTTTTTATTATTATTTTTTAATTGTCCCTGCTGTGTTTTGCACATTGTATTTCCCCCCCTTTTGCTCATCCTGTCTTATAATCTCCCTCGTTAGGCTTTCTCCATTTCTTTGAATCTGTTACCCTTTCCTTCGGCTTAGTTTGACCTTACTACCTGCTTCTTGTAATTCTTAATGTGTTTTTTTACCTTCCCCCTTCCGTCTTCCTCATTGGTGATTTCTTGTTTTTTGAGGCGGTCTTTCATACTTTTCTTTCGTATATACCTCTAATATTATATTATTTCTTGTAGTTATCCTTGATAAGGAACTTAATAAAATTCGAAAGTACTTGGAAACACCTTTACATTTTTTTCCTGCAGTACATTGCATTCATTTGCTACCCTCACGTGATACTTTGTGAGTTTTTTTATTTCATATATATATATATATATATATATATATATATATATATATATATATATATATATATATATATATATATATATTCAAGAAGGATTGGTAACCATGTCTTAAATCGAGAGATTGGTACACCCGCTCTCCTAAGAGTCTTAAAATTCACCTATGAGGTTCGTTCGCATTGCTGTCCTCGCATCGGTGAATCAGGTCTGTAAATATTTGAAATGTAATTGTTAGCTAAAAATTTCCCAAAAGAATCCCAAATTAATGCGTGATTCTTTTCTCATTTACAGACCCATTCAACTCCATTATAATCTATTTATTATTTAGTATTTATCAAAATATTTACCAATTACTATTTATCAACTATGAATCAATTACAAATTGCCAATCAATCTTCCAATACCCAATTAATTTATCAAACCATTTAACACTACCCAATCTAATTATCAAT
Organism: Ceratothoa steindachneri; assembly: GCA_963969495.1. Classification (NCBI taxonomy): domain Eukaryota; kingdom Metazoa; phylum Arthropoda; class Malacostraca; order Isopoda; family Cymothoidae; genus Ceratothoa; species Ceratothoa steindachneri. Next base: position 25,634,271 of record OZ018339.1, read on the forward strand.
AATCAATTGTTATACTCAATTTACAAATTACTATTTAACGATTAGCCATCTATTTAACAATTACTACTTACAAATTACTTATAATACAATCTATTTAAACATTATCCAATTACCAATTATATTCTAATTATCAATCATCATACGTTGTACTCTAATTACTAAACCATATTTATCAGTTGTAAATCCATTCTCGTTAACTCATTCAATCCAATCATAAACTGTTGCTGTATAAACCCACCTTTTAATAATAACTGTTTATTAAATAATATATAGTTTTCTTAACTCTTTGGTTTTATACAAGTTTTCCCAACGTCCCTCAAATTTAGGGATAAGAAGTTCGTCTGTAAAATTTAGATTTCGCGTTTGCATTTAACTTCATTCCCTTGAATAACGAAATATAGGTTATTATGTTTATTGTGATGAGAGCTATCTTGGATATTGCCGCAATATTCATCTAAAACCTACACATGAGATAATAGAGGGATGTTTTGTAGAATTCTGAATTATAAAGTGAGTTTCGATACAGTTTAAAGTATACAAAGTTTGGATAGGTCTCACCATTTCGGCATATTTCGAGAAATGCACAGTCTAGTTGAGATTTATTGAGTTTTCGCGAAAGCTTGGAGAAAAATTAATAAACCTTGATGCATTCTTGGCCGTATTTTTTGTAAACATAATCAATGGGGTTGCTGCTAGCCAGACGAATCTTTAATTTCACCAAGAATGGGAGTACATAGAATGATGAAAGTTGATGCACAATCGCAAGGTTGATGAGGAATTAAACCACACTTCCTGAAGACATATTTATTCCAGAACAGTTTCGGTGTACCACACACCCTTATCAACTAGCAACTGAATAGAAAATTACATAGAACTCGAGAGAACAGCAAAAAAAATAGTTCGACCAAAATTAACCTGAGCTAACATAACCTAACCTTCAATTTTTAAATTATCCGTTTGTGATATTATACAAACCTTTTCTATCAACCATACCCTTCCTTTTTTGTTAGGGTTCGCCACCCCGAATTCTTTTAATTAACTCGTGGTATAAACAACTCGAAAGCATAAAAAATGCTGATTTCGCAGCATTTCACCTCACGACAAGTAAAAATGAACAGCAGATTTGGATAAATAAGGTAAAATTTGCCTGCAAATTGAAAGAAAGTAAACTAGGAAAGACTGAAACTGCGCATCACACTCGCAACATATGAAAGAGTTGCGAATCACACCGTGTTTAACAAAAAAACAACAACAAAATCAAAGCAGGATATGGTCTACATGAAACTTTTTACGGAGTCTTCGAAATACTTTTCACATCACGACAAGCGTTTTTTTTTTGTTTTTTTTTAAGAGCTCATCTGGCGACTGCCTACTTGGGCATTAGTCGCCGTATTGAAACTGGCCTAGTTCTAGGCTACTTTAAAATAAAATTAAAGAGAGAAAAAAAAAACAACACCTCAAAAGGGGGAAAGGAAGCAAGCTGGTGCGTCAGGGAGAGGTCCCCCCGGCGCAAGAGCGTGCAACTAAAGGAAAAAAAACAAACAAAAAACAAAACAAAAAAAAAAACAAATGCAAAAAAACAACAAAACAAAACAAAAAAACAAACAAACCTTGCTTAAATAATAGGGAGAAGGCCGGCCTCCCCCAAGAAGTCAACAAGTCCACAAGTTAATGTGCACGAATCTGTCCCGAGCACAAGGGACAGGCGGTAGCAACCCCGCCCATCCCGGTACTGGGACAGGTATCGTGCGCGAAGATCACCCAGACTGGGACATTCGACAAGAATGTGCCGAACAGTCTGGGGGACGACGCAGTCGTTGCAATAGGGCGCACGAGTGTGTCCGATTCGGAGACGACAGAAAGCAACCTGAAGCCGCCGCGGCATTGGGGGATAGGTCCATGGGAACAGTCGCGGCGCAATGGCACGCAACTTTAAGTTCCCTTCGACCGTCTCCCATCTTCTTTGCCAAGCAGTCCGAAGAGCTGCCCGTATTCCTGCCATGTAGTCGGTGTGAGGAAGAGCGAAACGCTGGTCCGGTCGCAGAGTCCTCGCGGACTCTTTGGCGCCCTCATTCCCCGCAATTCCTACATGTCCAGGAACCCAGCAGAAGATAATCTCGACATCTGCCCGGCTCGCCAAAACCGTGGCATCACGGATATCGCGAACCAGGGGATGCGGAGATTCCAATGCCCCGAGAGCACTCAGGGCGCTTTGTGAGTCGCTATAGATCACAATCCGGTCTCCGAACCGGGCACGTCGCGTAATCTCCCGTACCGAGTGGTGTATTGCCACCAGCTCGGCCGTGAAGACAGACGCAGCGCCTGGTAGAGCCCCGCTGACTTCAAACAGAGGGGATACGGCGTGGAAGCCGACCCCCTCTTGGGACTTGGAGCCATCCGTATACACTGGCACGGTACCAGCGTGACACGATGTGTGCTCCAAAAAGGTCGAACGCAATACTCCCGGCGCAGTACAAGCTTTGGGAGCAGAGGCGTGGCGACAAATAGCCAAATGTGGTACCCTCCAGGGTGGCGTCCTGGGCAGAACCAGGGGCGCCACCGGCCCGAGAGCTATATCTACCTCTCGAAGGAGTTTCCTGGCCCTAAACCCAAAGGGCTTAGGGTATGACTGGCGTCTCTCGGTGGCATAGGCACCATCGAGATCAGCTGCGGATGCAGTGAGAGCTGTTGGCGACTGAGGGAGGCGCCGGGCTCGCGCGTACAGGCGAGTGATGCACTGCACGCGGCGCAGAGCGAGTGGCATCTCCCCAGCATCGACCAACAGGCTCTCAATGGGGGAAGTGCGGAAGGCACCGGTCGCAAGGCGAAGGCCGGTGTGGTGGATTGAATCCACCTTCCGCAATAAACGCTCGGCTGCGGATGCATAAAACTCGCATCCGTAGTGGAGCTTCGAGCGAACAAAGGATCGATAAAAAAGTAAGACGGTAGCCCTACCAGCGCCCCAAGCGCTGAACGTCACGAAACGGAAAATGTCCATAGCACGGGTACAAGAGACCCTAAGGCTGCGAATATGAGCCTCCCAGGTGAGGCGTCGGTCGAATACAAGACCAAGGAAACGGTGCGACTCAACCACATCCAGGCGCACCCCATTAAGAAACAAATCTGGGTCGGGGTGAAGCCGTGGATGGCGGCAGAAGTGCACCACCTTAGTCTTGGACAAAGAAAACCGAAACCTGTGCGCTTCGGCATAGCGAGAGACGCGGTTCAATGCCTGTTGGAGTCGACGCTCCAGAGTTGGCATCTGGGCCGCGCCAAAAGAGATCGAAAGGTCGTCCCCGTAGAGCGTAGCGAGAACATCTTCCGGCAGCACCGAGGTGATGCCGTTGATGCTCAGGGCAAAGAGTGTGACACTGAGGACACTTCCCTGCGGGACACCCTCTTCCTGCTCCTTTGGGGCAGAGAGGGCTCCCCCCACCCGTACGCGGAATCGACGATCTCGCAAAAATTCAGATATAAACATTGGGAGGCGTCCCCTCGCCCCCATCGTGTGGAGAGTTTCCATGATACCGTATCGCCATGCGGTATCATAGGCCTCCTCCAGATCAAAAAACACCGTGGCGTAGTGCTGTCTACGAAGGAAAGCCTCGCAGACGGCATTTTCCAGTCGGAGCAGAGCATCTGACGTGGAGTGAAACTTACGGAAGCCGCACTGTGCAGAAGACAGATGGCCTCCGCTGTCCAGGAAATAGGCTAATCTAACATTTACCAATTTCTCCATCAACTTGCACACACAAGAGGTTAGAGAGATTGGGCGGAAACCGGTCGGAGTAGAGTGATCTCTCCCCGGCTTGCGAAAGGCAAGCACAGTAGCGATTCGCCAGGAGTCTGGGAGAAGACCTTCCACCCAGGTCCTGTTGAACAGATCTAACAGAAAGGCCATGCCTCGCTCATTCAGGTGTCGAAGCATGGTGTACGGGACATCGTCCGGACCATGGGCGGTGTCCGCGCAAGAAGCGAGAGCGGAACGCAACTCACTCACAGTAAACTTGTCGTTGAAGGGTTCTCTGCCTCTGGAGGTAAAGTCCAGCCGGCGGCCTTCCGCGACATCACGGCGTGCATTGAATTCTGGCGGAGCAGCATCACGGCTAGAGAATGCGGAGAAAGCGGTCGCTAAGGATTCCGCCACGGACGCGGGGTCCGAGATTGCGGTTCCATTCTCCTGGAGAACGGGAGGGGGGTGCTGCGAGAACTTGCCCCGAATCCTTTTGACTCGCTTACACACCTCAGCTAAAGGGGTCTTCCCGTTAAGTGAAGACACGTATGCCCGCCAAGAAGAGCGGCGGGCGTGCTTCGAAATATACCGGAACCTAGCCCTAGCCCGACGAAATTCAGCGACAGTGAAATCGTTCGGGCGGCGCTTATAGCGCATGTAGGCATAACGCTTCTGTTTGAGGGCCGTCTCACACTCGGCCGACCACCATGGGAGTGGTCGGCTGCAAAACGGCCAGACGTCCTAGGAATAGTAGTCAGGCCCACGGTGATGAGGTTGCCGGAGAAGAACTCAACAGCCTCATCTACCGATCTAAACTCCTCGACTGAGATAGAGAATTTAGTCATTTCCTGAAATGCAGGCCACCGCGCCCGCGCCAAGCACCACCGAGGTGGTCTCTCAGGAGGAAGTTGCCCTGAAAATGATATTTGAATGGGAAAGTGATCACTACCATGGAGGTCATCGACCACCCCCCAATCAAAATCAGGCTGTGCATCCGAAGAGCACAAAGATAGGTCAAGGCAAGAAAATGAAGCGGTTCTCGGACAGTGATGCGTAAACTCATCCACGTTTCGGACGCCCATCTCAAGCTCTTCGATGAGATCGGCAAGGACTTGTCCCCTGGGATTTATGGAGTAATCTCCCCAGAGAGGATGCCTGCCGTTCAGATCTCCAAGCAAGAGATAGGGCCTCGGCAACCGTGCCACGACGCGGCGGAAGTCCCCCGCATCGAAGTCAGCTGACGGTGGAATGTACGCAGAAATGATAGTATACCTCCTATCCAGGTGCAGCTGCACAGCCACTGCCTGAAAGGAGGTATCTAAAGAGAAAGGAAGAACGGAGACATCATGCCGGGTGTAAACCGCGCATCCCCCAGCCCGGCCCTTCCGCGGTGGTGGGGTCGCAAGACCCTTATACCCCGGGAGGGCAGGCAGCGGGCACGCGCCTAGCATGGTCTCCTGCAAAAAAATAGCTAACGGGGAACGGGACGAGACGAGCCTCCGCAGCTCCTCCCAGTTGGCCCGGAGTCCACGGCAATTACATTGAAGGAATATGCCCTCCAGGCCTAGCTCGGAGGAGACGCGGGGGCCCTCCTCGAATTGAAGACCCTCACGGGAATGGCCGTACGCTTCCCAGGGGCAGAACCCCGGGCGCTGTTGGCCGGACAAAGCGCTGAAGGCGCTGTCGCCTTCGAGGACTTATTGGGGGAGGTTGGGCTCGCCATGCGAGTCTTTTCCTCCCTCCGCCTCGAAACCTTCGGCGGGCGTTGCGGCTTGGGAAGCGGGGGGGCCCTCTTTTCGAGGAACCACCGTCTCCGTGCCACTCGCTCCACCTCGGGGCGTGGGCGAAGGGGCCGAAGCTCCTTTGTTGCTGTCCTCCTTTCGGGGAACAGCTTTAGGAACCCCGGAAGATGGCCTAGCGACCATCTTCAGGGGTGTTGCCCCCTGTGAGTCTAACGACTCAGTGGAGGCGCGTGGCCGTTTCGCTTTACGGGAAACGGTCACGCTGGGGAAAGAGGGGGGAGCCCTGGTTTTAGCCGGGGCAGGGTATGAACCCTTTTTGCCGCCAGCTTTACCTAGGGGAGCGCCCAGGTTGGGTAGAGCCCGCAGAAGGGCTCCGAATGGGCGCGGAAACAACCGTGCTCGTTGGCCTGGATGGGCCAGGAGCAGAGGGTGCCTTTCTAACTATTGAGGCATATGACGTCCCAGGCAGAGCCGGGCGCGCCAGGACCAAGTCCTTTGCCTCGCGGAATGAGAGTCGATCCTGGGCCTGAACGGCCAGGATTTCTTTCTCCAGGAGATATGCACCACATTGCTTCGAAGAAGCAGGGTGCGGCTCTCCGCAATTGACACACTTGGCCACACACGATTTGGACTTATCGTGTGCGACCTTGGAGCAATTTACACATACTTCGGGTGACCCCGACTTTGCACGTCTACATGAGCGATTCGTATGGCCGAAGCGGTGACAGTAATAGCACCGCCGCGGCAGTGGCACGAATGCCTTCACGCGGTAACGGTACCAACCGGCACGCACCGACTCAGGGAGCTTGTCACAGTCGAACGTGACGAAGAGTGTAGGGGTGGGTCTCGAGGCCCCTTCCTGTTTTCTCATCACACGTTCGACCTTGACCGCCCCATGGTCGGCCAGCTCTAGGGTGATGTCCTCAATGGAGTAGTCAACGAGTTCCCTCGCATAAACTACTCCTTTCACAAAGTTCATGGTAGAGTGCAGCGTCACACTCACCGGGGTGCCATGAAGTGTCCGAAGAGCACTTATCTTGGCCGCCTCGGCGGGATTCGCCGCATTCGCCAGAAGGCTGCCGTCCGATAAACGGGTCACCTTTGGCTCTCTACCAATTGCACTAGCTAATCCTCTCCTCTGATGGATCATGTTGCCCTTGGACAACATGCTGCCATCAGTGGAGCGAATAACGAGGAAGCGTTTGAAGCCAGCGGGCTCGAAAACGCCAGGTAACCTCTGAATGAGGGGCCCCGATGTCATCGAGGCTCCGCCCTGTGCACTTTTGGTGTTAGTCTTGGTCAGGGGCTCTGCCACGAGGGGGTAGAGGAGCCGGATGTGCCGATCTTGGCTTGGTCGCCTACCAAAGTGGTAGCAAACCCATCCGTCCCCGCAGCCCCCGCGGATGGAGAGGAGCCCCGAGTCTTTTTCGTCTTTTTAGTCTTTTTCTTTTTTGGAGAGGCGGGCGGGGAATTAACCCGCTTTTCACCTCCGCCGGCAGAAGCCCGCAGGCCAGATGGACCGGCCTCAGCCAGATCCCTCTCCGAAATGGAGAAGGTCCTGGTTGTCGTAGGGGCACCTGTCGGAGGATATCCCTCCCCTCCTTTTACTGCTTCGGAGCCCTTAGCTATTTAAGGAGGACCTTGCATAGGGGCGGATTCGGGTTCGGTGCTTGGCGCCGAGCCCGAATTCCCCCCCATGGAAGGCCCTACCGTCTGAGGCTGGGTCTCCTCAAGGACCATGTCTATCACAGGAGGGGCCTCCAGTTGGCCATCCCCTGCCAGGACATCGCAGGTCCCCTTGGCAGTGTCGCTAGTCTTGTGTGGGGAGGCACAGGCCTTGACCCCAGCAAGGTTTAAAATTCTTGCCAGCAGGTCTTTTGAGGGAATCGACCGAAGGGGCCTGGCTTCCCTCTCCCCCCTAAGGGGGTTTGCCCTACCGAGCCGCTTTGATGGGGAGCGGCTGGCTAAGGGCTGCCTGCTGGCTTTCTTGGCAGTCCCCTTGGAAAGAAAAGAGGGGACTGCCGCTGGGAAAAGGGAGGTGCCCGAAAGCACCTCCAGAGAAGGGGGTGAGGGGGAGTCCCCTGCACCCGTAGGCGAAGGAGAGGAGTATGCCTCCTCTCCGGTTAGAGAAATATGGAGGGTCCCCTGGGCAAGCACAGGGGGGGAGACCTCCATTTTTTTGCTGGAGCTGCCCGAAGGCGGCTCCGTCGATGGAACAGGGGAAGTTGAGGGTTGGGTTTGTTTTTTTTATCTTCATCATTAGGCATGGTGACCCTTTTTTAAACACGGGATGCAATCGCGCACACCTCTCGCAGTAGCCCGCACTGCGAGAGGTGCTTACAAGCCCGGCAGAGCCAGGCGCCGCCATTTGGGACCACCCCTCCCGCCTGGTGGCCTGGCAGTCCATCGGCATGGCGGCTCCACCTTAGACACGGCGTATAAATGATAGATTTTGAAGACGAGAGGAAAAGGGATGTGAGGAAGGTATGGGTGGGGATGAAGCAGGTAGTTAAAAACCAGCCACCCCAGACCGGAGCTCAGGGGTTAGGGAACATTGTCCCCCACCCCCTCAGCCCCGATGCGGGATGGTTGGCTGAAAGGAAGGTCAGCATCTACCCTGTGAAATTAGAGGCTGACCAGAGAAAGTTGTGGGAGAGGTTGTGTGAAAAGAGAGGAAACAAGTGTTTTGAAGGAAGGAAGAGAGGCTAAGCTGGGGCCGGACGGAGTGCTGAGTCCCGTCAGCATGGCGGCCAGGATGGCAAATCGCCGCACCCCTTACGGGGTCACGACAAGCGATAACTCAAATCTATCCAATCCAAAACATAGGCAAATGAAAAAAAAAATGTGTCGAAGTAAGCTCGACCGAAATTATGAAGACAATGGGATGGCATTCTACCAAAATTTATTGCAAAAATACTTTTCCATTGTGACGTCATCACAATTAAATAACGGGAACAAAATATTGAAATTCAAACTGTTATTATATTAATAGTAACATTGACCGCTCAGTAAATTCTATATAGATGGATTCGCAAAAATGTGCTTGACACAATACGAGTTATTAAATTTGTTTTTAAGCGATTACTGGTTTCTGTTCTTAAATCTTTTTTTTTATTCTAGGTTATACTGTTATAATTTATGTTTAATAAAGTCTAAGCCTCAGACATATCAGTCACCATCAATAGCACAATAATAATGGCTATTCAATGAACCTCAATATGACACAACCCTCATGATGACGGGACATATATTTCCAAGTAGTACACAGCAATATCATTCTTCAACTGGACACGTCCTTAAGTTTTCTCTAATTCTAAGGCAGACATTTATATTTGCTAGAATGTAAATCTATTTCCTTAGTTTAGTACACAGTAGCATAGTTGGACAAAGATGTCAATAAGAAAAGCTACTCATTCTGGCAGCTGGTACACTGACTCTTGTAAGATATACTTATAATAATTTGGGTTTGTTTTTTTCTGTTTTTAGTATCACTAAACATTACATATTATATAAGGGTTCTCATCTTTAAATTAAAGATTATAATTTTCCATTCAAGGGGTGACCAAATTCATGTAAGGAGGCATTTAGACAGAACCCTGGCATGGTTAATTGGAAATTTTCGTTACTTTTAAAGCTAATTCAATGAGTTTACATTCATTATTTAGCCCAAATTATTACAGAAACCCCTTTTTATCACTTTAGAGACATATACCACCTAGATTTCTTACCTAAATGGGGCTTAATCCCCATCTAGAAACGAGATGCCTCCAACCACGCCTTAACTTAGAACATAAGAACAGACCACTAGGGTCCAACAAGGTGGAGTAGACCCACATACAAAATTTTTTCAATAAAAGTGATCTTATAAAACAAATCAAACAAAAGAAATAAATAAAACCATGTTTACAATATAAACAAAATGGTAAACATTATGATCAGCGGTGCGAACGATGGGATGCAAACTATTTTGTCCGTGTTCCAATATGTTTCACTTTTTGGGAGTAACTTCAAGGGGACTGCTCGTGGGGGGTTTAGCACTGCTGGCGGGGACCCCCCCTATGATGATCTTGAGTTTCAATCAATGGGCGGGGGTCTGGGGGGCACAGCCCCCCAGTATATAATCATAATTGTTTATAGAATAATGTTCTAGCAATCATGCATGAATATGCATGCGTGGGTGAATGAAACATACATGCAAAAAAAATATACTTTTTCAGGTACATTGCTGATCTTCATGTTTACCCAAAATATAATATGAGCTAATATCTTGGCCCACTAAGGAGCAATGAAATATATCTCATGCCAAACTCCCACTGTAAAATTCAGATCCTCATCATCATCCGCATCAACACTGATACATTGAAAAATATATTGTTACGACTGTTTAAAGTATTTCATATTTGCATGTCAGAAAGTATGAATCGTGAAGTTTTCCCATCTTTAACATAACATAACGTAATTTCACAGATGACAAAAGCCACAAGGGCCTATCAAAGGTCATCCGTATCCATCAAATCCCACCCACATATGCATCCATAGGATTTTGTCAGCTCATGCATCTACAATATAAAATTTAAACAATCCATAGGATTATGTCCAACCATGCATCTACAATATATAATTTAAAGCCTCCATAGGAGTCTGTCAAAAACAAAATCAAAGTCCCCCAAAATATATAATAAAAAGAAACTGCATCCACAGGAATGAGTCAAGAAACATCTCCACATACCAAAAAGTAAGAAATTAACCCTCCATCCCCATATAATCATCCAATCTGCGCTTGAAAACATTCAAGTGTGGGCTGTCTACAGTCTCAGGTGGCAAACTATTCCAATAATCTACCACTCTGTTAGTGAAAAAATATTTTCTAACATCCAGTCTGCACCTCTGTTTTTTAATCTTTAAGTGGTGGCCTCTAGTTCTATTACTACCTTCTAACTCAAATAACTTGCTGAAATCCAATTTATCCATCCTAGAAAAGATTTTAAAAAGCTCAATCATATCTCCCCTCACACACCTTCTTTCAAATGAGAACATATTTAATACCCTCAGTCTATCTTCATATTCAAGGTGCTTCAGGGATGGTATTATTTTTATTGCCCTCCTTCATCTATTTCAACCTCTCTTATATTACTTTCAATTCTGTCCACAGTTGCACCCGGGTAGCAATAGACCATAATTATTATTTGGTAGGTGATTTGATAAGTCCCTCACTTGAGAATCACCTATAATGTTTATATATGAGGTACGAGACTTAGGCTTATCGACTTTTATTTTATTATCAGTCCTAATTTTATCATCAATGATGAACAAATCAGTAATGAATTGATCTGCATCATCAATCTGATCCGCTCCTATACCTTCAACACCTCTGTCTAGCTCTGAGCTAGGCTCATCAGTTTTAATTTCATTATTAGTCCTAATTTTATCATCTAACTCAACATCCAAATGATTAAACTTATTTGTTATATTTATTAAATTTTTCTGATTAACTCTATTAGGCCTATAAGATCTAAAGGTTTTCCTGAGTTTTATCCAATCACTCTCAGCTTTAGCCTATATTCTCTAACTTCTATTGAATGGACAGAATCAGACTGGAAATGGTCAGGCTCAATTTTAGTCTCCAATTTCTTTTCCTGGTTCTCAATTTCATGGAATCTATTATAGCAAGGAATATTAGGGATCACTTGGATAAGCATAAGTTGATAAAAGAATCACAGCATGGCTTTAGTAAGGGTAAATCCTGCCTGACTAATTTGCTGTCTTTTTATAGTAAGGTGTATGAAGCAGCAGATAAGGATGAAAACTATGATATTTTATACTTGGACTTTAGTAAGGCTTTTGATCGAGTGCCACACTTACGGCTTCTGAGCAAAGTTAAAGCACACAGGATCGATGGCAGTATATTTAGGTGGATTCAGTCATGGCTTGGTGACAGACAGCAAAGAGTTAGTATAGATGGAGTTAAATCTGAGTGGGGGTGTGTTAGCAGTGGAGTTCCGCAAGGATCTGTTTTGGGTCCCTTGCTATTCTTAATTTATATTAATGATCTTGACATAGGTATAAGTAGTGACCTGAGTAAATTTGCTGATGATACTAAGCTAGGTAGGGCCATTAGGGCTGATTCTGATGCTGTTGTAATGCAGGAGGAATTGACCATTCTGTCCAATTGGGCTGAGAAATGGCAAATGAAGTTTAACATAGACAAATGTAGTGTACTTAGTATAGGTAGAAATAATCCACTGAATAGTTATAAATTAAATGGGAGAAATTTAGGGAGGACCGATTGTGAGAGGGACTTGGGTATTTTGGTAAGTTCAGACCTTCGTCCTAGAAAGCAATGCCTAAATGCTAAGAATAAAGCTAATAGGATATTGGGATTCATTAGGAGGAGTGTAAGCAATAAGAGTGCTGAAGTCATTCTAAAACTGTATCTGGCGCTAGTTAGGCCTCATCTAGACTATGCAGTACAATTTTGGTCACCATATTATGGGAAGGATATTGATTTGCTTGAGTCTGTGCAGAGAAGGATGACAAAGATGATTGGTGGGCTAAGGAACTTACCTTATGGTGAAAGGCTCAGAAAACTAAATCTACATACATTGGAAAGGAGAAGAGTCAGAGGGGAATTGATTGAAGTCTTCAAATGGGTAAAAGGATATAATAAAGGGGATCTGGGTAAGGTTCTTATACTTAGTGAACATGACAGGACACGTAGCAATGGGTTTAAGCTTGATAAGTATAGGTTTAGGAAGGAGATTGGGAGGAATTGGTTTACAAATCGTGTGGTAGATGAATGGAATAGGCTCACTAGGCATGTGATAGAAGCCTCCTCTCTGGGTAGTTTTAAGAATAGATTAGATAAATATATGGATGAAGCTGCTAGATGGGACTGACTTTTTTTTATGTACATATGTATATATTTTTCTAAGGAGTGGGAAGATTATATTTTGCGGTTGCATGAATGGACATAATCCTCTGGATGCATTCTAACTCACAAGCCTAGCTTAATAATTTTGAACTTTTATTTATTAATATAGTAATTATTTAAACAAATTGGAGCGTGCAAGTTCAAAACACACAACCAAGATGGCTAACAATGTAAACAAAAGTCCATCTCTGAATTCAGAGAACCGGACTCACGATTAATCACAATTTATCTAAAAATTCACCACTATTCTAACACAATTCAAGAATTACAATTTGATCAAAGATAAACCCCAAGGACAACTGAAAAATCAAAGAAACATGACAAGTTTATCCAAAAACATCGATCAATCAAGAGCTTGCTGCTAACATGTCCAATCGGTTCAAATGAGATGTGACCTTGATGAGGGTCTTCAATCCCTCACCAGTCACTGCTGCATCTTCCAACCAGTATGGCAGCAATAAGACAAGTCAAGCAAAAAGGTTGGCTAATTACAGATGCAGAACAGAACCACAAAGGAAAAATGAACTAAACAAACTCGTAAAGTAGGGGGCCAAGAAACAGTTCAACTTTCCGCTTAAAAACAACTGAACTTGCACTGACATCATCATCCGGGAGAGAATTCCAGAGATTAAAAACACATATAGAGAAAGAGTTGAGTGTGAGCATCTGTATTTGAGTGGGGTAGGATTTTTTTTTTGCTGTGACCACAAATTCTGTTTTCTCTTCTACATTCAAACAAGGGGGGACAATGACCATTTAGGATCGTCTAAGCCATAATTAGGTCTGCACGGAGAAGGCCTCCTTTGATGGAGAACAAGCCCAAATTAGATAATCTATCAGCATAAGAAAGATCAGAAAATCCCCAAATCTTTTTTGTCTATCTCCTTTGTATAGACTCCCAACAAGTGCAAGTCAGCAACATAGCCAGTATTTCACACTGCACAGCCAAAATCAATAATAGGTTGAATATGAGTAATGAACACTTGGACCATGAACTTAGCTGACCTACAAATTGTGCCTCCAAGAATATTATTGGCTACTCCATTTGCCTTAGAGAAAGTTCCATTTACATTTAGATGAAATTTTAGTGAAGAATTGACAAGGACTCCCAAATCTTTCACAAAGGTCTTGAAAGGAATAGGGTAATCACCAATGAACTACTCTCCTATAGGAATAGAAATTGATCTACTAAAGCGAATATGTACACATTTATTAATAGAAAAAGAAAGGCCCCAAGATCTGCTCCTATACAAAAGCAAAGTAACATCCTCTTGAAGAGAAAGACTAAAGCCTGTACCAGTGATTACCTCAGTAATGGGTAGAGCAAGATATAATTTAAGATCGTCCGCAAACAGAGCAAATTTGCATGACAAACCTGCAGCAACATAATTGATAAAGATAAGGAAAAGCACAGACAAACCACCAAACCTTGTTGGACTCCACTCGTAACATGAACAAAATGACTAGATGAGCCTTGTAAAATGACACTCGGTTTATGGTTCTGTAAAAAGTTGTAGCGGGCCAAAAATCTAGACTAACCTCCAATCGATCCACCCCGCTTCCTACACTAATCCTGACGTGAGAAATCGAAGGAGAATGAAACAGATTGTATATACAGTCCCTTTACTTACAAAAAAATGTACAAAATATCTACAATAGAGAGGGGCGATTATATTGGAGATCTCGTTACTATTCACAAAAAATACAAAAAAATCCTATTTATATGAAATCAGAAAAAATAAATAAGTCGCACTTATAAATATTATTAATCGATCCTAAGAACAATAAAAAATCAAACAACCCAAATAAAATTTGGGTTACTACAGTCAATGAACAACAAAAGATGGCCTCACGTGTTACAGCAAAATCTTTGTATTCAAAACTAGCGCCTCTGAGCTTGGACTAAGATAAGTAACCTTTTTACAGTTGTGTGGCTATTTTAAGCCCTCCTTCGTTAAAGCTAAACTATTTTATACTCAACCAAATAGGACAGAACATGGCCTGGAACCCTTGTCTTATACTAATGGCCTTTGGTATTAATAATAATCAATAGTTATAGTCAGCTTCTATTACAGGGGTAATTTACAAGTGCTTGCTTTTTATCTTTCCAAATTATGGCGCCTGGAAAGAAAAAAAACATCTTATAATAACATGCTAATCAATAAATAAAAAAAAAACAAAAAAACAAAACAAACCTATTCCCATTCACACACACATTCTTACAGAGGGAGGGAGAGGGTATTGAGAAAAGGGGTGGGAGAATGGCCCCTTATACACACACATTCGCTCCACCACAAAGTCACTTAGCCAGCCTAACAGAGGGGTTACCAATGCCAATATGTGACAGTTTGGTTAAGAGCAAGTGATGGTTAATATCAAATGCCTTGCTGAAATTGAAATACAGGACATCAATAACAGCACCAAAATCAAGGTGTTTACTAACATAATCATAGGTGAACAATAGCTGATCAGTCACTAATAAACCTGCACGAAAACCAGACTGAAAATTTGATAGCAAAGAGTTAGTGTCAAGTAGGCATAAAGCTGTGAAACTATTATTCTCTTAAGAGTTTTATAGGCCGGTAGTTTGAAGGGTCCAAATGAATGCCCTTCTTAAACAGGGGTAAACCATGTGCAACCTTCCAAGCAGAGGGAACTTTCATTGAATAAATGCTTTTATTAAAGATAAGGAGCAAGGGATAACATAAAGAAGAGGAACAATTCCTGAAAACTAATGAAGGAAGATTATCGGGACCGCAACTAGAAGAGTGTTTCAAATGACTGACTGCTTTTAGAATATCATTAATAGATATATCTTTGAATACAAATTGAGAGTGGGAACTTTGACGCAGAAAGGGATTGACCTGCACATTATCCACAAAGACAGAAAAGAAATAATCTGCGAGCCATTATCATTAACCCACCAACTGTTAATTAAGAGAGGACCTACAGGTAGTTTGTCAACTTTTTTATTTTTTAGTTCAACATGAAGTCTTTTAGGGTCACCACATGTTAGGAAAGACTCTTCATAAACAGAAACAGCTTGGTATACTACAGTCAGTGTCAACTCCAGTGTCAGAGTGGTCAATAGTTGGAATTCCCTCCCAGAGGAAGTAGTGAACACGCCAACTATTAGTCAGTTTAAGTCAAAGCTAGACATGATTGATTACTAACTGTGATATGTTAACCAGTACTTGAATAGCAAAATAAGTTAGATGTATTTATATTTTGATATGAATAGTATTTTCTGTAGTGTTAAGGAGATTTTATTTTTCGGGAAGTGAATATGAGTGAAAAATATGATTTTGTAACACAAGTTCTACTTGTTTACGCATTGCAAGAGTTGAGATGGGAGTACAACAAGACAAGTCTCTTAACCTCCCATGTTATTGAAATAGGTAAGCTTAAGTGTTTGGCTAATGTGGCACCACCAAGATGTCATGAAGAACTACCATCAAACTCCTGACATATGACAATAGTATTTAACTTGGCAGGCAACAATGGCAATTATGAACCAAATAGCAATCACAACAACCACACATAAGAAAAATTAATAATTGAAATCCTACAAAATCTGACCAAGAGCCAAGTTTAGTTGGTATTTAAAGGTGGTAAAAGATTCAGTGGATACAGCATATTCAGGCAACCCATTCCAAATGTCATGGCATATACAGTGGAGTACCACAAGGGAGCATTCTTGGTCCGGTCCTTTTTCTGGTACAGTCAACCCCCATATTCCTGGGGGATAGGGACCACGAACCCCCGCGAATATTAAAAAAAAACACGGATAGTTGACGCTACCCCCAAAACACCCCAACCCTTCCCAAACATCGTAATACGCTCCCCATTTTAATTCATAAAGCCAATAGCATTGGCACACATAATAAGAGTTAATCGATCCTTCATTACTTTAAATCCGGATGCCTTTGCCTCCTCAATCATCAAGTAAGTTCTTCTGGGCATTTTTTTCCAAAAAAGACCAGTTTTGCCCATGTTAAACACTTGTTCTGGCTTATAGCCCTTCTCCCTAATCATTTCCCGCAGTTATTCGGGGTATGATGAAGCTGCCTTATGGTCTGCAGATGCAGCTTCGCCATGCAATGATACAGACCTCAGTTGAAACCTTTTTTGGAATCTATCAAACCAGCCCTTACTGGCTTGAAATTCACATGAACGATGGCCTTCAGATGTTGATGATTGGGGATTGTCACCATCTTCCGGGCTCGATTCCTGTTCGTCCATTGTTTTATTGAGCTGCCTTGCCTTTTCACGAATGATATTAGTATCCAAAGGAACACCTTTTTTACGAGCGTCAGAAATCCAAATGATTAAAGCAGACTCCATCCTAACAAGAACCTTATTACACACTGATTTGCTAGTCTTCATCACTTGGTTTACACTCACTGGCACTCTCTCTCTAGTAGCCTTTTCACAGCTTAAAATTGATCGAATTGTGCTTTCATTTACGCCAAACACTCAAGCAACTTCGGCCTTTTTCTTCTCTTCTTTCAACCTATCTAACACTTTCACCTTCTTCAAACTCATCACTTTCTTGGCACGCTTAGGCATGTCTTTAGCAACACTAGACGATGCAAGGCACTTAAGCATTGTTACTATTAAGGTGCAAAAAGCAAGAATTATTCAGGGTGTAAAACGATTGAAAAATGAGAAATAAAACACGCAAAATTACGACAAATACACAAATCACCGCTCACACACATGGGACACAAGCGTACTGAATAGAGCTCAGGAAATCAGTACATACTGTAGTCGAGCGACTATGTATGTAGGTTTCCACGGATGTCTGGAAATGACGCAAATTTTGAATTTTAAGGTTCCCCCCAAATTTTCCGTGGATATTTGAAGGTGCAGATGATGAACCGCGATGAGCCGAGGGTCGACTGTATACGTTAATGACATCTTTGATGAATTGGACTCTACTGGGAAGCTCTTTGCAGATGACGCAAAGCTCTATAGAAAAATCTGATCACTTCAAGATACAATTACTCTCCAAGATGATCTGAATAAGCTACAAGAATGAAGTGGCAAATGGCTCCTCGACTTCAATCAGAAAAAGTGCAAAGTCATGCACATATGACACAACAACCAGAACCACCAGTACCAAATAGGAGACGCAATATTAAGCTCATCAACAAAAGAAAAAGCCATAGGGGTAGTGGTTGCAAATAATCTTAAACCGGGAGACCATGTAATGCAAGTTGCTTCAAGAGCAAATCAGATGTTTGGGAGGCTGAGAAGGACCTTTACCTTTATGAACAAAGAGATGTTCCACTCACTCTACCGGATCCTGATCAGGCCCCTTATGGAGCACTCTGTACAATCTTGGTCTCCGCAAGGAAGAGGTGACTAACAAACTTGAGAAAGCCAGAGGAGGGTAATTAAGATAGTTCCAGAACTGAGGGATCTATCCTATGAGGCTATATTGGAGGCATTGGGACTACCTAAAGGAGACATGGTAGAGGTTTTTTAGAATTTTAAAGGGTTTGAGAACATCGACTCCAACCAGTTTTTCCGGAGGGCAGGCACCAAAGGGGTGAAGAAAGTAACATTGACACAAGAGAACACCACTTGAAGCTAATAAAGCCACGTCACAGAACCACCAAAAGGAACATATTTTTTGACAGTAGAGTAATTAACAAGTTACCGGAAAATGTAGTGAACAGTAAAACAGTAAATATATTATAAAATAGGCATGATCACTACATGAAAAATAACCTGAGAAGAGGCAATTATGAGCCATCTGCTCCCTAGCCTCTTACTAATCACTAAGGTAAGCAATCACTGAGGAGAAACGTACTCTAATATCAGTGTTATAACAAAGTACAAATAGCTTGATAGAATATCCCCTAGTGTCCCTTATTAAATTTCATACAAATAGGTGATCAAGGTGAGAGCAATAACCTTTTCAAATTTTTAATACCATAATCAGGTCAGCTCTAATCAGTCTGCTTTAAATAGAATATAAACTCAAATGAGCAATTCTCTTAGTTCATCTCTGTACACCTTCAATAATTTGATATCCCCAGAATAACCAGTAAACTAAGCCACAGATGCAACATCAAGGATGGGACGGATATGAGAAATAAAAACAGTCTTCAGGAAATAGGTAGATCTACAGACTGTATCTTTCAAAATAGTATAGCAACTACCTCCAGCCTTTCCTCCAATTTCCCTCACATGTAAGTGAAACTTGAGCGAAGCATCCACTCGCACACAGAGATCTTTATGATTGTCAATATCGTTAATGGGTTGGTCAGCAATAAAATATGGTAGAAGGGCTAGAGCATCAGGAAAATTTGCCGAAAAAGAAAGTCCCCAAGAATAACTTGTTCTATGAAGAAGATTAATATCATTCTGTAAATTCATGTGAGATAATAAGTAATCTGATTTAGAAGAAGAGGCTAAATATAGTTTTAAATCATCAGCAAAAAGACAAAACTTGCAACTTAACTGAGAGACATGATTAATATAAATAAGGAAAAGTAAAGGCCCAATCACTGAACCCTGGGGAACACCACTACTGACATTCATTTGGTGGCTCTGACTGCCATGAGGAGGAGGCTGGCCTCTTCCACTCTATTTGATTGTTTTTGTAGGTCCTATGTTCCTTTGCTGGGGGAAGGCCGGCAGACCCCCGATGTCAGAGCCCACTGCCTTTTTGCTTTGTTTTCCTTTTTGTCTTTTTTTTTAGCCTTTGTTTTTATTTTTTAATATAACTTAGTAGTAGGCTTTGGTGTGTACGGTGACTTATGGCCCAAGTAGGCAGTCACCAGATAGTCGCCTAAATTAATAAAACAACAAAAATCTGTGCCATGAAAAACCACTTTCATCTTCCTATCCAATAAGTAGTCCTTTAACCAGCCTAGCAAACAACCTTCCATACCAATGCAAGATAGCATTGTGAGTAACTATACATGGTTGATTACATCAAAGGCTTTGCAGAAATCAAAGAATATTATATCTACTGCCAAGCCATTATCATAAGCCTGAGTTACATAATCGTAGGTGTATAGTAGTTGATTAGAAACTGATTGGCCCAAACAGAAGCCAAACTAGTAAGGGGAAAGCAAGTGATTGTTCTCTATGTAATCTGTACAGTGAGACACAACAACCCTTTCAACTGTTTTGCAACATACAGAGATCAAACTAATAGACCTATAATTCAAAGGATCTGAGTTAACTCCTTTAAACAATGGCATAACATCTGCATCTTTCCAGAAGGAAGGAACCTTCATAGATGAAATTGGTATATGGAACAAAAGTAACAAGGGGTAGCCAATGGAAGGGGCACATTTCTTCAAAAATATTGATGGAATACCATTAGGGCCTGCACTAGTTGAAGACTGAAGCTTAAAAAGTATCTCTTGAATTTTGAAGATGTCAAAACTATCAGCACTGAGACAAAAAGAGTGCAGGGTGGAGCCTCGAATAACATCGGAGCCCCTCATTCAGAGGTTACCTGGCATTTTCGAGCCTGCTGGCTTCAAACGCTTCCTTGTTATTCGCTCCACTGATGGCAGCATGTTAGTGAAGGGCAACATGATCCATCAGAGAAGAGCATTAGCTAGTGTAATGGTAGAGAGCCAAGGTGACCCATTTCTCGGATGGGAGCCTTCTGGCGAATGCAGCGGATCCCTCAAGGGCGGCCAAGATAAGTGCTCTTTGGACACTTGATGGCACCCAAGTGAGTGTGATGCCGCACTCTACCATGAACTTTGTGAAAGGAGTAGTTTATGCGAGGTAACTCGTTGACTACTCCATTGAGGACATCACCCTAGAGCTGGCTGGCCATGGGGCGGTCAAGGTCAAACATGGGATGAGAAAATAGGGAGGCGCCCTGAGACCCACTCCTACACTCTTTGTCACGTTTGACTGTGACAAGCTTCCTGAGTTGGTGTGTGCCGGTTGGTACCGCTACCGCATGAAGACATTTGTGCCACTGCCGCGGAGGTGCTATTACTGTCACTGCTTCGGCCATACTAATTTCTCATGTAGACATGCAAAGTTGGGGTCACCCGAAGTATGTGTAAATTGCTCCAAGGCCGTACATGATAAGTCCAAATCATGTGTGTCAATTGCGGAGAGCCACACCCCGCTTCTTCAAAGCAATGTGGTGCATATCTTCTTGAAAAAGAAATCCTGGCTGTTCAGGCCCAGGATCGACTATCATTCCGTGAGGCTAAGTACTTGGTCCTGGCACGCCGGGCTCTGCCTGGGATGTCTTAGGCCTCAATGGTTAGAAAGACACCCTCTGCTCCTGGCCCATCCAGGCCAATGAACAAGGATGTTTCCTCACCCATTCGGAGCCCTTCTGCGCGTTCTACTCTATCCAGGTGCTACCTTGGTAAAGCTGGCAACACAAAGGGTTCACACCCAGCTCCGGCTAAAACCAGGGCTCCTCCCCCTTCCCCCAGCATGACCATTTGCCCTAAGGCAAAATGGACACGCGCCTCCACTGAGTCATTAGACTCACAGGAGGCAACACCCCTCAAGCTGGTCACCAGGCCATCTTCCGAGGGTTCCTAAAGCTGCCCCCTGAAAGGAGGACAGCAAAAAAGGAGCTTTGTCTCCTTTGCCCACGCCTAGTGGTGGGCTGAGTGGCTCGGAGATGGTGGATCCTCGAAAAGAGGGGCCTCCGCCTCTGAAGCCGCAACACCCGCCTAAGGTTTAAGACAGAGGGAGGGAAAGACTGGCATGGTGAGCCCAACCTCCCCCAATAAGTCTTTGAAGGCGACAGCGCATTGTCTAGCCAACAGCGCCCAGGGTTCTGCCCTGGAAAGCGTACGGCCATTCCCGTGAGGGTCTTCTGTTCGAAGAGGGCCCCTGTGTCTCCTCTGAGCTAGGCCTGGATGGCATATTCCTTTAATGGAATTGCCGTGGACTCCGGGCCAATTGGGAGAAGCTGTGGAGGCTCATCTCATCCTGTTTCCCATTAGCTATTTTTTCTGCAAGAGACCATGCTAGGCGCGTGCCCCCTGCCCACCCTCCTGGGATAAGGGTTTTTTGTGATCCCACCATCATGAGATGGCCGGGCTGGGGGATGCGCGGTTTACACCGGGCATGATATCTCCGTTCTTCCTTTCACTTTAGATACCTCCTTTCAGTCAGTGGCTGTGCAGCTTCACCTGGATAGGAGGTATACTATCATTTCTGCGTACATTCCACCATCAGCTTACTTCGACATGTGGGACTTCCGCCGCATCGTGGCACGGTTGCTGAGGCCCTTTCTCATGCTTGGAGATCTGAATGGCAGATATTCTCTCTGGGGGGATTACTCAAAAAATCCCAGGGGACAAGCCCTTGCCGATCTCATCGAAGAGCTTGAGATGGGTGTCCTAAACGTGGATGAGTTTACGCATGCACAGTCTGATTTTGATTGGGGGGGGGGGTTGAAGACCTCCATGGTAGTGATCACTTTCCCATTCAAATATCATTTTCAGGGCAACTGCCGCCTGAGAGCCCACCTCGGTGGTGCTTGGTGCGGTGGCCTGCATTTCATGAAATGACTGAATTCTCTATCTCAGTCAAGGAGCTTAGGTCGGTAGATGAGGCCGTTGAGTTGTTCTCCAGGAACCTCATCGCCACGGGCCTGACTACTATTCCCAGAACATCCGGCGATTTTACACGCCGACCACTCCCATGGTGGTCGGCCGAGTGTGAGAAGGCCCTCAAACAGAAGCGTTATGCCTACATGCGCTATAAACACTGCCTGAACGATTTCACTGTCGGTGAATTTCATTGGGCTAGGGCTAGGTTCCGGTATATTTTGAAGCACATCCACCGCTCTTCTTGGTGGGCATACATGTTTTCACTTAACAGGAAGACCCCTCTGGCAGAGGTCTGGAGGCGAGTCAAAAGGATTCGGGGCAAGTTCTCCAGGAGAATGGGACCGCAATCTCGGACCCCGCGTCCATGGCAGGATCCTTAGCGACCGCTTTCTCAGCATTCAATGCACGTCAACTGGACTTTACCTCCAGAGCTGGAGAACCCTTCAATGACAGGTTTACTCTGAGTGAGTTGCGTTCCGCTCTTGCTTCGTGCGTGGATACCGCCCATGGTCCGGACGATGTCCCGTACGCCATGCTTTGACACCTGGGTGAGCGAGGCATGGCCTTTTTAGATTTTTTCAACAGGATCTAGGTGGAGGGTCTCCTCCCAGATTCGTGGAAAATCGCTACTGTGCTCGCCTTTCGCAAACCGGGAAGAGATCACTCTACTTCGGCCAGTTTCACCCAATCTCTCTAACCTCTTGTGTATGCAAGTTGATGGAGAAATTGGTAAATGTTAGATTAGCCTTTTTCCTGGACAGTGGAAGCCATCTGTCTTCTGCACAGTACGGCTTCTGCAAGTTCAATTCTGCGTCGGATACTCTGCTCCAACTGGAAAATGCCGTCTGTGAGGCCTTTTTTTGTAGACAGCACTACACCATGGTGTTTTTCGATCTGGAGAAGGCCTATGATACCACATGGTGATACGGTATCATGGAGACTCTCCATACGGTGGGGGCGAGGTGACGCCTCCCAATGTTTATATCTGAATTTTTGGAGATCACTAATTCTGCGTACAGGGGGGGGGGGCCTCCCTGGCCCAATGGAGCAGGAAGAGGGTGTCCCACAGGGAAGTGTCCTCGGTGTCACACTCTTTGCCCTGACGATCAACGGCATCACCTCGGTGCTGCTGGAAGATGTTCTCATTGTGCTCTACGTGGACGACCTTTTGATCTCTTTTGGCGCGGTGCAGATGCCAACTCTGGAGCATCGACTCCAACATGCATTGAACCATGTCTCTTGCTATGCTGAAGCGCACAGGTTTCGGTTTTCTTTGGCCAAGACTAAGGTGGTGCACTTCTGCCGCTATCCATTTCTCCACTCCGATCCAGATTTGTTTCCTAATGGGGTGCGCCTGGAAGTGGTTGAATCGCACCATTTCCATGGTCTTTTATTTGACCGATGCCTCACCTGGGAGGCTCATATTCATGGCCTTAGGGTCTTTTGTACCCCTGCCATGGATATTCTCCGTTCCGTGACATTCAGCACTTGGGGTGCTGATAGGGCTACTGCCTTACTTTTTTATCGATCCTTTGTTCCTTCGAAGCTTGCCTATGGATGCAAATCTTATGTGCATCCGCAGCTGAGCATTTATTGCCGAAGGTGGACTTGATCCACCATACCTGGCCTTCACCTGGCAACTTCTTCCTTCTGCACTTCCCCTATTGAGAGCCTACTAGTCGATGCTGGGGAGATGCCATTCGCTCTATGTCGCGTACAGTGCATCACTCGGCCGTACGTGCGAGCCAGGCGCCTTCCTCAATCGCCAACAGCTCTCACTGCATCCGCAGCTGATTTTGACGGTGCCTATGCCACCGAGAGAAACCAGTCATACCCTAAGCCCTTTGGGTTTAGGGCCAGGAAACTCCTTCGACAGCTAGGTATAGCTCTCTGGCTGGTGGCACCCCTGGTTTTGCCCAGGATGCTACCCTGGAGGGTACCACATTTGGCTGGAACCATGCAAGTGTATACGGATGGCTCCAAGTCTGAAGAGGGGGGTTGGCTTCTACGCCTTATCCCCTCTGTTTGAAGTCAGCGGGGCTCTGCCAGGCGCTGTGTCTGTCTTCTTGGCCGAGCTGGTGGCAAGACACCACTCAATACGGGAGATTACGCGACGTTTCCAGTTCGGAGACCGGATTATGATCTATAGCGACTCACAAAGCGCCCTGAGTGCTCTCGCAGCATTGGAATCTCTGCATTCCATGGTTTGTGATATCTATGATGCCACAGTTTTGGCAAGCCTCGCAGATGTTGAGATTATCTTCTGCTCTGTTCCTGGACATGTAGGAATTGTGGGGAATGAGGGCGCCACGTGGACTCTGCAACTGGACCTGCGTTTTGCTCTTCCTCACACCAACTACATGGCAGGAATATGGGCTTCCTGGCAAAGAAGATGGGAGACGGTTGAAGGGAACTTAAAGTTGCACGCCATTGTGCCATGACTGTTCCCATGGACCTACCCCCCAATGCTGCGAAGGCTTCAGGTTGCTTTCTGTCATCTCCGAATTGGACACACTCGCAGGATGCTCCGCCATTTAATGGAGAGCTCGCTAGTGCCCTACTGTGAAAACTGCTTTGTCCCCCAGACTGTTCCCAGGCTGGGTGATCTCTGCGCACATTACCTGTCCCGGTACCAGGATAGGTTGGGTCGCTACCGTCTGTTCCTTGTACTCGGGACAAGTTTGTGCACATTGACTGGTGGACTTTCAGACTTTGGGGGAGAGGCCAGCATTCTCCCCTTTATTTAATTAGGTTTTGTTTTTGTTGTTTTCTTTGTAGGTCGCACACTCGTGCGCCAGGGTGAGGGGGACCTCCCCCCGATGTCGGAGATTTCCTCCTAATTGTTACTATCTTCCCTTTTTATCATTGTTGTGTTTTCATATTCTTATTTTAAAGTAGCCTAGTGCTAGGCTGTCGTGATTGCGGCGACTTATGCCCAAGTGGGTAGTCGCCAGATTGGCTCCTAAAATTTTAAAAAAAACAAAAACAAACTATACCCTAGTACTGGCCTTCATAAGGCAGGACTATTTCTACTAACTCTACATGCTTGTTTCTTCGCCTAGTATTAGGCTATATCATAATTACGATGATTTTTACTCCAGTAGGCAGTTGCCAGATGATGTCCTTGAAAAAAAATACTAACATTAGAAGGGATTAAGGCAGAAAACTGGCATCTTAAAGCCAGTTGCTTAAGGCATGTAGGGCTCATCAGCTTGGTAAGGCAGCTCACCTAGTAGGAGAGAGAAATTGACCCTAATCCTCCAATACCCATTCATGGGATAGGCTTCACAATTCAAACCTCATTAAAAATTAGAAGCTAGAGTCATAAGGCAGTGCAGAGCCACTGGTGGTGACAAGTTGTATTGGCTCTTACCTTTCCTTTGGATCTACCAGTGGAGCTTAGAAGGGAGCCTTGTTACTTGGGCTAGATTTGGCCTTTCATTCTTCCCTGGCCAGGCTTCCACTCTCAAGTGCTTATGTGTCATCATGTCCAAGGACCAAAGGATGTCATCAGTCCTCGAAGGGGGCAACTTTAAGGCACTTTGATATTTATGTGTAGATGTATCTCTGAAAATATCTCTTTTGTCTGTTAGTAATTGCTGTTGTTTTTTTGCAAATATATTTATAAATTGCATAGCTGATTGTATGGATATAGGCAAATAAAGCCTAAACCTTCCATTTGCTGTAATGAAAGTCATCTTAAAGAAAATGCTGGTACCAAAGTATCTTATGTGTATATGGGATTGTCATTTACATATAGAAAAAGCAGGTGGAAGTGATTGTACTTATTTTAACAGGATTGAAGGTTAAAATATATTTAAGCCTGTTTTTGTTTTGTTTTTCAGCCACAGACCTTTCACATCAACTTGAAGGATGGTTAAATCAAGCAGAATTATCCCATGGTCCAGCCAGAGCTATTATTGCTCCGTAAGTAGAATATCTAAAATAATCTAATGAATTATTCTTGCTCTATTTTTCTTGAAAGTTTTTTAACTTTTGATTTTGCTCCCTGGCATATTTTTTTAGTATTATTGGAGGTTTTAAAATGTGCCAATTTGGCCTGGCATTAAAAGTAAGAATGGAATTACTCTGTCATTAATCCATATCAGTTTTATTTTTCCACCCATTTCCCATCTTTAGTTTTTACTCTACTTTAATATGCTATTTTAATTAGGCATATGAATTTTTCAACAAAAATAAGTAAAGTCAATCAGTTTTATGTATATTATGTTTACATTAGCCATTTTAACAGGAGAAATTAAAAAAAAAGCTTTAGTATTGTTTAAATAATTTTACAATTGTGCTTTTTCTTCTAATGATAGCACTGGTGAATGCTAAAGTTTGGTGGAAAGAGAATAGTAAAGTGGTTGTAAGGATTTGAGTGTGGGAGAGTTTGTAAAGATAGGAAAAGATAGATGATTTTGTACCTCGAGTGTAGCAAGGAAAGTTTATGGTAGAATCTTGATTGAAAGAAAGAATAACTAATGGTATGATAGATGAGGAATTAAATTTTAAACTTGGCAGAAGCTGTGTAGATCAGGACTTTGCTCTGAAAGATGTTTGAAAAGCCC
Organism: Ceratothoa steindachneri; assembly: GCA_963969495.1. Lineage (NCBI taxonomy): Eukaryota > Metazoa > Arthropoda > Malacostraca > Isopoda > Cymothoidae > Ceratothoa > Ceratothoa steindachneri. Next base: position 25,660,817 of record OZ018339.1, read on the forward strand.
CTAGAAAGATGAGTGTGTCGGCTTTATTAATACAAAAATATATATATGTATATGATAGTTAACAGAAATGCCCTGTGGAATGTTTTGATGATTTATAGTGCTGATCATTTGTTGAAAGGAGTTGTAGCGGGCCAAAAAATTTAGACTAACCCCAATCGATCCAACCCGCTTCCTATACTAATCCGGACGTGAGAAATCGAAGGAGAATGAAACGGATTGTATGTACAGTTCTTTACTAACAGAAAAAAAGTACAATGATAATTAAAGCTTATATTTACAACAATTTTATATTTACAAGGGAAGTGTGCACACTTCAAAATGAGGCTAAATTCCCCAATCCAAATACGATACCAAAAGAGAATTTTATAACCGGCGAATACAACAATTTACTTATATATCTACACAAAACACAACAACAACCGAACGAAAAGGGGGCACGCGCTATCACTTGTGTGCTGGAGGTGGGTGGTAGTAGGCTAACTTAGAAGGAGGCAGGATTGTCAATGAAGGCGGGTATGGCGGTTCAGGTGGTTAGAGAGGCACGAAAGCCCTCTGTCTCAGGGCTGGGTGGAGCACTCGTCCAGAGAACCCCTCTTGCTATCAGTCCACACTTCCACTCTCTGTAGAAGAGATATATCCTTTTATGACCCCTTTATTTATACATGGAAGGGAAACTCTTAAGTGGGCATTACCCGAGTAAATTTATCGACTAGCTTACCTCTTTCCAGAATATGGCGCTTTGCTAAAAGAATATTATAAACAAAGTACAATTTTGATAAAAGATTATTTTAAGCAAAGTACAATCTGAGAAAGAGAAAACAATTAATACATGAAATCAAATACATATATATACAAAGAGAAAATATAAAAAAAAAACCTCATTCCCACTCACACACGCATTCTTACAGAGGGAGGGAGAGGGTACTGAGAAAAGGGGTGGGAGAATGGCCCTTTTACACACACTCACATTCGCTCCACCACAGAGTGAGGAGTTTCGATGCAAATTAAAAGTGTGTGGGGAGTTATGTTCAGACTGTCTGGCCAACTACCTTCAAGAATCTGAGGAAGGATATGGCCTATACTAGGTTTTCCTACAGATTCCTCCAGAAGTTTATATTGTGTGGTTGCGCAGTGCAAAAGAGATGATGTTTAATTGCCTGCATTCTTGACACAAATCTGTGATGGTTACATACAACCTCACACTCAAATCAAAGCTTAAGGAATGGACCCTATCTGAAATATGCACCCAAAATACTTTTGCCCTTCAACAGGCATTCACAGACATCTTCAACACTCCTGGTTACTTGCCATCACCCTCCATCTGGAAACATACATACATTATCCACATCCTCAAAATAAACAAATCTTTGAACCACCTCACTTTCTAGATACTCATCTCACTCCTCTCAGCCAACTCAAAAACACTAGGAAATTAATCCTTAACATAATTAAGTTTATTATACCTCCTATCACACACCCAACTTGGCTTCAGAGCAAAAACACTGCATCCATACTGCTGCCCACCCTAACAACACATCTTTAAAGGCTTCAACTAAAACTATCTCCCATAAAGCGCAGTCATGTCCAGAATAGACATCAGTAAAGTCTTTGACACCATTCCACACCATATCCTCATACAAAATATACTTGATGCCAACTACCACACCAATCATAAAAATGGATAGCAAACACACTCCAACAGGCATAGCCAAGTCCCTCAAGAAAGGTCTCCTCTCACCCACCATCCTCAACCTATGCCTCAATGTTGAGAAAGACACCCTCTGCTCCTGGCCCCTCCAGGCCTACGAGCACGGTCGTTTCCACGCACATTCGGAACCCTTCTGCAGGCTCTATGCACCCCAGGCACTCCCCTGGTAAAGCTGGCGGCACAAAAGGTCCACACCCAGCCCTGGCTAAAACCAGGGTTCCTCCCCATTCCCCCAGCATGACCGTTTGTCATAAGGTGAAACAGACACGCGCCTCGACCTAGTCGTTAGACTCACAGGAGGCAACACCCCCTGAAGTTGGTCACCAGGCCATCTTCCGGGGTGCATAAAACTGCCCTCTGAAAGGAGGACAGTACTAAAGGAGCTTCAGCTCATTCACCCACGCCCAGTGGTGGGCTGGGTTGCTCGATGACAGTGAATCCTCGAAAAGAGGGCTCCCTGCCTACCTAAGGTTTTTAGGCGGAAGGAGGAAAAGACTTGCATGGCAAGCTCAACCTCCCCCAATAAGTCCTCACAGGCAACAGCGCTTTCAGCCCATTCATTGTCTGGCCAACAGTGCCCGGAGTTCTGCCTCTGGGAAGAATACAGCCATTCCTGTGAGAGTCTTCTCTTCGAAGAGGGCCCCTGCATCTCCTCTGAGCTAGGCTTGGAAGGCATATTCCTTCAATGAAATTGCCACAGACTCCGGGCCAACTGGGAGGAGTTGCGGAGGCTCGTCTCCTCCCATTCCCCGTTAGCTATCTTTTTGCAGGAGACCATGCTGGGTGCATGCCCCCTGCCCACCCTCTTGGGGTATAAGGGTTTTGCAACCCCACCACCACAAGATGGGGGGCCAAGTGGGAGGATGTGCGATTTACACAAGACATGATGTCTCCGTTCTTGACATTTGCTTTAGATACCTCCTTTCAGGCAATAGCTGTTCAGCTGCACCTGGATAAGAGGTATACTATTATTTCCGCGTACATTCCACCGTTAGCAGACTTCAATGGCAACCGTGGCACAGTTGCCGAGGCCCTTTCTCTTGCTCGGAGATCTAAACAGAGAGACTACTCGATTAATCCCTGGGATCATGTCCTTGCCCACCGGATCAACAAGCTTGAGATAGGTCTCCTAAATGTGGATGAGTTTACACATCACTGCCCGAAAACTGCCACATTTTCCTGCCTCAATCTATCTTTGTGCTCTCCGGATGCACAGCCTGATTTAGATTGGGGTGTGTTCGATGACCTCCATGGTAGTGATCCTTTTTCCATTCAAATATAATTTTCTGGGCCATGGTGGTCTGCATTTCAGGAAATGACTGAATTCTCTATCTCAGTCAAGGAGTTTAGGTCGGTAGATGAGGCCGTTGAGTTGCTCTCCAGCAACCTCGTAACTACTATTCCTAGAAGGTCTGCCCATTTTGCATGACCACTACTCACGTGGTGGTCAACCGAGTGTGAGACGGCCCTCAAGCAGAAGCGTTATGCCTACATGCGCTACAAGCACCGCCCGAATGATTTCACTGTCGGTGAATTTTGTCATGCTAGGGCTAGGTTCCGGTATATTTCGAAGCATGGCCGCCGCTCTTCTTGGCGGGCATATGTGTCTTGACTTAACGGGAAGACCCCTCTAGCAGAGGTGTGGAAGCGAATCAAAAGGATTTGGGGCAAGTTCTCCAGGAAAAGGGGACTACAATCTCGGACCCAGCATCCGTGGCTGAATCCTTCATGGCCTCTTTCTCCTCATTCTCTAGCCAAGATGCTGCTCTGCCAGCATTCAATGCGCGTTGTGATGTCGCGGAAGGCCGCCGACTGGACTTTAATTCGGGCCAGTGGCACCCATGGTTCTGCCCAGGATGCCACCCTGGAGGGTACCACCTTTGGCTATCTGCTCCCAAAGGTTCTACAATGCCGGGAGTATTGCGTTCTACCTTTTTGGAGCACACGTCGTTTCACACTGGAACCGTGCCAGTGTATATGGATGGCTCCAAGTCCCAAGAGGAGGTCAGCTTTCACGCCGTATCCCCTCTGTTTGAAGTCAGGGGAGCTGGTGGCAATACACCACTCAGGACGGGAGATTACGCGGCGTGCCCCGTTCAGAGACGAGATTGTGATTTATAACGAGTCACAAAGCGCCCTGAGTGCTCTCGGGGCATTGGAATCTCCGCATCCCCTGGTTCGCGATATCCATGACGCCACGGTTTTGGCAAGCCAGGTGTATTTCGAGATTATCTTCTGCTGGGTTCCTGGACATGTAGGAATTGCAGGGAATAAGCGCGCCAAAGAGTCCGGGAGGACTAGCGTTTCGCTCTTCCTCACACCGAATACATGGAAGGAATACGGGCTGCTCTCTGGGATGCTTGGCAAAGAAGATGGGAGAGGGTCGAGGGTAACTTAAAGTTGCGTGCCATTGTGCCGTGACTGTTCCCATGGACCTACCCTCCAATGCCGTGAAGGCTTCAATTTGCTTTTTGTCGTCTCCGAATTGGACACACTCGCGGAACGCACCGCCATTTGATGGAGCACTCCGCTCGCCTGCGCCCCACTGTGAAGACTCGTCTCCCAGACTGTTCGGCACATTCTTGTTGAATGTCCTAGTCTGGGCAATCTTCGCGCACTGGGATGGGCGGGGTTGCTACCTCCTGTCCCTTGTACTTGGGATGAGTTCGTGCACATTGATTGGTTGACTTATAGACTTTTAGGAGGAGGCCAGCCTTCTCCCCTTTATTTAATGGGTTTTTTTGTTATTTTTGTAGGTCGCACAACTCTGCACCGGGGGGAGGAGGACCTCTCCCGACGCCGGAGCTTGCTTCCTGCTTGTTGCCTTTTTACCTTTTTTTCTATTTATTGGGGTTTTTTTTTGCATGTATTTAATTATTTAAAGTAACCTAGTAATAGGCAGTAGTGAATACGAGGAATAATGTCCAAATAGGCAGTCGCCAGATGAGCTCTTAAAATAATTTTTTTTTTTAAATCAATGTGAGTCATGATATCGGGAAGGCTGCTGGCTGGACTTTACCTCTAGAGGTGGAGAACTCTTCAATGACAGGTTTACTTTGAGTTAGTTGTGTTCCACTCTTGCTTCATCTGCGGACACCCCCCATGGTCCGGACGATGTCCCGTACGCCATTCTTCGACACCTGGGTGAGCGAGGCATGGCCTTTCTCTTAGATTTGTTTAACATGATCTGGGTAGAGGGTCTCCTCCCGGATTCCTGGCGAATCGCTACTGTGTTCACCTTTCGCAAACCGGGGAGAGATCACTCTACCCAGGCCAGTTTCCGCCCAATCTCTCTAACCTCTTGCGTGTGCAAGTTGATGGAGAAATTGGTAAATGTTAGATTAGCCTTTTTTCTGGAAAGCGGAGGCGATCTGTCTTCTGCACAGTGCGGCTTCCGCAAGTTCCACTCCACGTCGGATGCTCTGCTCCGACTGGAAAATGCCGTCTGCGAGGCCTTCCTTCGTAGACAGCACTACGCCACGGTTTTTCGATCTGGAGAAGGCCTATGATACCACATGGCGATACGGTATCATGGAGACTCTCCATACGGTGGGGGCGAGGTGACACCTCCCAATGTTTATATCTGAATTTTTGCGAGATCGTCGATTCCGCGTACGGGTGGGGGGAGCCCTCTCCGGCCCAATGGAGCAGGAAGAGGGTGTCCCGCAGGGAAGTGTCCTCAGTGACACACTCTTTGCCCTGAGCATCAACGGCATCACCTCGGTGCTGCCGGAAGATGTTCTCGCTACGCTCTACGTGGACGACCTTTCGATCTCTTTTGGCGCGGCCCAGATGCCAACTCTGGAGCGTCGATTCCAACAGGCATTGAACCGCGTCTCTCGCTATGCCGAAGCGCACAGGTTTCGGTTTTCCTTGGCCAAGACTAAGGTGGTGCACTTGTGACGCCATCCACGGCTCCACCCCGACCCATACTTGTATCTTAATGAGGTACGCCTGGAAGTGGTCGAATCGCACCGTTTCCTTGCTCTTGTATTTGACCGACGCCTCACCTGGGAGGCCCATATTCGCAGCCTTAGGGTCTGTTGTACCCGCGCCATGGATATTCTCGGTTCCGTGACGTTCAGCGCTTGGGGTGCTGATAGGGCTACTGCCTTACTTTTTTATCGACCTTTTGTTCGTTTGAAGCTCGACTACGGATGCGAGTTTTATGCATCCGCAGCCGAGCGTTTATTGCGGAAGGTGGACTCGATCCACCACACCGGCCTTCGCCTTTCGACCGGTGCCTTCCGCACTTCCCCCATTGAGAGCCTGTTGATCGATGCTGGGAAGATGCCACTCGCTCTACGCCGCGTGCAGTGCATTACTCGCCTGTACGCGCGAGCCAGGCTCCTCCCTCAGTCGCCAACAGCTCTCACTACATCCGCAGCTGATCTCGACGGTGTCTATGCCGCCGAGCAACGCCAGTCATACCCTAAGCCAGCTCTCGGGCCGGTGGCGGCCCTGGTTCTGCCCAGGACGCCACCCTGGAGGGTACCACATTTGGCTATTTGTCGCCACGCCTCTGCTCCCATAACTTGTACAGCGTCGGGAGTATTGCGTTCAACCTTTTTGGAGCACACATCGTGTCACGCTGGAACCGTGCCAGTGTATACGGATAGCTCCAAGTCCCAAGAGGGGGTCGGCTTCCACGCCGTATCCCCTCTGTATCCCCTCTGTTTGAAGTCAGCGGGGCACTGCCAGGCGCTGCGTCTGTCTTCACGGCCGAACTGGTGGCAATACACCACTCGGTACGGGAGATTACGCGACGTGCCCGGTTCGGAGACCGGATTGTGATCCATGGCGACTCACAAAGCGCCCAGAGTGCTCTCGGGGCATTGGAATCTCCGCATCCCCTGGTTCGCGATATCCGTGACTCCACGGGTTTTTTTAGCCGGGCGGATGTTGAGATTATCTTCTGCTGGGTTCCTGGACATGTAGGAATTGTGGGGAATGAGGGCGCCAAAGAGTCCGCGAGGACTATGACCGGACCAGCGTTTCGCTCTTCCTCACACCGACTACATGGCAGGAATACGGGCAGCTCTTCGGACTGCTTGGCAAAGAAGATGGGAGACGGTCGAAGGGAACTTACAGTTTCGTGCCATTGCGCCGTGACTGTTTCCATCGACCTATCCCCCAATGCCACGACGGCTTCAGGTCGCTTTCTGTCGTCTCCGAATCGGACACACTCATGTGACGCATCTCTATTTGATGGAGCGCTCGCCTGCGCCCTATTGTGACGACTACGTCATCCCCCAGACTGTTCGGCCCATTCTTGTCGAATGTCCCAGTCTGGTGATCTTCGCGCACGTTATCTGTCCCAGTACCAGGATGAGCGAGGTTGCTACTGCCTGTCCCTTGTACTCAGGGTGAGTTTGTGCACATTGACTGGTGGACTTACCGACTCTTTGGGTGAGGCTGGCCTTCTCCCCTTTATTTAACTAGTCGTTTTTTTGTTATTTTTGTAGGTCATATGTTCCTGCGCTGGGTTAGGCAGACTTCTCCCTGACTCTGGAGCTTGATTCCTGCCTCTTGCCTTCTTCCCTTTTTTATTTTATTGTTTTTTTCATGTTTCTATTTTAATAGCCTAGTACTAGGCATTGGTGAGTACAGCAACTTATGCCCAACTAGGCAGTCGCCAGATGAGCTCTTAAATTTTTTTTTTTTCTAAATATGACCTATAGTCATCTCTCTTTTTAATGAATAGGTTTGGTAAAAACCAAAATAAATTGCTGAGCTTTCGATCCTATTTGATCATCTTCGAAGCGTCTTCGAAGTGTCTTTAGAAAATATTATAGAAATATTATAATTGGAACCCCGGAAGAAATACAAAAAATATCCAATCATAATCTATAATCTAATCCTAAATTTATGTACAATATCTTTATCTAATAATGACATTCAATCAATGTATGGCCACACTCATTATGATTGAGTACTTATGTGTTTGTAATGATGTGGGCAATTTCTTCTCAGCCAGGTTCCAGCCCTGGGTTTTAGTGTTAATTGGAGGAGGCCCCACTCTCCTCAAGAAATTGCCATCCTTGGCAATTCATTCTAAAGTGGGAGGGCGATTTTCCAGTCAACTGTGCATGGGCACTCACGGGCCCTTAGGAGCTGGAAAAAAGAAGACATCTTCAATCATTTGCAATCAAACTATTATTATACATCCACACCAATTATACACAATCATACACAGAGGCAAACAAAATCCTCACCTGACAACTTCGCCAGCTTCATTTCTTCTTTTATTCACACTGGTTAAATATCTCCTCACTAGGTTAGCACAATCGTTCACTTATAAAATATCTTTCACATCCACTAATTATGCTAAAGAGAGTTGTAGGGAAAATAAAATGAATGTGAGGCATGATGGAAGTTCATTGAGCCCCTCACAGATCATCATCTTCCATTTGGTCCTCCTAGGCACCCTGTAAAAGAAGAGAGGGATTAGTCATCTACTTGGGTAAGGAGAGGCGAACTCCTACCTAAAACTCAAACCACTACAGCATCCTTCCTTAGTATTGCTAGGTTTGATTTTTGAGAACCTAGGGGTGACTAAGTAAGTCTGGTAAGTTGGAAGGTCTGTGTCATTGTCCACACAGCAGCCTTGCCAGGTGGAGTTTGTCCTCATGAGGATGGGAGGATTTAGAATAAGTAGTTTAGTATAGTTTATGGTCTGTACTAAGTATTTGTAAAGCTACGAGGGGCGGTCAATAAGTTTTGAGAAACGGTAAGGCAAAACAGAGGAAGGGGGATGGATGGCTGTTTGTGGGGGTGTTAGGACAAGTCAGGACCTGCAGCCGCACTCTCCTGCCTCGTCTATTTAAGAAGCAGTAGCTGATCGCAGATCGTCAGTCACAAATTTTTCAACAATGGAGAAGGTTGAGCACCATGCAGTGATCAAACTTTTGACCAAGGAAGGCAAAAATGCAAAAGAGATCCATGAACGCATGGTTGCAGTGTACACCAACACTGCCCCTTCCTATGCAACCATTGCTCGCTGGAATAAGGAGTTCCGCCATGGTCGTGAGTCCCTTGAAGATGACCCCCATCCAGGATGCCCGTCAGACATTACTAACGAGGACAATGTGGCCCATGTGGAGAGGATGATCCTCGAAAATCGACAGGTGAAAGTCGAAGAAATCGAGCAAGAACTTGGAATATCACATGGAAGTGTTATCAACATCATCCACGACAATTTTGCCATGCCCTTTGGGTCCCTAGAAACCTCACGCCCCATAATCGACTTCAACGTCGTCAAAGTCCACAAGGTCAAGAGTTGCACAAGCTGCCCTGCGTGAGTGCGGATTCGAGGAGCTCAACCATCCCCCCTACAGTCCAGATCTGGGCCCTAGCGACTACTTTTTATTCTGCCAGCTCAAGGCTGCACTGCGTGGACACCGGTTTGGTGACGATGAAGATTTCCAGCTCGCCGTCCAGTAGTGGATTGAACAGCAGTCGGGAGATTTCTGGTTGTCGGGAATTCAAAGCTTCAGGGACAAGTGGCGCAATTGCATTGAAGTCGAGGTTAGTTATATTGAAAAATAATAAAACACTTTTCCTCATATCTCATTTCCTTATATCCGAATTGCAAAACTTATTGACCGCCCCTCGTATTTGGTTTTTTAATTTCATGTTTCATGTAATAAGATAAGTATTCATGAAAATTGTTATGAAAGATGAGTCTGGCAAGTGTGGGTAACCTGCGATATTGACCTTGCTGTATGCTTATGATCTTGTGTCAATGTCCAAATCTGAGAATGAACGGTTTGCAAATATTTGAGAGGACTGGTCTAGTAGTTAATGATACAGTTATTGAATCTATTGATTTATAAATGGTGTAATTGATTTTGACTCGCTTCATTCTGCCCAAGAATTAAACAGAAACACAATGTAGTGTACTCAAAGCTTCTTATGTGATTGCCATTATATAAGACTAAATATTTTAATCAAGATTTTGTACATATCTTTTGGCAATTAGACAGGCCCGGTGTCAGGTAAGGTAGAACGTGAATAAGATTTTATTTTACCCTTCTACTTAAACTTTTCAGTCAAGATTAACAATTTTTGTTATGGTTGTCGGCGCTCTTCATATTTAGGTTATTGCCCAAATAAGCAAAATGGTACTATGTGACAAGAGGATGGGAATACTACCAATATTGTTATGGGTATAATAAACAATTTATACCATAGTTATCTTTTGATAGCTTTATTCCATATCTTATATAAAATGGGATTCATTTAAATATGTGATTCTTTTAATAAATGGTATCTTGAAAGAATAAAATTTAAATAGGTTCATTTTTATTTTGTTGAAAGGTTAGAATTAATGTTTAAACATACAAGATTAATTCATTTTTATTGCAGACATGCAGGGTATCAATACAGTGGAGCAGTCAGTGCATTTGCTTATAGACAAGTTTCACCAATTGTAGTGTAAGTTTGTTTTTTGGTTTTATTTCAGAAAAGAGAGATGCTCATAGTATTAACCCTTAACACGCTCTTTTTCAGTCAGTTTCATTCAATACAGTACAAATTAATATCACTTTCACCCATTTTGTCTTCACTTTCGCTACCTTCAGTCTGATTAGATAAATCTGAATTTTTTATCAATTTCTCCAACAAGCAACTAATATCTGCTAATTCCTTCTGCAAGGGGCTGTCCCATGTAGTCTGCTACACTTGGTACATGAGTGAATTGCATGCCCTTTCATTAGTCTCAAACTAGATTGAGACTATCTGGGCTTTATTTCTTCTATACATTTCCATTTTACTTTCTTTATCTCTACTTTCTCTGCAAGCATTTTTTACCTATTTTGTTGGCTGGTAGCTAATTTTGGCAGACTAGTTGTCAAACAGCTTTAGCCCATTCATCCCTTGTTGAGGTCATGAGAGAGGTGGCGTGGTGTTTTTTAATACACCAACATTCTTCCTACCACCTGCATCTTTCTTTTTCTCATCTATCCTTTCATTCACCTGTGAGGGCATGTGAGGTGTAGCTTGTGCAACATTACTGTGACTGACATCTGGAGGATTGTGTTTTTAGCCCCCATGACAGCACCGATCTTCAATTATATATCTTCCATACATTTTCTGTTCATCTGACTTCACAGATCTCTCCCTTATTCCCTGTGTGATACTCTCTCTTTGGCAACCCTGTATTCCATCTGTTTGAAGTCAGTAGGGCTCTACCAGGCACTGCATCTGTCTTCACAGCTGAACTGGTTGTGATACACCTCTCTGTGTGGGAGATAATGCCTCATGCCCAGTTCGGAGACTAACCCCCTTGATGTGATGCTGGAGCGTGCTTCCTTCTTGCTTTTTTTGCTCATTTTTTTTTGTTTGTTTGCCTTTTTTGTTTTGTTTTATCTTTATTAGGGTTTTGCAATTTTTGTTTATTTTTTAATCTATCCTAGTACAGTCGACCCCCCATATTCGCGGGGGATAGGGACCACGAACCCCCGCAAATAATGAAAAAACCGTGGATAATTGATGCTACCCCCAAAACACCCTGAACCCTTCCTAAACATCGTAATACGCTCCCCATATTAATTCAAGAAGTTATGTTGTCATGTTCATACACATACAGTATGAAATAAAGTATCAGAACACATTAAATTATTTTATTGTATAATGTTTACTCACCTGGAGATAAGTTTTGTTTTGATGAAGAATGATGATTGTAGATGATGTTGCCTGTGCAGTTCAATGATGACAATGATGATGATATAACTGCACAGGGAAGCTGAAGATATTCTAATTATCCTCAGACTCCTGCTCGGTAAACACCGGAGGAGAAGGAGGAGTGGAGGAGAAAGTTTCTCCAGAGGTGGAGGGTGTGGTTAGGGGTTCAGGCTTTTTACTTGGGGTGAAGAACACTGTAATGGGCAATTGAGATCGTTGCTTTTTCATGTTCTTTAGCATGTTCCAGTAAGGGCCTATAGCAAGATCAAGGCTATTTTGTGCCTTCATGGAATTGAACCATGTGAGGCTCCCATGATTCCAAATCGGCCTGAACACTTTTAATTCTTCTCTGAAGATTGGCTAGCCTCTCTAACGTAAGCCCAACTTCAGCTTGAACTTCCTCATCTTCTTCTTTGTCAGATTCTCCATATTTATCCTAGTAAATTTAACCAAGTCATCATCGTTTAATGGGGCAGAGTGTTCATCTATGAGGGTTTCAAACTCCTCTGTTACATCATCGAAACCTTCACCACCAAGGAGCTTAGCAAATTTTAACAGAGGTGGTAACTGCCGCAGTTCTGATCTCTTCATGAGATAAACCCTTGTGATCGTTTGCAACCTCAGGCCACAGCTTCTTCCAACAAGCATTAATGGTCTGGGGTTTCACTTCCTCTATGGCTAGTTTTATTATTTGAATGCAATTAGCGATGGTAAAATTGTGCCAGTAATCTTTCAAGTTGAATTTTTCATCTCTATCCATTGACATCACCAGTTGTTGCAGAGAATTCCTTGTGTAGATGGCCTTGAATGCCCTCATGATGCCTTGGTCCATTGGTTGAATTAGGGATCTTGTATTAGGTGGTAAAAATTCTATTTGGAGACCTTCACAATGGAAATCAAAATGATGCCCACCAGCATTGTCCATTAAAAGAAGAACTTTGAAGGGAAGGCCTTTGTTAAGCAAATATTCTTTAGCTACAGGAATAAAACAATGGTAAAGCCAGTCTTCAGTGAGAACTTTTGTGACCCAGGCCTTTTTATTTGCCATCCAATAAACTGGCAATGTATTTTTGCTCTTATTTTTGAGGGCCCTGGGGTTGTTGGACTTGTAAATTAGGCCTGGTTTTATCATAAAGACAACAACATTGGCACAAATAAGAGTTAACCGATCCTTCATTGCTTTAAATCCGGAGGCCTTGGCCTTCCCAATCATCAAGTAAGTTCTTTGGGGCACTTTTTCCAAAAAAGACCAGTTTGTCCATGTTAAACACTTGTTCTGGCTTATAGCCCTTCTCCCTAATCATTTCCCGCAGTTGTTTGGGGTATGATGAAGCTGCCTTATGGTCTGCAGATGCAGCTTCGCCATGCAATGATACAGACCTCAGTTGAAACCTTTTTTGGAATCTATCAAACCAGCCCTTACTGGCTTGAAATTCACATGAACGATGGCCTTCAGATGTTGATGATTGGGGATTGTCACCATCTTCAGGATTCGATTCCCGTTCATCCATTGTTTTATAGAGCTGCCTTCCCTTTTCACGAATGATATTAATATCCAAAGGAACACCTTTTTTATGAGCGTCAGAAATCCAAATAATAGAACTTGTGTATACTGTGACCCCAAAATCTAAGAAATATTGATTGGTTCATAGTGAAAGATTTGTTAATTCTCCATTTACATAAGATATAAATTTTAACATGTTGGCTTCCACATGAGCCATGGGTAGGTCATGTGGTATCTTAGACTTAATATACACTAGGGTACAGTACAACTTTCCTGTGGGACTTTGGTATCTACCAATATCTACATGATCCTTCCCTCACATGTAATATAGTGTAAAAATTATACCCTGCTCATCTCAAAATTAATTAAGATATTTTATTAGGACTGGGATAAAATGCAAAATTAGGCTCAGTAGTCAACGTGTTAATTTGCTGATATAGGAATATGGTTTTGCTCTTCATGTAGCAACAGAAAGGATCTAGGGTCCAAGAAGTGGGCTAAAGGAGCTGCCCAGTACAGTTTAGGTTAGCTGATGATATGAGAATTTATATCTTTCAGGTATACTACAGTCACCGAAATGAATGAAATGTAACACTTGACTCCAACACCTACAGTTTGGTCTCATAACTCAAATGCTTACAGGAGGATCTGTGGTTATATGCATATCTTTTACACATTTTCACTTTCTCTAGCTTCCACTTTCTTTTTGAGATCTCTCCTTTCCCTTTTAAATTTGAAGAGGGGGAATATTACCTACAAATATTGTAACCTTTTTGCTTAAAAAAAAAATTATCCTAAAAAGTTGCACTATACTTGAATATATTTAAAAAATAATAAATATGCAGAGTATTAAAGAAATAATCCAGTCTATTGGCATAACTGTACTTTTAGCAAAGAAAGAAGCAAATATAATGGTTTCCCATTAATAAGATTAACCGAAAATATATTTTCCAACACCATGATTATTTTGAAAATTGGTAAATTCCTCAGGGGTTTTTCCTTCTTTGGGTCTGTGTTAATTGCTTTCAAGTTTCAAATTATCTGAAAGGATTTCTCTTTTGACAGGAAAAGGATATTTGTTCTGGGTCCATCTCATCATGTCCGGCTATCTGGATGTGCCCTCTCTCCTTTAACGAAATATAGAACACCTTTATATGATTTAGTGGTAAATCAGCAAGGTAAGACACCTTTGGATTAAGGGTTTTATCATTTTGTAGGTGCTATGTATGCTGTAACTGTTTAAATATTGTACTTAGGAAAGTTATTTTTAATTAACTGTACAATAACTGCTTCAAACCATGTGGTCTCTTTATAAATTTCTCATGGCAGTTTAAATGTGCTCTCACAGCTGCAATATTTGTGGTAAAATAATAGGTTTGCTATGGCAGTTCTATACTGCCCTAATTATTTTGCATCTTCCCACCCCACCCCTACCTCACCCACTATACTTTTCTTCTCATTACCATGTCTGGACTAGTAAAAAAGTGGGCATTAAATACATTTTTTAAAAATGGTTCAATACCCTTGTAATTTCTTTTATTAAATGTAATATCAGTCTTAAGTAATTTAATTTGGTACAAACCACAAATCAATTCAAGCTTGGCCTTTGAGTTGTGAGCTCTTTTATATCCCATGAATAGATGCACTCTTTTTTTTTATGGTTTAAAATCAATGAGAGATGGAATTACAGTTCATCCATGGTAGTGAAAATGTTCTACAACCCCTTCTCCTTGATATATGTGAAGATTCAAGTGTGTTATAATTTCTTCTTCATTTCAAGTTTACAATGAGCTTTACGCTACCGAACATTTTGAAACGATGAGCGTAGCTGCAGATGAAGATGAACATAGTATAGAAATGCATTTACCTTACATCGCTAAAGTAATGGAAGAGTAAGTTTGTTGTTGTTTTTTCTTTGCAGACAATTTTGAGTATATTACTTAATTTTAAAATTTTGCTTTTATTTTTACAGAATTTAGTCTTGTATTCTGCACTTTGTATGTATGTATGTGGTATGTTTATAATTTATGTAGCCAATACCTCTTTGGTCACTGTTACCTTACACACCATTAGTAAGAGTGAATTATGCATGGGTTATTAGGGTCTAGTATGGCACTCATACTGCAGCTGATACTTGGAGAATTGATGCCCATTTGTGGGGCAGGAAGAATACACATTGTTTTCTGGCATTTCACAAAAAGTGACTAAGTCCAGATGGGGTCTCTGGCCTCAGAAGCCATGCCCCCTATGGCTTTATCTTACTAGTGTGACACACATTGATGGTAATGGCCGGGGTTGTTGCAGATCCAGTCCATTCAGACTGGTGAATCAAATGGATGTATGGAATATGAGTAGTATATGTGATGTGTGAAAGAGGGGAATGGTATTCATTGTGAAACAAACATCAAAATAAAAAGTTTGATGCTAGATGGACTGTGATGTGTGAGGTAAAGAGTAAATAGGGTGTGTCAGTGCTTTTTACGTATAGTGGCACTGTAGCGGGCCGAAAATCTATGCTCTAATCCCAATCGTTCCAACCCGCTTCCTACACTAATTCGGATGTAAGAAATCGAAGGAGAATGAAACGGATTGTATATACAGTCCTTTACTTACAAAAAAATACAATAATCTTTACAAGAGATTTCGTTACTTATGCACACAAAAATAGATATCTAATTTTCCTATATACACAATAAAAAATAAATAAATCCTCCTTATGAATACTAGCAAAAAATGCTCAATTAAACTATACAAAATGAAAATAGGCAAAGTCAACAACCAGAAAATATCTGCCGGGGCAATCACAACAAATGATAAATGAACAACAAAAAAAGATAAGGCCTCACGTGGTACAAAGGGGGAGACGTCCTGCCAGCCGCCACTTGAGCGGGCAAAGTGCCTAGGACTTACAAAGAAAATGGCGCCTCTGAGCTCGGTATAAGATAAGCAACCTTGTCACACTTGCGTGGCTGTTATAAGCCCTCCTTCTTTAAATGCCAAACTATTTCAACGTTAATAAAGTCAGACACACTTTACAAGGAAAACACGGCCTTGGAACTTTGTAAAATACTAGTGGCCTTTCTACATTAACAATAATAAATAGTTTGCTTCTCATACAAATATGGCGCCTGAGGAAAGGAAATAATTATTACAACATGACATCAATTTATATTATATATAAAAAAATATTTAAAAAAAACACATTTACACTCACACACACATTTTTACAGAAGGAGGGAGAGGGTATTGGGAAAAAGGGGTGGGAAAATGGCCCTTCACACACACACACACACACACATATTCACTCCACCACACCACTGGCACGTGACAATGGTTGGGTATAAATGTGTGAGCTTGAAAATTCTATAGGTGAATTTGAGATTTGCAAGGGTGTAACTGTCTAGGTATAATGTAGAGATCCTATAATAATAGAATGAAGCTGAGAGAGAGAGAGAGAGATGAGTGCTTGGTAGAAAATGAAATGGGTATTGATTGATGGCTGTGGGAGATATGAATGGACAAATAGGTGACTGTGAGAAGGTAGTTTAAGTGGACTATGAAAATGGAGACAGGTTGTTAGGGTTTTGTAACGAAAGAAACTTGTGTAGAAACATTCTTTCAGCACAATAATATCCATATATACACTTGAGTTGGACAAAGAAGAGGGGGAGAAGTAGAGTATGTATGATTTCTGCCCAGTAAAAAGGAATATGCTCTAGGATGTATTTGATGTGAAATCTGTAAAAGGTATGAGTAGGATTATCTGATATATTGTGCTGTGCAAGGTTAAATTAGTTGGTGCATGGCTGAGATGTGTAGAAAGGAAGGATCAAAGAAAAGGAGAGTATCTAAGAATGCTTGAAAGAAGAGGGGAAATAGAAGCAAGCATGGAAATAGAACAAATTGAAGGAAATGGTTGTCGGTAGTACAAAGGCTGTGTAGCCGGGCCAGAAGTGGAATAGTAGAATTATGATGTGAAGCATGTAATGAAAAGCAAATGGTCAGATAGTCCACAAGTCTGTACAAAGTACATTCTGGAAGGAAGAGAAAGGGGTAGAACTAAGTCAAGGATAGGAATGGCAAGGTACTGTGAGCAACGAAGAGGTCAAAGGTAAAGAGACGTTCGTAATACTTTGATAACTTTTATAATGTGGGTAGTGAAGATGATGCAAATGAAAATATGATTGGCTTTGTTGGTATAACGCAGATGGTGTATTTATTTATGGAAGAAACCACCGTGCAAGAGTTTTTAGTGTTGTGAGAGGTCTGAAAGAAATTTGAAGGTAGATGATATAGTCACAAAGATTCTAAAAAGTAGTGGTGTGTTGTTGTTTTTAGCTCCCCAGGAGCAGATGACATCTCTGATGTCTTGAGAGATTACGGGAGAAAGCTTTGATCATACAGCCTTTGTTGTGGGCCCTGCCAATGTTACCACAATTGAGGCTCTCTTGAGGGAACAGATTAGAGTGGAGTGAGGCTTTTGCATGCTGTGGGAATTTTATAGTGATCAATGCAACAGTTAGGAAGTGGAAGTCCTATTGCAACTTAACCTCACGTGGAATACATCTAAGTGCGGTTGTTCCACTCTAGGTGGTGTGGTGGTGTCATATCCACTTGGAAATGACTGACAACTCTTACATCTTTTCTCTTGCCCTAAAGGGTGGCTAGAGGTTAAAACAACACGGCCTATCCTGCTGGGTCTGTTGTAAAGCATTTTGAAATTGGAAGAGTGCAATTGTATAAGGGTAATGGGGAGAAAAGTGAATACAAGAGATTGTAGATAGCAATTTTGATTGTGTGTATAAGAAGGATAATGGAGGTTTATAGGAATTTCTCCTCTGGGACAGATACCCTCATTGGATTCCATTTTAGTTTTAAGTAAATAATAATAACCATTTGCAGTAACAAAAAATGATTTTAAAACATTCCATAAACTCTGGATGCAAATTAAATTGTAAACCGTTAATAATTACAAAAATTCAAAAGTGAATTACATGGGAATATGTGCTGATGAAATGCATCTGATCATCCTGGAAAATACAACCTTCAAAAGTGAATTACATGGGAATATGTGCTGATGAAATGCATCTGATCATCCTGGAAAATACAACCTTTTTTTCCTCCTCTCTATTCAGGTAGACATAATTCAGTTTTTATCCTACAAAGCAACATTTGGTAACATAAGGTTGCTCATCTATTTGCGAATGTTCCAATTTCCACATTTTCAGTGTGCAGCAAACCATCAGAGTCAGTGGATGTGTGTCAGATTTTCCCTGTTTTGTTTGGGTTTTTTTTTCAACTTGTCATTTTTACCTTCCTGATAATGTGATGTAAACAAAATAACAATTGTCAAAGAGATATTCTTGTTTTTAACAAATCTGAGAATTCACAGAGACAGTACAGCGGTTGAATATATTCCAAATTACTGTTAATTTATGGGTTTCATACACCAAGACTGGCTTTTTAAACGCATTAGTCCCTAAACACATTCTGACAGACAGAAAAACATTTAGAACAGACAAAATTATAAAAATTTTAATTCTGTATCAAGCTTTCAAATTAGATAGCAGTTTTATGGAAAGTTTCTTATTAAAAAATAAATAATTCTTTCCTTAGGAGATAGGTTTCAAAAGTGACTGGCCTCCATCACCAGCCTTCTTTCTCAGAAAAACTTATAAAGCATGATTTAAAATTCCAAAATTAAGTGCCAAAGAGAGAAAATTTAATATGAATAACTTATCTGCTCTTTCTAAATGAATGCTAGAGCCATTCCTTGATTAAAAGATGTCTAAAACCTGCATCGCTTTTTGGAGAAAAAAAAATGACTATTGGACTGTTGACAACTGGAAGGTTTTATTTAGCCATGAGTTGATATTTTTTACTTTCAGAAGTTGCCCCAAACGGTTCACTGGCCCCATTGACCCAAATATATCTGAAAGACAAAACACACCGAGAGTGATGGTTTAGGGTCGTTTCAGTTATGGGTGCATAACCTATATTTCCTTCCTAAGGACACAACAATGAATGGTGTACTGTATTTAGCTATGCTACAGGATAAACTTCCACTTGCATTGACAATCCACCAGACATCATTATTCATGTATGATAGTGCATCATGTCGCAAGGAAAAATTGTGATGGCTTGATGACTACTTTTATATTTGGGAATTGCCTGGTAATAGCCCAGTTCTGAATCCAATAGAGAATCTATGGCTCATTATAAAAAAAAATTAGTAGGTAACAATACTGGTTGGTCGTAAAATTGCAAGCTATCAAAAAAGTATAGTGCGATGAAATCTCAGAGGAAGTTTGACAAAGCTTAGTGAAATCCATACTAAAATGTCTACTCTTTATCTGCTACAGAGAACGATGACAAAATACCTATATAAGGTAAGATCATATATACATTAACTTTTAAATACATGTAACCATTGTTTTTGTGTAAAAAATACACATTTCCAGGGTGATTGGATACTTTTCCCAGGCACTTTATGTCAGTATAAATAAAATGGTAATGTGTTCATGAAAATGATGAGAGGAAAGAATATTTAGGGTGTTTGTATACTGCTAATGCAGATAAGACCTGTATATGTGAATATGATTAATTTTGATGGTATAAGGAAATCTTAACAGCAGCAAATTCATTCAACTGTGAAAAAGCACTTAATGTTGATATGTGGTGAAATGCTATATTTTGGAGGATATATACTGGATGTATATATTGTACTGTATTTGTGTGTGTGAGAGAGTGCCGGAGGTTTGGAGAAAAGCAATGATTATCCCTCTTTTCGAAGCCAAAGAGTTTAAAAATCATAGACAAATTTGCTTGTTATTTGCAGTTAGAAAAGTTTATTTTAGGATAATGATGGTGCTTAAAATAACTGATGGTTTGATTGAAGATGAGTGAAGAGGTTTTAGATCTGGAGGATCTGTGTTATGAATAATACACACCAATGCCTTATTGATGGTAGATGAGAAAAGAATTTGGGGAATGGAGCCCATAACCCATTTCGGGATCCTCATGCGGCTCTATAGTTTAAATGATGTACGCCTGGGTTGATATTTAGACTCGGGTTGCTATGACCAATGTAATATCATTCTCGAGTTTATAACAGGGTTATAAGGGAGAGCAAGGGATGTTCCCCAACACCCCCCACCCCCCTCCTAATCTACTCTGCCTATCTCACCTTGGCAATGATGCCTTTTTTTATGGGAATATACCACCTGAGGACGCTCTTGGGGCATTGAAAGCTCCGGTCTCCCTGGTTCCCCGTATCCGGAACACCATGGTTGCCGCAAGCCGGGCGGATATTGAAATTATCTTCTAGTTCTTTCTCTGTAGGAGACCTTCATTTTAACGCGGGATTCTACCCATGACTGGTGACTGAACACGGTTGATGTGGCTTAACCTGGTTCAACTTGGAGGAAAAAAAAGATCTTTCCACCTGGCTAGGTCGTAACCCAATGTCATTGCTCAGTCATTCGGTCATGTGGTTTTGATCATTAAAATATGTGGTAATTGAGAAGTGAATTAAGGTGAACTTAACAAAAGGTCTTGGGCTTTATTTTTCTCTGAATGAGGTTTGACAGGGTTGGAGAATACCCAGACCCCCTCCTCCAAATAGGACCGGCTCCCTGGTGCCTTCGGACCCACCAGCGGTTGTCATTCGGATCTTTATGGTAATTTCATTATCCTGTAGGATGAGGGGGTTGGGGGCTCCACGAGCGAAAGAGGGATGGCGCAAGAGAGTACAGATTCCATCATCAGGCGTGAGTCATATAAGACGACTAAACCGTGATAGGGGTGACGGATCTGGGAGACCACCGCCTCGAAAGCCCCGCGAACGCATCCACGAATTTTCGTGTTAATGAGTAAGGGGTGGATTTAGGTCAGATGAAGTTCCGTGTGAGACCGTATTCCCAGTCTATCATTTGTGCCCATTAATGCATGGGAGCGATCATATTTACTCAGCTACGACACGCAACTGTCACCATGAGGAAAGTATTCACCCGCAACAAGGCTCTAGAGAAATGGTTTTAATCCATCCTGATATTCATGCAGGTTGAAGGGCATTTTACTGAAATGTGGCCCATTACATGCCCAGGTACCGGGACGAGCTGGCTCGCTACCCCAATATCCCTTGTACTTGTGGACAAGTTCGTGCTCACTGGATTGTGGCATGGTGGAATTTTTGGAGGAGGCGGGTCTCCTGCATTTTATTTATTTTTTTGTTTGGTGTTGGATGCATGCTAGGTTCCCGGAGGGTGCTTGCTCCCCTTAGGTACCTAATCCTACTTTTTTATTAAGTTGGTTTGTTTTTTAAAACCTATTTAGCCTCTATATAGGCTAAGACAGGCATATTTTAATTTATGTGACTATACCGCTACAGACAGTCGCCAAACATCCCTTCCCCTGCTCCCTTTAATTTAAAAAAAAAACACCCTTGGATGACTTTTTATTCTCTTTTTCTCCCTCAGTTATCGGGATCACTTTACGATCGTCCCAATTCTCGTCGGCTCGTTAAGTCAAGAAAGGGAATCCTTGTATGGTCGTATCCTCGCTCCTTATTTGGCCGATCCCCAGAACTTGTTTGTGGTGTCCTCGGATTTCTGCCACTGGGGGCAGAGGTTTCGGTATACCTATTACGACCGAGTGGCCGGCGAAATCTGGCAATCAATTCAGAAATTGGACAAGCAAGGAATGAACCTCATAGAAACGCTAAACCCAAGTGCCTTCTCTGAATATTTACGAAAGTATGGGAATACCATTTGTGGCCGTCATCCCATTGGAGTACTACTTAATGTGAGTTTCCTTTCTTCAGTTTTACCATATGACCCCCTCCTCCCTCGGAACTGGGTCGTAGTATGAGTGAGTGCCATAGGATGAAAAATAAAACAAATGGGGAAAAAAGAGTAAGAGAATTAACCACTTAAAGGGTCTTGGCTGCCAATTAGCTAATTGTAATCCAAGGCTACTCATGGGATTATTATACGGGAGAATGGGCGTGCATGAGTGCTATGAGATGGAGAAAAAAAAACACAAATGGAGAAAGAGTAAGAGAATTAACCTTTAAATGGTCTTGGCCGGCGATTAGCTAATTATAATCCAAGGCTACTCATTTGATTATTAAATGATAGAATGGGCTTCCAACACTTTTGGCGTATAGGCAAGATCATCACTCACTTTTCCACAAAGGGTAGGCGCGCGTCTATGCCACTTAAGCGACGGGAACCTAAAGTTGCGTGCCATCGCGCCGCGACTTCCCGTGAGCAAACCCCCAAATGTCGTCCCTGAATCAGACACATTCTTGTCGAATGTCTCAGTCTAGTGGATCTTGTTGCACATTACCGGTACCGAGACGGATTGGTGCACACCTGAGTGTGGGCTATTTGACTTTTTGGAGGAGGTTGGCCTCCTTTTAATTGACCTGCTTTCTTGGTGTTGGGTGACTTGTGCCTTTGCTTGCAGTTGCTAGATAACCCTTTAGCCCCCCTCCACTCCCACACTTTTTTATGCCCTATTCAGCACAGGCGCCCCCATCATTTTGTCCACGAAGAAGGCCCTTTGTAGTAATGGGGTGCAAATCACTTCCCCTCCCCCCTCACAAACCACCTTCAAGCATACATAATATCACCCCTTTCTTTCACACACATTCACATCACCAACTCACCTTTAAGCTGTCTTCCAACCCTTCTCTCACACTCTTGACACAGTCGTATATTCCATCCATTCTCGCATCTCAACACGTCACAACACGTTCATTCACACATTAAACATTTCGTGCCCAGTCATTCCTTTACTCTACCCTGTGCACGCCAAACATCCCTTTCCATTTGCACTTCTCTCACTCGAGATCTATTCCACTCCAACCCTTTGCATTCGCTAAGGGAGTGCATGGAGAGTGTGGGGCATGCTAGCCCCCCCCCCCCTCCTCCGGGAAGAACCCTGACTGGATGCGGTGCTACAACGCCCCATCACTTTTTAGGGGTCACCCACATCACTGATTTTCCACAAGGGGTCCCTCCGGCGGCTGAATATGACTTTTTTTTTGTTTTTCTGTGGGGGGTGTAGGGGGAGGGGGTTTTGTTCTTATGTTAAATTACCATAAAGAGGGTTATTTTTAGGAGATCATGCCCTTGTTGCTGGTCGCTAGAGGAAAGGCAAAAAAACAATTTCCAACAAGTGGGTTGGTGCGCATCATTGCCACAATTGGATGGGCTTTTCGATAGCCCCCGCCATTGCATAGCATGCCTCTTCTCAGTCCAAAGACCCCTATGCGGGTTTAATCGCTTCTTACCACAGGGTTGTTTTGAGCTTAATAATGGGAAAGGGTTGGCATTTTTTACAGGTATTGATGCGCACAGACCACAATTTGTAGGGGAGGTTGGATTAGTTAATTGCTCCACCAGTCATCATGGAAGGGATCCCTCAACCGGACAATGAAGTTTAATAAAGATTAAAATGACATCACTGACTTGTCTGTGATTACCAGGGGGGGGGGGTCTTAATTTGAGGGAAATGGGTTGAAAAAATGGTAGCTTGTGTATTTTGCCACCATTAACGAGCATGGAACTTTTCATGGCTCAAGGAAGAGCCAGCCATTTCCTGGCAGGGGTGTCTAGATATGAAACCACCCGTTCGACAGGTTCCTCACCGGAAGAGTGCTGTGTTGTGTGCGAAGAGAAGAAGAGGGGGCGGTGTTGCGATTGGCTGTGTGTGGTGAAGTACATGACAGGAGCCATCTGTGCGCATGATCAAACTCGACGCACCGCCTCTGGCGGCTGCCTCCCTACTAGCGCCGATTTTTTTTTTTTTTTTTTTTGTCTGCCCGCTCTCTCCTGGGATCGAACACTGTACCCAGGTGTTAGAATCCTACGCCTTCAATCCACGAGGCTAGCGAGAGCTTTAACGTAGCTGAGGTTTGTTATTTCTATTTTTGTAATTCTTTTGTTCTTAATTCTTGTTCTCTCTTTCTCTATTCGCACCCCTACAGAGTAGGACCCTGTGTAGACTGTACCACCTGGCACCTGTAGGAGCGGCGTGTCCTCCCGACCCAAGTGCCACTAGGGAAGGGCTGGGTCACTAGGACTCCTTGAAAGGGCCTGGATTAGCTGGTGCGTTTCCTCTTTCCCTTATGCATCCACTTTTTATCCTTAGGTTTAAAGCCCCATAGAGGGTCACCCTGTGTTGCTTGGTACACATGATACCTGAAGGGGGCTGCATGTCCTCCTGGCCAACGCAGGCCGGTCTACTCCTTAGTAGACCGGCCTATCTCTATTCCTCTGTATTACATACCCTGCTCTACCCGTCCCAACTTTCTTCCCTTGGTATCCAGAGAGGTTTTAGTGGCTCTGCGCACTTTGTCTCTTACCATTACTTGGCCAAGGGGCAGGATGCATGGCCAGGTCCCTACGTGCTCCGAGGGCCCAAAGGACGATGGCAGGGGGAGCGAAATTTTCTCCCACCTTCCCATCGAAAATTACATGGCTGCGCATCATCAAAATTAATTGCATCTCCGACGCTATACGGCGGCTGATAGTTTTCTGGCGACAACTGGCAACTTATTTGTGATTGGAGACAACGGGTACCTGAGAGCTCAGTGTTTGATCAGACAACGGCGAGGTTGTGTCGCTCTACCACAGTGGCCAAAGTAGAAGAATTTTGTGTTTAGTCACTTATTATGCCTCGTAGCTAAATCACAAGGGAGGAAAAAGCTAGAGAAAGTCGCCATTAAAGAAATATGTACTAAGTAAGCAAAGTCGACTAATGGCGCTGCCCTCCTCCTGCTTGTCACCTCCCCATTAACGGTGGTACAACTTGCCATAGCAGGTTATGGACTATTGTGTGCTTGCTGGAGACCAGCATGCCTGCCCTCCTCCCCTCTATTTCCCGTTGGATTTCGGCTCGCCAGCCCCAACCCCGTAGGAGGTTACCCTGTGTAACCTGTTACACTTTGTAGCTGGAAGAACTGCACATCCTCCTGGTCTGAGTACAAATTAGGAAAGCCTACGGAGGGGGGGGGGGGCAGTCGCGTGCAGTGCGCCTTCATTTCTGCAAACTACTATTCAAGCAGTTGCAGCCTGTGTTCATCATACGAATAGAATTTATACTCTTTGTTTGATTTATTCCCTCAGACGAGCTCACTTCCTACTCGCATTTCCAGATCTAGGTGACTCTAGTGCCAGACACTCTGTATGGGGTATAGAGTGAGCAACCATCAAGGCCGTCTCCTTGAATCTCTAATCCACCAATCCTTTTAGCATTCTTACCTTTTGTCATGTTACATCCTACGACATTCAAACTGATTATTTCAGTTGTGTGGATCTATTACTTGCCTCCGCCACTGTATCTCTAATTTGAAGTGTTCTGTTTAGATGATGTGCATGGCAGTGACCACTTTCCCTTTGCCCATCACATTCATACCCCTTCCCCCCCGGTGGAATGTTATAAGGGCCGACTGGTCAAAGATCTATGGCGCTTCCTTCCCGCGTAAGGGGTGTGGCGATTTGCCTTCCTGGCCACCGTGCTGACGGGACTCGCGCCCCGTCCGGCCCCAGCTTAGCATCTTCTTTCTGACACCCTTTCTTCTTACACTGCTTGCTCACTTTTCATACAACCTCTCCCACAACTTTCTCTGGTTGTCCTCTAATTTCACAGGGTAGACGCCGACCAGCTTCTTCTCATCCAACCATCCCGGATCGGGGCTGAAGGGGGATGGGATAACGCCCCCTCACCCCTGAGCTCCGGTTTGGCGTGGTGGGTTTTTAACAACCTGCTTTATACCCAGGTACCCACACCTTCCTCACATACCTTTTATTTCTCCTTTCACTGCCATTTCTACGCGCGGTGCCTTTCGTTCTGCGCCGTGCGCAGTGCATTATTCGCTTATACGGGCGAACCCGGCGCCTCCCTCATTGGCTTACAGCTCTCACTGCATTCGCAACTGATCTCGACGGTGCCTATGCCGCCGATAGACGCCAGTCACACCCTAAGCCCTTTGGGTTTAGGGCCAGGAAACTCCTGGAGGGTACCACATTTGGCTATTTGTTGCCACGCCTCTGCTCCCAAAGCTTGTACAGCGCCGGCAGTATTGCCTTCGACCTTTTTGTTGCACACATCGTGTCACGCTGGAACCCTGCCAATGTATACAGATGACTCCATGTCCGAAGAGGGGGTCGGCTTCCACGCCGTATTCCCTCTGTTTGAAATCAGCGGGGCTCTGCCAGGCGCTGCGTCTGTCTTCACGGCTGAGCTGGTGACAATACACCACTCGGTACTGGAGATTACGGGACGTGCCCGGTTCGGAGACCGGATTGTAATCTATAGCGACTCACAAAGTGTCCTGAGTGCTCTCTTGGGCATTGGAATCTCCGCATCCCCTTGTTCCCCATATCCGTGACGCCACGATTTTGGCGAGCCGGGCAGATGTGAGATTATCTTCTGCTGGGTTCCTGGACATGTAGGAATTGCGGGGAATGAGGGCGCCAAAGTGTCCGCAAGGACTGCGACCGGACCAGCGTTTCGCTCTTCCTCACACCGACTACATGGCAGGAATACGGGCAGCTTTTTGGACTGCTTGGCAAAGAAGATGGGAGACGGTCGAAGGGAACTTAAAGTTGCGTCCCATTGCGCCGTGACTGTTCCCATGGACCTATGCCCTGACGGCTTCATGTCGCTTTCTGTCGTTTCCGAATCGGACACACTCGTGTGACGCATCTCTATTTGATGGAGCGCTCGCCTGAAGCCCTATTGTGACGACTGCGTCGTCCCCCAGACTGTTCGGCACATTCTTGTTGAATGTCCAGTCTGGGTGATCTTCGCGCACGTTACCTGTTCCGGTACCGGGATGGGCGGGGTCGCTACCTCCTGTCCCTTGTACTCGGGACGAGTGCGTGCGCATTGACTGGTAGACTTGTTGACTTTTGGGGGGAGGCCGGCCTTCTCCCTTGTATTTAACTAGTTTTTGTTCGTTCGCACGCTCCTGCGCCGGGGGGAGGGGGACCCTCCCCCGACGCCGGAGATTGCTTCCTGTGATCTTGTTGGGATCTTTCTTTTTTATCGTTTTCATATTCTTATTTCAAAGTAGCCTAGTGCTAGGCTGTCTTGATTCCGGCGACTTATGCCCAAGTATGCAGTCGCCAGATAGGCTCCTAAAAAAAATTCTATTGACAAACAAGGTCAACAGACCTAAGTCGCGTGCTCTCATTTATTTTAATAATTTTGAAGGAAAAAAATTAAACGTATTATCAATTAACAAACCTATCATCTGAGCTTACGACCTTCAAAACTTTCAAAAACTCACTGAAAAGTAAAATGGTTACCATCTGACCGACCGCCATAGTAACTTATGAGTCGCGTACACGCGACTAAAAAACATTTTGTTACTCAGCTCTTTTCATCCGCTGTCTGGCAGAGATCCCCTTTTGTTTATATAAAAAAAAATATTTTCCTTTGCTTTAAATTGAATTTTGTTTTCTGTTTCAGGCAATCGCGTCTCTTCAAAAGACAAGTAACACTCAACACATGAGCCTCAAGTTTCTTCAGTACGCACAATCTTCCCATTGTTACTGTCCAAGTGACTCCTCTGTATCCTATGCCGCGGCTTCCCTTATTTTCGAGTAAACGAACTCTCTCCTTCTTGAGCAAATATTAAAAGCAATCATGGCTGTACAGAGTGGTTTTATTATTCTATACCCACTGTTCTAAAAGCATAATGTCAACTTTGAATTGGCCTTATTAAGAAATCGGACTAAGGATTGTAAATTTTGTCTTATTTTGGATTATTGTTTTATTAAATCATTAACCATGCATCCTATAAAAAAAAATTCAACCCCATTCACCCCTTCCATTAATTTTATTGCTAAGGTTCATGAACAGAAATAATTCATTACTCTTTGAATAATGCTAAATTTCATTGTTAATTTATTACATGGAAACAATGTGTAAGTTGCTCACGTAAAATACTGAACTTCAATCATGTTTTGCATGTGGGTCATGCAATGTCCATTATAGCAAACCTCGTTTTATCATTCCATTCATATTCACCACACAACATAGAGGAGTTATATGGCTAAGTGAGAAATTCTTGTATACATATTTCACTTGGAAAAAGATGGTCGAATGACGCTATTATGTTCTGCTCAGCGAAACTGGTAAAGGGTTTGGGGGTAAAGGCCGTAGAAGGTCACAAGTGCAGCTATGGCGGAGAGAAATGGTGGTGCCCATTGGAAACCAGGAGCTGTTGTGCAAGATTAGCTTCATTTTCGCTGGGTGTGGATAAGGAAAGGGACACGACAAGAACACAATAAACGTTATTTTTCCTTTGGAACTTGACAAAGATTATGCTGTGTAATTCGTTTCGTTTATCTTCGCTTTCATTGTATTTTTGAGAAATTTGTATATTAACATCTGCTTAAATCATTAGTTCATATTTTTAACTAAAATTAAAAGTTTTTACCGTTTGCACCACGTGATACTACTAATAGCCTTAGAAAATTAATCGAAAATTTCCTTGTCGAAATACTGAAAATGCTAAAGATTGCTATAATTGACCAATCATGTTTGTGGTAAACTAGCTGTAAGAAAAAATGGTTAAAATCTCATTCTAAATCCACTAAAATGATGTAACTTTATGTGTTTATCGAATCTGACAAAAGTGATTAACTTTATAGCCGTTTTATAAGATTTGTCCTATAATCATTCTTTTTCTATAAAAGCTGACAAATTTCCTTATCTCATTATCATTGAGTGGCCCGATAAGAAACTAACACATTGGAAGGCTTCAAATTACGATGGCAATGTTTTATCAGTTTAATGTGAATGCAGGAGTTTGGGGTTCAAATTAACTACCATTCAATTAAAATCAGTCATGATTATGAAGGCCATTTAGTATAATTTTGTCACCTGCATTGAAGATTATTTGGGGGGATTTTCACACCTACGAATCATTGCAATAATATTAGACTAATTATAAGTTCTTTTAATTTTAAAGGTTTATGGTCGTGGGCATTTTTCTTCTTTTCATTGTTTGTACATAGGCCCAAGGCAACGTTAGTTCTCTCTTGCATTCATAATAATATGCTCATCAGCACCAGGGATGCAGTTATTATTAAGGTGACATTGGTGGAGTTTTTATATGGGAAACGGATAGCCTTAAAATATCAGTAATTTTTCTTATCAATATTTAATGTAAGTAACGTCATCAGTTATTATAATAAATAGCTTATATGGAACTTTAAAAATTGATAAACTATCGCCATTTTGTATTTAATATATTGTTTAGTTAACTGCAGTTTCATTTTATATGGAAACAAAAACAACCTTTAATCTGAAGTGTGTGGGAGGGGGTATTGATTCTGATCTAGGGTTCTGTATAAGAGTACCTAT
Organism: Ceratothoa steindachneri; assembly: GCA_963969495.1. Taxonomy (NCBI): domain Eukaryota; kingdom Metazoa; phylum Arthropoda; class Malacostraca; order Isopoda; family Cymothoidae; genus Ceratothoa; species Ceratothoa steindachneri. The sequence continues at coordinate 25,690,099 of OZ018339.1, forward strand.
GGTTATATGGGCCTTTTTATTTATTTTTTTAAGTACCTTAGATTTTAGTTGCCAAAAGTTTGTCTTTCAAATATCCTCTTTTTTTTTAGGTTCTCGTCAGTAATTCAATCGCCCCACCGGAAAGCAATGCGCACCCACACACATTGGTAGCCTAGCCTCTCTTTGGGCTCTTAAATACCATTCCACGATATAATGTCAGGAGTAATGACGCCCCTTTCCCCTTTACACACAAAACTACAGCCACCGCCTCAGCTTCCCATCAGACATTCCCCCCTTTCCCTCCACACCAACCAGGACCATTTACTTCTATTCCTAAACTTAGTCATACCCCACATTCCCTTTATACCCTCACAACGCCGTTTCAGACCACTACACTCGTTACAGACCTCACGCAGAATTTTTACAGGAATCAACTCTACTAGACCACCAACCAGAACAATCCTCACTACCTTACATATCAGCAAAGCCCTTGATGCCATTTCCAGCCACAACCTCACAAAGAAAATATACAACACAAGAAGATGGATGACCCTCATAGGGCCGGTAGACATGACTGTTCCATTTGCTGACCATTCGTCACACATTAGAAATTACGCAAATGGTATGCCACGGGGATCCATACTTCACCAACTCTTCAACCTAAACATGCCCGAGATACCCGGACCCTACGTCAGATGGTCTGCTCCGACTGGTCTGTCTTCGTAGACAGAACTACGCCACGGTATTTTCGATCTTGAGAAAGTCTTTGATACCGCATGGTGATACGGTATCACGAAGACTCTCCACACGATGGAGCCGAGGGGACGCCTTCCAATCTATATATATGAAATTTTGTGAGGATACACTCGTGTGACGCATCGCTAATTTGATGGAGCGCTCGCCTGCGCCCTATTGCAACGACTGCGTCGTCTCCCAGACTGTTCGGCACATTCTTGTCGAATGTCCCAGTCTGGGTGATATTCGCGCACGACACCTGTCCCGGTACCGTGATGGGCGGGGTCGCTACCGCCTGTCCCTTGTACTCAGGATGAGTGCGTGCACATCGACTGGTGGACTTGTTGACTTTTGGGGGGAGGCCGGCCTTTGCCTATTATTTAAGCAGGGTTTTTTTTTTTTTGTGCATTTGTTTTGTTTTTTTTTCCTTTAGGTTGCACGCTCCTGCGCCGGGGGGACCTCCCCCGACGCAGGAGCTTGCTTCCTTTCCCCCATTTGGTGTGTTTATTTTTCCGTCTCTTTAATTTTATTTTAAAGTAGCCTAGAACTAGGCCAGTTTTAATACGGTGACTAATGCTCATGTAGGCAGTCGCCAGATGAGCTCTTAAAAAAAATAAAAAAATGCCTTGCTTTTCTATCGTTCTTTTATCCATTCGAAGCTTTACGGATGCGCGTCTTATGCAGCCGAAAGGTGCGCTCTATCCTCCTGGAAACCGGTGCCTCCCTACGTCTCCAATTGAGAGCCTACTTCTCGATGCTGGGGAGATGACCCTCGTTCTGCGCCGTACACAGTACATTAAGCGCCTGTACGCGCGAGCCTTGCGCTTCCCTCAGTCGCCAATGGCTCTCACTGCGTCCGCAGCCGATCTCGACATGCCTATGCTGCCGAGAAACGCCAGTCATACCTAGGAAACTTCTTCGATAGCTCAGTATAGCTCTCGGGCCGGTAGCGCTGCTGGTTCTGCCCAGGGTACCACTTTTGACTATTCGTCGCCACGCCTCTGCTCCCAAGGCTTCCATAGCGCCAGGAGTATTGCGTTCGGCCTTTTGAAGCACACCTCGTGGCAGTGTATACGGAAGTCCCAGAATGGGGTATTCCACGCCGTATCCCATCTGTTTGAAGTCAGCGGGGCTCTGCCAGGCGCTGCGTCTGTCTTCACGGGCGAGCTCGTTGCAATACACTGCTGAGTACGGACCCCGTAAGGGGCGCGGCGATTTGCCATCCTAGGCCGCCGTGCTGACGGGATCCAGCGCTCCGTCCGGCCCCAGCTTAGCCTCTCTTCCTTCCTTCAAAATACTTGTTTCCTCTCTTTTCACACAACCTCTCCCACAACTTTCTCTGGTCAGCCTCTAATTTCACAGGGTAGATGCTGACCTTCCTTTCAGCCAACTGTCCCGCTGAGGGGGTGGGGGACAATGTTCCCTAACCCCTGAGCTCCGGCCTGGGGTGGCTGGTTTTTAACAACCTGCTTCATCCCCACCCATACCTTCCTCACATCCCTTTTCCTCTCCTCTTCACAATCTATTATTTTTTACGCCGTGTCCAAGGTGGAGCCGCCATGCCGATGGACTGCCAGGCCACCAGGTGGGAGGGGTGGTCTTAAATGGCGGCGCCGGGCTTGTAAGCACCTCTCGCAGTGCGGGCTACTGCGAGAGGTGATGCGCGATTGCGTCCCGTGTCAAAAAGAGGGTCACCATGCCCAATGATGAGTTTAAAAAAAAAACCCAACCCCCAACTTCCCCTATAACATCGACGCAGCCGCCCTTGGGCAGCTCCAGCGAAAAAATGGAGGTCCCCCCCCCCTCCCTGTGCTTGCTCAAGGGACCCTCCATATATCTCTCTCCTTCGCTTACGGGTGTAGGGGACTCCCCCAAACCCCCTTCTCTGGAGGTGCTTTCGGGCGCCTCCCTTTTACCAGCGGCAGTCCCCTCTGTTCTTTCCAAGGGGACTGCCAAGAAAGCCAGCAGGCAGCCCTTAGCCAGCCGCTCCACATCGAAGCGGCTCGGTAGGGCAAACCCCCTTAGGGGGGAGAGGGAAGCCAGGCCCCTTCGGTCGCTTCCCTCAAAAGACCTGCTGGCAAGAATACTGAACCTTGCCGGGGTCAAGACCCATGCCTCCCCAAAGAAGACTAGTGACGATACTGCCAACGGGACCTGCGATGTCTTGGGGGGGGGATGGCCAACTGGAGGCCCCCCCTAAGATAGACATGGTCCTTGAGGAAACCCAGCCTCAGACGGTAGGGCCTTCCATGGGGGGGAATCTGGGCGCGGTGCCAAGCACCGAACCCGATGCAAGGTCCTGCTCAAACGGCTGTGGTTTCCGAAGCAGTACAAGGAGGGGATGGATCTCCGCCGACCGGTGCCCCCACGACTACCAGGACCTTCTCCATTTCAGAGAATGACCTGGCTGAGGCCGGTCCATCTGGCCTGGGGGCTTCTTCCGGCGGAGGTGAGAAGCGGGTTCATTCCCCGCCCTCCTCTCCGAAAAAGACAAAAAAGACTCGGGGCTCCTCTCCATCCGCGGGGGCTGCGGGGACGGATGGGTCTGCTGCCACTCTGGCAAGCGACCAAGCCAAGATCGGCACATCCGCCCCCTCTGCCCCCCCGGTTGCGGAGCCCCTGACAAAGAAGACTAATACCAAGAGTGCACAGGGCGGAGCCTCGATGACATCGGGGCCCCTGATTCAGAGGTTACCTGGCGTTTTCGAGCCCGCTCGCTTCAAACGCTTCCTCGTTATTCGCTCCACTGATGGCACCATGTTGTCCAAGGGCAACATGATCCATCAGAGGAGAGGATTAGCTAGTGCAATTGGTAGAGAGCCGAAGGTGACCCGTTTCTCGGGCGGGAGCCTTCTGGTGAATGCGGCAAATCCCGCCGAGGCGGCCAAGATAAGTGCTCTTCGGACACTTCATGGCACCCCGGTGAGTGTGACGCCGCACTCTACCATGAACTTTGTGAAAGGAGTAGTTGATGCGAGGGAACTCGTTGACTACTCCATTGAGGACATCACCCTAGAGCTGGCCGACCATGGGGCGGTCAAGGTCGAAGGTGTGATGAGAAAACAGGGAGGGGCTTCGAGACCCACCCCTACACTCTTCGTCACGTTCGACTGTGACAAGCTCCCTGAGTCGGTGCCTGCCGGTTGGTACCGCTACCGAGTGAAGGCATTCGTGCCACTGCCGCGGCGGTGCTATTACTGTCACCCCTTCGGCCATAGGAATCGCTCATGTAGACGTGCAAAGTCGGGGTCACCCGAAGTCTGTGTAAATTGCTCCAAGGTCGCACACGATAAGTCCAAATCGTGTGTGGCCAAGTGTGTCAATTGCGGAGAGCCGCACCCTGCTTCTTCGAAGCAATGTGGTGCATATCTCCTGGAGAAAGAAATCCTGGCCGTTCAGGCCCAGGATAGACTCTCATTCCGTGAGGCTAAGGACTTGGTCATGGCGCGCCCAGCTCTGCCTGAGACGTCATATGCCTCAGTAGTTCGAAAGACACCCTCTGCTCCTGGCCCATCCAGGCCAACGAGCACGGTTATTTCTGCGCCCATTAGGAGCCCTTCTGTGGGCTCTACCCAACCTGGGCGCTCTTCTGGTAAAGCTGGCGGCAAAAAGGGTTCATACCCAGCCCCGGCTAAAACCAGGGCTCCCCATCTTCCCCCAGCGTGACCGTTTCCCGCAAGGCGAAACGGCCACGCGCCTCCACAGAGTCGTTAGACTCACAGGATGGATGGATTATTTACAAGTCCCTTGGTGCTCACTGCGAGGTGATTGCACCGTAATTTGTTTTGTAGTAAAAGTTTTAAACACGAGTTATAAAAGTTGTGTCTGATATCATGAGGTTGTGATTATGCAGTGATGATTGAAGTACTAGATGAATTAATGGTATGATAATGTGTTAAAATAATTAAAATTCATTAAAACTTAGATCGTGTACTGGAGACGAATCTATAGCTTCTTTAATAGTCCCGTCTCCTCGAGGTAGCGGATGATTCCACTGCCAGGGCGGATATTTTCAGCCGTTAGTGCAAATCTTAGGATATCGAGGGTACCCCCACCATCGATGGGTATGTATCTTCGTCAGAGTTCTCCATAGGTTGGGCATTCCGCAATGAGATGTGCAATTGTGAGGGGTAGAATGCAATCTTCACACTAGGGGGGATAGCCTTTCTCTATTAGGTATCCATGTGTGAGTAGTGAATGTCCGATGCGTAATCTGCATACGGATACCTCTTGCCGGCGGGTAAGTTCTCAGGAGGCAACACCCCTGAAGATGGTCGCTAGGCCATCTTCGGGGGTTCCTAAAGCTGTTCCCCGAAAGGAGGACAGCAACAAAGGAGCTTCAGCTCCTTCGCTCACGCCCCGAGGTGGAGCGAGTGGCTCGGAGACGGTGGTTCCTCGAAAAGAGGGCCCCCCGCCTCCGAAGCCGCAGCGCCCGCCTAAGGTTTCGAGGCGGAGGGAGGAAAAGACTCGCATGGCGAGCCCAACCTCCCCCAATAAGTCCTCGAAGGCGACAGCGCCTCCAGCGCCCGGGGTTCTGCCCCCGGGAAGCGTACGGCCATTCCCGCGAGGGTCTTCAATTCGAGGAGGGCCCCCGCGTCTCCTCCGAGCTAGGCCTGGAGGGCATATTCCTTCAATGGAATTGCCGTGAACTCCGGGCCAACTGGGAGGAGCTGCGGAGGCTCGCCTCGTCCCGTTCCCCGTTAGCTATTTTTTTGCAGGAGACCATGATAGGCGCGTGCCCCCTGCCTGCCCTCCCGGGGTATAAGGGTCTTGCGACCCCACCACCGCAGGATGGCCGGGCTGGGGGATGCGCGTTTTACACCCGGCATGATGTCTCCGTTCTTCCTTTCTCTTTAGATACCTACTTTCAGGACGTGGCTGTGCAGCTGCACCTGGATAGGAGGTATACTATCATTTCTGCGTACATTCCACCCTCAGCTGACTTCGACGCCGGGGACTTCCGCCGCGTCGTCGCACGGTTGCCGAGGCCCTATCTCTTGCTTGGAGATCTGAACGGCAGGCATCCTCTCTGGGGAGATTACTCCATAAATCCCAGGGGACAAGTCCTTGCCGATCTGATCGAAGAGCTTGAGATGGGTGTCCTAAACGTGGATGAGTTTACGCATCACTGTCCGAGAACCGCTTCATTTTCTTGCCTTGACCTATCTTTGTGCTCTTCGGATGCACAGCCTGATTTTGATTGGAGGGTGGTCGATGACCTCCAAGGTAGTGATCACTTTCCCATTCAAATATCATTTTCAGGGCAACTGCCGCCTGAGAGACCACCTCGGTGGTGCTTGGCGCGGGCGCGGTGGCCTGCATTTCAGGACATGACTGAATTCTCTATCTCAGTCGAGGAGTTTAGGTCGGTAGATGAGGCCGTTGAGTTCTTCTCCAGCAACCTCATCGCCGTGGGCCTGACTACTATTCCTAGGACGTCTGGCCGTTTTGCACGCCGACCGCTCCCGTAGTGGTCGGCCGAGTGTGAGACGGCCCTCAAACAGAAGCGTTATGCCTACGTGCGCTATAAGCGCCGCCCGAACGAATTCACTGTCGCTGAATTTCGTCGGGCTAGGACAAGGTTCCGGTATATTTCGAAGCACGCCCGCCGCTCTTCTTGGCGGGCATACGTGTCTTCACTTAACGGGAAGACCCCTTTAGCTGAGGTGTGGAAGCGAGTCAAAAGGATTCGGGTCAAGTTCTCGCATGACCCCCCTCCCGTTCTCCAGGAGAATGGGACCGCAATCTCGGACCCCGCGTCCGTGGCGGAATCCTTTGCTACCGCTTTTTCTGCATTCTCTAGCCGTGATGCTGCTCCGCCAGCATTCAATGCACGTCGTGATGTCGCGGAAGGCCGCCGGCTGGACTTTACCTCCAGAGGCGGAGAACCCTTCAACGACAAGTTTAGTGTAAGCGAGTTGCGTTCCGCTCTCGCTTCATGCGCGGACACCGCCCATGGTCCGGACGATGTCCCGTACGCCATGCTTCGACACCTAGGTGAGCGAGGCATGGCCTTTCTGTTAGATTTGTTCAACAGGATCTGGGTGGAAGGTCTTCTCCCAGACTCCTGGCGAATCGCTACTGTGCTTGCCTTTCGCAAACCGGGGAGAGATCACTCTACTCCGACCGGTTTCCGACCAATCTCTCTAACCTCTTGCGTGTGCAAGTTGATGGAGAAATTGGTAAGTTCCACTCCACGTCGGATGCTCTGCTCCGACTGGAAAATGCCGTCTGCGAGGCTTTCCTTCGTAGACAGCACTACGCCACGGTGTTTTTTGATCTGGAGAAGGCCTATGATACCGCATGGCGATACGGTATCATGGAGACTCTCCACACGATGGGGGCGAGGGGACGCCTCCCAATTTTTATTTCTGAATTTTTGCGAGATCGTCGATTCCGCGTACGGGTGGGGGGAGCCCTCTCCGGCCCAAAGGAGCAGGAAGAGGGTGTCCCGCAGGGAAGTGTCCTCAGTGTCATACTCTTTGCCCTGAGCATCAACGGCATCACCTCGGTGCTACCGGAAGATGTTCTCGCTACGCTCTACGTGGACGACCTTTCGATCTCTTTTAGGGCGGGCTAGATGCCAACTCTGGAGCGTTGACTCCAACAGGCATTGAACCGCGTCTCTCGCTATGCCGAAGCGCACAGGTTTCGGTTTTCTTTGGCCAAGACTAAGGTGGTGCACTTCTGCCGCCATCCACGGCTTCACCCCGACCCAGATTTGTTTCTTAATGGGGTGCGCCTGGATGTGGTTGAGTCGCACCGTTTCCTTGGTCTTGTATTCGACCGATGCCTCACCTGGAAGGCTCATATTCGCAGCCTTAGGGTCTCTTGTACCCGCGCCATGGACATTCTCCGTTCCGTAACATTCAGCGCTTGGGGCGCTGATAGGGCTACTGCCTTACTTTTTTATCGATCCTTTGTTCGCTCGAAGCTCGACTACGGATGCGAGTTTTATGCATCCGCAGCCGAGCGTTTATTGCGGAAGGTGGATTCGATCCACCACACCGGCCTTCGCCTTGCGACCGGTGCCTTCCGCACTTCCCCCATTGAGAGCCTGTTGTTCGATGCTGGGGAGATGCCACTCGCTCTGCGCCGCGTGCAGTGTATCACTCGACTGTACGCGCGAGCCCGGCGCCTCCCTCAGTCGCCAACAGTTATCACTGCATCCGCAGCTGATCTCGATGGTGCCTATGCCGTCGAGAGACGCCAGTCATACCCTAAGCCTTTTGGGTTTAGGGCCAGGAAACTCCTTCGTAGGTAGATAATCGCTCTCGGGCCGGTGGCGCCCCTTGTTTTGCCCAGGCCGCCACCCTGGAGGGTACCACATTTGGCTATTTGTCGCCACGCCTCTGCTCCCAAAGCTTGTACTGCGCCGGGAGTATTGCGTTCGACCTTTTTGGAGCACACATCGTGTCACGCTGGAACCGTGCCAGTGTATACGGATGGCTCACGTCCGAAGAGGGGGTCGGCTTCCACGCCGTATCCCCTCTGTTTGAAGTCAGCGGGGCTCTACCAGGCGCTGTGTCTGTCTTCACGGCCGAGCTGGTGGCAATACACCACTCGGTATGGGAGATTACGCGACGTGCCCGGTTCGGAGACCGGATTGTGATCTATAGCGACTCACAAAGCGCCCTGAGTGCTCTCGGGGCATTGGAATCTCCGCATCCCCTGGTTCGCGATATCCGTGACGCCACGGTTTTGGCGAGCCGGGCAGATGTCGAGATTATCTTCTGCTGGGTTCCTGGACATGTAGCAATTGCGGGGAATGAGCGCGCTGATGAGGGCGCCAAAGAGTCCGCGAGGACTCTGCGACCGGACCAGCGTTTCGCTCTTCCTCACACCGACTACATGGCAGGAATACGGGCAGCTCTTCGGACTGCCTCGCAAAGAAGATGGGAGACGGTCGAAGGGAACTTAAAGTTGCGTGCCATTGCGCCGCGACTGTTCCCATGCACCTATCCCCCAATGCCGCGGTCGGCTTCAGGTTGCTTTCTGTCGTCTTCGAATCGGACACACTCGTGTGACGCATCGCTACTTGATGGAGCGCTCGCATGCGCCCTATTGCAACGACTGCGTCGTCCCCCAGACTGTTCGGCATATTCTTGTCGAATGTTCTAGTCTGGGTGATCTTCGCGCACGATACCTGTCTCGGTACCGGGATGGGCGGGGTCGCTACCGCCTGTCCCTTGTACTCGGGACGAGTGCGTGCACCATGACTGGTGGACTTATTGACTTTTGGGGGCAGGCCGGCCTTCTCCCCTTTATTTAAGGTTCCTTTTTTTTGTTATTGTTTTGTTTGTAGGTTGCACTCTCCTGCACCGGGGTGAGGGGGACCTTCCCCCGCTGCCGGAGATTGCTTCGATTGTTAAGTTTTTCCAATTTATATCATTGTTAAGTTTTCATATTTTTACTTTAAAGTAGCCTAGTTCTAGGCTGTCGTGTTTTTCGGCGACTTATGCCCAAGTGGGTAGTTGCCAGATGGGCTCCATAAAATTAAAAAAAAAAAATGCTGAGTACGGAAGATAACGCGTCGTGCCTGGTTCGGAAACGGGATTGTGATCCTTCGTAACTCTCAAAGTGCCCCCGAGTGCTCTTGGAGCATTGGAATATCTACACTTCCAGGTTCGCAGTATCCGTAACGCCACGGTTTCGGCGAGCCGGGCGGATGTCAAGATTGTCTTCTGGGTTCCGAGACATGGAATTGCGGGGAACCAGGGCGCCAAGTGGACTATCTGACTTTTGGGGGGAGGCTGGCCACCAATTTCTACAATACGAAGAGGGCGAGTATAGGCTGCCTGTTGTTAGCAGGACCCAGCGAAAGAGGGGTCGGCGGCTCCTAACAACGTCCAGAAATGCGGGCTGCCGGCCAGGTTCTGAAGATCTGCCAAATGAAAGAGCCAGAGACGGTACCCGGGAGATTTAGTTGGTCTAGCATCTAACAATATGGTAAAGTCCGCCGACATACGGCCTTATGTGCCCGAGATCAGTCATTGGTCACAGGGGAGAGATTATTGGGGCAAAACTCATTTTCGCATTATTCATACCCCAACGGACAGGATCGCCTCAAGGCTGGTTTCTTGCAACCTATGGGAGTTAAAGTTCGGGGGTGGGGGTTATAGACGTTTCAGAGGCTCTCTCCTAATGCCTTATGCGATATATCATCAGGTTCTTAAACCTATATAGGAAAATTAAGGATGGAGGTACTCTTAGAAGAAAGGGTGTGCATAAAAGGATAGAGGCAGTTGGGTAGGGAGGACGTGCCGCTCCTCTATATACCATGCGTAGCAGTCGACACATGGTACCCCTTGCTGTTTTAAGTCGATAAGGAAAGTAGTGAATCTAATCAGGTAAAAATGGTAGAAAATATAAAGCAGCAGGTACTGGTAACTGTGGGGCAATGAAGGTACCCAGCTGCAGGTATTGTGGCTGGAAGGCCATGCTATTAGACCGGAGAGAACTCCCCCCCCCCACACACACACACGCGGAATCTGTGATATCACAGGAAATCAGACAAAAATATTGAGATGCGTCACATCGCATTGAAGGGATCCTCATTTTTTCCCCACCTCCCAAGGCGTTGGGGGCCCCAACAAGGGAATTTGGGGACAGGTTTCCCACTTCCGAGTCACAAGTCTTGTGGACTGATGCGCGGGCCACCAACAGGAAAATTCGTGGAACCAGCAAACCGTCCCCTATGAAAGTCGAACTGCGGGTCCCAGATTGATGGCAGAGTGCAATGGGTCTGCTAGACATAGTCTCTCTCAGGGGTCTCTATATGCTCCTTGTAGCGCCCTTCTAGAGCTGCCAACTATTCCCTCGATGGTTCCTTTGTCTCTCCTGCGGTTCATTTTTCCTCAACACTCCAGGCACCAATATAGGACGAGTCCACACTTCCTTCGGACGCATGGCAAATCTCACCTCAGTTGTATGAAACCGAACAAATATTCTCGCCATAAATACTCCGTCAGGCCCCAGCTTAGCCTCTCTTCCTTCCTTCAGATAGCCTGTATTTCTCCCCTACCTCGTCGCTTTTCATACAACCTCTCCCAAAACTTTCTCTGTTCAGCCTCTAATTTCACAGGGTAGATGCTGACCTTCTTCTCAAGCCAACCGTCCCGGATCGGGGCTGAGGGGGGAGGGGACAATGTTCCCTAATCCCTGAGCTCCGGTTCGGGATGGGTTATTTTTTAACAACCTGCTTCATCCCCACCGATACCTTCCTCATATCCCTTTCATCCTCAAATCACTGTCTATCCTTGATTTCACGCCGTGTCTAAGGTGAAGTCGCCATGCCGATGGACTGCCAGGCCACCAGGCGGGAGGGGTGGTCAGAAATGGCAGCGCCTGGCTCTGCCGGGCCTGCAAGCACCTCTCGCAGTGCGGGCTACTGCAAGAGGTTATGCGTGATTACATCCCGTGTGAAAAAGAGGGCCACCATGCCCAATGATGAATGTAAAAAAACAAAAAAAAACAACCACCAACTTCCCCTGTAACATCAACGGAGCCGCCCTCGGGCAGCTCCACCGAAAAAATGGAGGTCCCCTCCCCTTGTGCTTGCGCAGGGGACCCTCCATACTTTTTTAACCGGAGAGGAGGCTTACTCCTCTCCTGCGCTTACGGGTGTAGGGGACTCCCCCTCACCCCCTTCTCTGGAGGTGATTTCGGGCACCTCCCTATTTCCAGCGGCAGTCCCTCCTTTTCTTTCTAAGGAGACTGCCAAGAAAGCCAGCAGGCAGCCCATTGCCGACCGCCCCTCGTGTAAGCTGCTCGGTAAGGAGAACCCCCTAAGGGGGAGAGGGAAGCCAGGCTCCTTCGGTCGCTTCCCTCAAAAGACCTGCTGGCAAGAATATTGAACCTTGCCCGGGTCAAGGCCTGTGCGTCCCCACACAAGACTGGCGACACTGCCAAGGGGACCTGCGAGTTCTGGGAGGGGATGGCCAACTAGAGGCCCCTCCTGTGATAGACATGGTCCTTGAGGAAACCAAGCCTCAGACGGTAGGGCCTTCCAGGATGGGGAATCTGGGCTCGGCGCCAAACACCGAACCCAAATCCACCCCTATGCAAGGTCCTCCTCAAACGGTTAGGGTTTCTGAGGCAGTACAAGGAGGAGAGGGATCTCCTCCGACCGGTGATGCTGCGACCACCAGGACCTTCTCCATTTCGGAGAAGGACCTGGCTGAGGCTGGTCCATCTGGCCTAGGGGCTTCTGCTGACGGATGTAGAAAGCGGGTTCATTCCCCGCCTTCCTATCCAAAAAAGACTAAGACCAAAAAGACAAAGAAGACTCGGGGCTCCTCTCCATCCGCGGGGGCTGCGGGGACGGATGGGTCTGCTGCCACTCTGGCAAGCGACCAAGCTAAGATCAGCACATCCGGCCCCTCTGCCCTCCCGGTTGTGGAGCCTCTGACTAATACCAAGAGTGCACAGGGCGGAGCCTCGATGACATCGGGGCCCCTAATTCAGAGGTTACCTGGCGTTTTCGAGCCCGCTGGCTTCAAACGCTTCCTCATCATTCGCTCCACTGATGGCAGCATGTTGGCAAAAGGCAACATGATCCATCAGAGGAGAGCATTAGCTAGTGTAATTGGTAGAAAGCCGAAGGTGACCCGTTTCTCGGGCGGAAGCCTTTTGGCGAATGCGGCGAATCACGCTGAGGCGGCTAAGATAAGTGCTCTTCGGACACTTCATGGCACCCCGGTGAGTGTAACGCCACACTCTACCATGAATGTTGTGAAGGGAGTAGTTTATGCGAGGCAACTCGTTGACTAATCCATAGAGGACATCACCTTAGAACTGGCCGACCATGGGGCGGTCAAGGTCGGGAGGGGCCTCGAGACCCACCCCTACACTTTTCGTCACGTTCGCCTGTGACAAGCTCCCTGAGTCGATGCGTGCCGGTTGGTACCGCTATAGCGTGAAGGCATTTGTGCCACTGCCGCGGCGGTGCTATTACTGTCACCGCTTCGGCCATACGAATCGTTCTTGTAGACGTGCAAAGTCGGGGTCTCCCGAAATTTGTGTAAATTGCCCCAAGGCCGCACACGATAAGTCCAAATCGTGTGTGGCCAAGTGTGTCAATTGCGGAGAGCCGCACCCCCGCTTCTTCGAAGCAATGTGGTGCATATCTCCTGGAGAAAGAAATCCTGAGCGTTCAGGCCCAGGATCGACTCTCATTCCGCGAGGCTAAGGACGTAGTCCTGGCGCGCCCAGCTCTGCCTGGGACGTCATATGCCTCAATAGTTCGAAAGACACCCTCTGCTCCTGGCCCATCCAGGCCAACGAGCACGGTTATTTCTGCGCCCGTTCGGAGCCCTTCTGCGGGCTCTACTCAACCCGGGTGCTCCGCTGGTAAAGCTAGCGGCAAAAAAGGGGTTCACACCCAGCTCCAGCTAAAACCAGGGCTCCCCTCCTCTTGCACCAACGTGGCCGTTTCCCGTAAGGCGAAACGGCCACGCGCCTCCACCGAGTCGTTAGACTCACAGGAGGCAACACCCCTGAAGATGGTCGCTAAGCTATCTTCCGGGGTTCCTAAAGTTGTCCCCCGAAAGGAGAACAGCAACAAAGGGGCTTCGGCTCCTTCGCCCACGACCCGGGGTGGAGCGATTGACTCGGAGACGGTGGTTCCTCGAAAAGAGGGCCCCTCGCCTCCGAAGCCGCAACGCCCGCCTAAGGTTTCGAGGCGAAGGGAGGAAAAGACTCGCATAACGAGCCAACCTCCTCCAATAAGTCCTCGAAGGCGACAGTGCCTTCAGCGCTTTGTCCGGCCAACAGCGCCCGGGGTTCTGCCCCCGGGAAGCGTACGGCCATTCCCGTGAGGGTCTTCAGTTCTAGGAGGGCCCCTGCGTCTCCTCCGAGCTAGGCCTGGAGGGCATATTCCTTCAATGGAATTGCCGTGGACTCCGGGCCAACTGGGAGGAGCTGCGGAGGCTCGCCTCGTCCCGTTTCCCGTTAGCTATTTTTTTGCAGGAGACCATGCTAGGTGCGTGCCCCCTGCCTGCCCTCCCGGGGTATAAGGGTCTTGCGACCCCACCACCTCGGGATGGCCGGGCTCAGGGGTGCACGGTTTACACCCGGCGTGATCTCTCCGTTCTTCCTTTCTCTTTAGATACCTCCTTTCAGGTAGTGGCTGTGCAGCTGCACCTGGATGGAGGTATACTATCATTTCTGCGTACATTCCACCGTCAGCTGACTTGGACGCGGGAGACTTCCGCCGCGTCGTCGCACGGTTGCCAAGGCCCTATCTCTTGCTTGGAGATCTGAACGGCAGGCATCCTCTCTGGGGAGATTACTCCATAAATCCCAGGGGACAAGTCCTTGCCGATCTGATCGAAGAGCTTGAGATGGGTGTCCTAAACGTGGATGAGTTTACGCATCACTGTCCGAATACGACTTCATTTTCTTGCCTTGACCCATCTTTGTGCTCTTCAGATGCACAGCCTGATTTTGATTGGAGGGTGGTTGATGACCTCCATGGTAGTGATCATTTTTCCATTCAAATATTATTTTCAGGGCGACTGCCGCCTGAGAGACCACCTCGGTGGTGCTTGGCGCGGGCGCGGTGGCCTGCATTTCAGGAAATGACTGAATTCTCTATCTCAGTCGAGGAGTTTAGGTCGGTAGATGAGGCCGTTGAGTTCTTCTCCGGCAACCTCATCGCCGTGGACCTGACTACTATTCCTAGGACGTCTGGCCGGTTTGCACGCCGACCACTCCCATGGTGGTCGGCAGAGTGTGAGACGGCCCTCAAACAAAAGCGTTATGCCTACATGCGCTATAAGCAGCGCCCGAACGATTTCACTGTCGCTAAATTTCATCGGGCTAGGACAAGGTTCCGGTATATTTCGAAGCACGCCCGCCGCTCTTCTTGGCGGGCATACGTGTATCACTTAACGGGAAGACCCCTTTAGCTGAGGTGTGGAAGCAAGTCAAAAGGATTCGGCGCAAATTCTCGCAGTACCTCCCTCCCGTTCACTAGGAGAATGGGCCTGCAATCTCGGACCCCGCGTCCGTGGCGGAATTCTTAGCCATGATGCTGCTCCGCCAGCATTTAATGCATGTCGTGATGTCGCGGAAGGCCGCCGGCTGGACTTTACCTCCAGAGGCGGAGAACCCTTCAACGACAAGTTTACTGTGAGTGAGTTGCGTTCCGCTCTCGCTTCGTGCGCGGACACCGCCCATGGTCCGGACGATGTCCCGTACGCTATGCTTTGACACCTGGGTGAGCAAGGCATGGCCTTTCTCTTAGATTTGTTCAACAGGATCTGGGTGGAAGGTCTTCTCCCAGAATCCTGGCGAATCGCTACTGTGGCGAATCGCCTTTCGCAAACCGGGGAAAGATCACTCTACTCCGACCGGTTTCCGCCCAATCTCTGTAACCTCTTGCGTGTGCAAGTTGATGGAGAAATTGGTAAATGTTAGATTAGCCTTTTTCCTGGACAGCGGAGGCCATCTGTCTTCCGCAGAGTGCGGCTTCCGCAAGTTCCACTCCACGTCGGATGCTCTACTCCGACTAGAAAATGACGTCTGCGAGGCTTTTCTTCGTAGACAGCACCACGCCTCGGTGATTTTCTATCTGTGAAAGCCTATGATACCGCATTGCGATACGGTATCATGGAGACTTTCCACACGATGAGGGCGAGGGGACGCCTCCCAATGTTTATATCTGAATTTTTGCGAGATCGTCGATTCCGCGTACGGGTGGGGGGAGCCCTCCCCGGCCCAAAGGAGCAGGAAGAGGGTGTCCCGCAGGGAAGTGTCCTCAGTGTCACACTCTTTGCCCTGAGCATCAACGGCATCACCTCGGTGCTGCCGGATGATTTTCTCGCTACGCTCTACGTGGACGACCTTTCGATCTCTTTTGGCGCGGCCCAGATGCCAACTCTGGAGCGTCGACTCCAACAGGCATTGAACCGCGTCTCTCGCTATGCCAAAGCGCACAGGTTTCGGTTTTCTTTGGCCAAGACTAAGGTGGTGCACTTCTGCCGCCATCCACGGCTTCACCCCGACCCAGATTTGTTTCTTAATGGATGCGCCTGGATGTGGTTGAGTCGCACCGTTTCCTTTGTCTTGTATTCGACCGACGCCTCACCTGGGAGGCTCATATTCGCAGCCCTAGGGTCTCTTGTACCCGCGCCATGGACATTCTCCGTTCCGTGACGTTCAGCGCTTGGAGCGCTGATAGGGCTACTGCCTTACTTTTTGATCGATCTTTTGTTCGTTCAAAGCTCGACTACGGATGCGAGTTTTATACATCCGCAGACGAGCGTTTATTGCGGAATGTGGATTCGATCCACCACACCGGCCTTCGCCTTGCGACCGGTGCCTTCCGCACTTCTCCCATTGAGAGCCTGTTGGTCGATGCTGGGGAGATGCAACTCGCTCTGCGCCGCGTGAAGTGAAGTGTATCACTCGCCTGTACGCGCGAGCCCGGCGGCTCCCTCAGTCGCCAACAGCTCTCACTGCATCCGCAGCTGATCTCGATGGTGCCTATGCCGCCGAGAGACGCCAGTCATACCCTAAGCCCTTTGGGTTTAGAGCCAGGAAACTCCTTCGAGAGGTAGATATAGCTCTCGGGCTGGTGGCGCCCCTGGTTCTGCCCAGGCCGCCACCCTGGAGGGTACCACATTTGCCCATTTGTCGCCACGCCTCTGCTCCCAAAGCTTGTACGGCGCCGGGAGTATTGCGTTCGACCTTTTTGGAGCACACATCGTGTCACGCTGGAACCGTGCCAGTGTATACGGATGGCTCACGTCCGAAGAGGGGGTTGGCTTCCACGCCGTATCCCTTCTGTTTGAAGTAAGTGGGGTTTTACCAGGCGCTGCGTCTGTATTCACGGCCGAGCTGGTGGCAATACACCACTCGGTACGGGAGATTACGCGACAATTGTCGCTGTTCTCCACAATGAAAATCTCGCGACAAAATTTAACCAGTCAACTATTGCCTGTTTGGAAATTCTGGTTACGTTAATTGCTTGCGAAACCCTTTCCCCACTTATAAAAGTAAAAGTTAGCCCAAGTACATTCACGCAAGATATTCTGGTTTCCGCGAACCATATGCCTGTATTTACATTGACAGAATGATCACCGTTTTCCATCCTTTTGCTGTATCATAAAGGTTTTTTCACGTATGAGTTTACATTCTTCACCACAGTGATCGCACATTGGGGACTTTTTAATTTAATTGCAATACTGAACAAGCACCAACAATTCAGTCTTCCTCATTAACTTGACTAAGTCCCCCCTGACGCGTAACTAAATCTACCCTCTTGTTTCCTGACAAACACAGACTCATATCTTCAATTCTCCTCAGTCAGTAACATGACAAATGCACACAATAGTGAGCAACGCGTTAATAGCGCAAGTCAGGTGAAGCTCCGTGAACAAAAGAGCGAAAGACAGCGTTTTGAACGAATTCATCTGAACTTTCAGTTAAAGTTTTTGGCTAAGCTAATCGAGAATTTGGCCAAAATATAAGCTACCTACTAATTAAATTAATAGTACAAAAAGTCAATTTAGCAGCTTAAAACTTAATTTTATAGGAAATAAATCAATTTCCAGGCTAAAAGGCACAATTGCTAGAATCCGCAATGCACGGATAAAAACCTCCTAATTAAAAAGATTTATAACGACGTCTTGTCAGGCCGGGCCCCGAACAGAGAATGAAAAATCGATATTCCGGGTAGCCGCTCTTAACTGCAGAAAACGAGAGAATTAACTTTTTACGCCTGGTGAGCCTCGATTTAAAACATTTTCCTGCTGGAAAAGGGAAGGGGAACCACCCAATTTTAATCCTTAACTTCTGTTCGGAAATATTTTAGGTATTAGAGGTATTTTTTTTTTAAAGCGACATGGACTCAACCGAAAAGTTTTAGAGTACGATTTGGCTTCTCTCTTCGACTTATGCACCGCGGAGGTAATGAGAGCTGTTGGCGACTGAGACAGATGATGAAGTCTCGTGTATAAACGCATTATGCAATATGGTATCATTCCACCATCGGCAGAAGCCTTTCCTAAGGGGATGGCATAAGGTACCAGTCAATAACCAGATACCAATTTGATGGATCGAATCCACCATCCCCAATAAACGATCGAACACAAAGGAGTAAATATCTAAGCATTATTCGAGTTTTCAGCGAAAAAACGAACAGTAAAGAAGTAATAGAGTAGCTAATCAACATCCAACGTGCTGAACGCCATATAGTGAAGAGGTTTCCTAGCACAGGTACAAGAGACCTAAAGGCTACGTGTGTGCGCATCCCAAGTGAGGCGTATAATTTTTTTTTTTTAATATTAGGAGCCTATCTGGCGACTGCCCACTTGGGTATAAGTCGCCGGAATCACGACAACCTAGCACTAGGCTACTTTAAAATAAGAATATGAAAACACAACAATGATAAAAAGGGAAGATCGTAACAATTAGGAAGCAATCTCCAGCGTCGGGGGGGAGGTCCCTCTCACCCCGGCGCAGGAGCGTGCGACTTACAAAGAAAACAACAATAACAAAAAATAAAACCTAGTTAAATAAAGGGGAGAAGGAAGGACTCCCCCCAAAAGTCTATAAGTCCATCAGTCAATGTGCACGAACTCGTCCTGAGTACAAGGGACAGGCGGTAGCGACCCCGCCCATCCCGGTACCGGGACAGGTAACGTGTGCAAAGATCACTCAGACTGGGACATTCGACAAGAATGTGCCGAACAGTCTGGGGAACGATGCAGTCGTCACAATAGGGCGCTGGCGAGCGCTCCATCAAATGGCGATGCGTCACACGAGTGTATCCGATTCGGAAACGACAGAAAGCGACCTGAAGCCGTCACGACATTGGGGGATAGGTCCATGGGAACAGTCGCGGCGCAATGGGACGCAACTTTAAGTTACCTTCGACCGTCTCCCAGGAATCTGGGAGGAGACCCTCCACCCAGATCCTGTTGAACAAATCTAAGAGAAAGGCCATGCATCGCTCACCCAGGTGTCGAAGCATGGCGTACGGGACATCGTTCGGACCATGGGCCGTGTCTGCGTACGAAGCGTTGAAGGGTTCGCCACTATAGTGTACGAGAAGTGCAGGTGAGCGGCTTAAAAGCTTCGTTTGAATGAGTCATTTTTGAGACTCAGGATGGCCGAGTGGATTCACCGCTGGCTAACAGTAGTCCAGCGACGCGGGAAGCTGTTCGCAACTCGCCTACGCTATTATTTTTTCTTTGCCCCCTTTCCTACACCCCTCTATCTACACCACCTCTGGAAGTAAAGTCCAGCCGGCGGCCTTCCGCGACATCACGACGTGCATTGAATACTGGCGGAGAAGCATACCGGCTAGAGAATGCGGAGAAAGCGGTTGCGAAAGATTCCGCCACGGACACGGGGTCCGAGATTGCGGTCCCATTCTCCTGGAGAACGGGAGGGGACGGGGGTCCTGCGAGAACTTGCCCCGAATCCTTTTGACTCGCTTCCACACCTCTGCCAGAGGGGTCTTCCCGTTGAGTGAAGACACGTATGCCTGCCAAGAAGAGCGGTGGGCGTGCTTCGAAATATACCGGAACCTACCGACCTAAACTCCTCGACTGAGATAGAGAATTCACTCATTTCCTGAAATGCAGGCCTCCTCGCACGCGCCAAGCATCACCGAGGTGGACTCTCAGGCGGTAGTTGCGCTGAAAATGATATTTGAATGGGCAAGTGATCAATACCATGGAGGTCATCGACTACCCCCAATCATAATCAGGCTGTGCATCCGAAGAGCATAAAGATAGATTAAGGCAAGAAAATGAAGCGGTTCTAGGGCAGCGATGCGTAAACTCATTCACATTTAGGACACCTATCTCAAGCTCTTCGATCAGATCGGCAAGGACTTGTCCCCTGGGATTTATTGAGTAATCCCCCCCCCCCCAAAGAGAATGTCTGCCGTTCAGATCTCCAAGCAAGAGAAAGGGCCTCGGCAACCGTGCAACTACGCGGCGGAAGTCCACCGCGTCAAAGTCAGCTGAGGGTGGAATGTATGCAGAAATGATAGTATACCTCCTATGAAGGTGAAGATGCACAGCCACTGCCTGAAAGGAGGTATTTAAAGTGAAAAGAAGAACGGAGACATCATGCCAGGTGTGAACCGCGCATCCCCCAGCCCAGCCCCCATCTTGTGGTGGTGGGGTCGTAAAACCCTTATACCCCGGGAGGGTGGGCAGGGGGCACGCGCCTAAATGGTCTCTTGCAGAAAAATAGCTAACGGGGAACGGGACGAGACGAGCCTCCGAAGCTCCTCCCAGTTGGCTCGGAGTCCACGGCAATTCAATTGAAGGAATATGCCCTCCAGGCCTAGAGCGGAGAAGAGGCGGGGGCCCTCTTCGAACAGAAGACCATCACGGGAATGGCCGTACGCTTCCCGGAGGCAGAACTGCGGGCGCTGTTGTCCGGACAATGCGCTGAAGGCGTTGTCGCCTTCGAGGACTTACTGGGGGAGGTTGGGGTCACCATGCGAGTCTTTTCCTTCCTCTGCCTCGAAACCTTAGGCGGGGCGTTGCGGCTTCGGGGGCGGAGGGAGGGCTCTTTTCGAGGATCCACCGTCTCCGAGCCACTCAGTCCACCACTAGGCGTGGGTGAAGGGGCCGAAGCTCCTTTCTTGCTGTCCTCCTTCGGGGGACAGCTTTTGGAACCCCAGAAGATGGCCTGGCGAGCAATTTCAGGTGTGTTGCCTCCTGTGAGTCTAACGACTCGGTGGAGGCGCGTGGCCGTTTCGCCTTACGGGAAACGGTCACGCTGGGGGAAGGAGGGGGAATCTCTGGTTTTAGACGGGGCTGGGTGTGAACCCTTTGTGCCATCAGCTTTACCAGGGGAGAGCCCGGGTTGAGTAGAGCCCGCAGAAGGGCTCCAAATGAAGGCGGAAACAACCGTGCTCGTTGGCCTGGATGGGCCAGGAGCAGAGGGTGTCTTTCTAACAATTGAAGCATAAGACGTCCCAGGCAGAGCCGGGCGCGCCAGGACCAAGTCCTTAGCCTCGCGGAATAAGAGTCGATCCTGGGCTTGAACTGCCAGGATTTCTTTCTGACGGAGATATGCACCACATTGCTTCGAAGAAGCAGGGTACGGCTCTCCGCAATTGACACACTTGGCCACACATGATTTAGACTTATCGTGTGCGGCCTTAGACTAATTTATACATACTTCGGGGGACCCCGACTTTGCACGTCTACATGAGCGATTCGTATGGCCGAAGTGGTGACATTAATAGCACATCCGCGGCATTGGCACGAATGCCTTCAAGCGGTTGCGGTACCAACCGGCACGCACCGACTCAGAGAGCTTGTCACAGTCGAACGTGAAGAAGAGTGTAGGGATGGATCTCGAGGCCCCTCCCTGTTTTCTCATCACACGTTTGACCTTGACCGCCCCATGGTCGGCCAGCTCTAAGGTGATGTCCTCTATGGAGTAGTCAACGAGTTCCCTCGCATAAACTACTCCTTTCACAAAGTTCATGGTAGAGTGCGGCGTCACACTCACCGGGGTGCCATGAAGTGTCCGAAGAGCACTTATCTTGACCGCCTCGGAGGGATTCGCCGCATTCGCTAGAAGGCTCCTGTCCTAGAAACGGGTCACCTTCTGCTCTCTACCAATTACACTAGCTAATGCTCTCCTCTGATTGATCATGTTGCCCTTGGCCAACATGCTGCCATCAGTGGAGTGAATAACGAGGAAGGATTTGAAGCGAGCGTGCTCGAAAACGCCAGGTAACCTCTGAATGAGGGGCCCCGATGTCATCGAGGCTCCGCCCTGCGCACTTTTGGTCTTAGTCATAGTCAGGGGCTCTGCATCCGGGGGGGGCAGAGGGGCCGGATGTTCCGTTCTTGGTTTGTTCGCTTACCGAAGTGGCAGCAGACCCATCCATCCCCGCTGCCCCCGCGGATGGAGATGAGCCCCGAGTCTTCTTAGTCTTTTTCCTATTTTTTCTTTTTAGGAGTGGAGGGCGGGGAATGAACCCGCTTCTCCCCTCCGCCGGCAGGAGCCCCCACGCCAGGTGGACCGGCATCAGCCAGGTCCTTCTCCGAGATGGAGAAGGTCCTGGCAGTCGCAGGGGCACCGGTTGAAGGGGATACCTTCCCTCCTTGTACTACCTTGGAAACCCAGGCTGTTTGAGGAGGACCTTGCATAGGGGCGGATTCGGGTTCGTGCTTGGCGCCGAGCCCGGATTCACTCCCAAGTAAGGCCCTACCGTCTGAGGCTGGTTTGCATCAAGGACCATTTCTATCTCATGGGGGGGCTCCAGTTGGCCATCCCCCCAAGGACATCCCAGGTCCCGTTAGCAGCGTCCTTAGTCATGTCTGGGGAGGCACAGGCCTTGACCCCGGCAAGGTTCAGTATTCTTGCCAGCAGGTCTTTTGAGGGAAGCGACCGAAGGGGTCTGACTTCCCTCTCCCCCGTAATGGGGTTTGCCCTAACGAGCCGCTTCAATGGGGAGCGGTCGGCTATGGGCTGCCTGCTGGCTTTCTTGACAGTCCCCTTGGAAAGAAAAGGGGGGACTGTGGCTGGGAATAGGGAGGTGCCCGAAAGCACCTCCAGAGAAGGGGTTGAGGGGGAGTCCCCTACACCCGTATGCGAAGGAGAGGAGTAAGCCTCCTTTCTAGTTAAAGAGTTATGGAGGGTCCCCTGGTTAACCACAGGGGTGGGAACCTCCATTTTCTCTGTGGAGCTGCCTGAGTACGGCTCCGTTGTTTTTACAGGGGAAATGCGGAGAGATTTTGATTTTCTTAGGGCATAGTGACCCTATTTCTTCCACGGAAGCAATCGCTCATCACCCCTCACAGTAGCCAGCCCTGCAAGGGGTGCGTACATGCCTGGCAGAGCCTTGTGCTGCTATTCAGGACCACCCCTCCCGCCTGGTGGCCTGGCAGTCCATCGGCATGGTGGCTCCACCTTGGACACTGGGTAAAAACAAAGATAGATGCTGAAGTGAGAAGAAAAGAGGATGTGAGGAAGGTATGGGTGGGGATAAAGCAGGTTGTTAAAAACCCACCATCCCAAACCGAACCTCAGGGGTTAGGGAACATTGTCCCCTCCCCCCTCAGCCCCGATCTGGAATTGTTGGCTGAGAAGAAGGTTAGCATCTACCCTGTGAAATTAGAGGCTGACCAGAGAAAGTTGTGGGAAAGGTTGTATGAAAAGCAAGGAAACAGGGGGGAAACACAAGTGTCTGAAGGAAAAAGAAGAGGCTAAGCTGGGGTTGGACGGGGTTCTTAGTCCCGTCAGCACGGCGGCCAGGGTGGCAAATCGCTGCGCCCCTTACGGGGGTGAGGCGTACTAGAAAAACAAGAGCAATGAGTCGGTTTGAGTATACAAGTTTCAGGTGATTCCCACCCATTTAGGAGCACATTTTGGTCGAGGTGATTATCCTGACAGCAGTAGAATTGCCTACCTTGGTCTTGGCCAAATAAAACCAAAAGCTGTGCGTTTTGGCACAACGAGGAACGGGACTCGCAGCCTGTTCAAGTCGTCATTCCAATGTAGACATCTGAACCGCCCGAAAATATATCAAACAGTCGTTCGTCTACGTAAAACGTGTAGAGAACATCTTCCAGCATCGCAAAGGTGATACTGCTGCCGTTGCCATATAAGCCCGAAGAGGAGACATCTATCCACAATATATACGCGGAATCGCCCGCAAAGCACGAAGTCTCCAAGATACCATATCACCGCATGGTATCATTGGTCTTATCCAAATAAAAAAATATCGTGGTGAAATGCTCCTCGAGAAAGAAAGCTCCGCAGATAACACTCTCCAGAAGGATCACAACATCTGACGTGGTGTGTAACTTATGAAACCCGGATTGTACTGAAGACACCTGCCTTGTAGCGATGCCCAAATTACAAGGTGTAGTAAACTCAACCAGGAACCTCACAAATGAGCACCCTGTTGGATCTATGAAATCTTGAAATTGGGCACACATATTAATTACTGAAATAATATGCCATGTAGTAGTAATGAACCGATGTAGGATAGAGCGAAATACTTATATCACAAATGTACATGTATTAAGAAAAAGAAGGCAAGCGGATAGTTGGAGGTTCACACTCGAAAACACAAACATACACACGCGAGAAAACAGCTACAAGCCGAAAAGGTCTCGATACAAGATAACGAGGCAGCCGGAACAGAGTCAAGTTTGACCAGCTAAAGTTCTGCCTAAGCTTATCGAGTCTTCCTCCTAATAAAGAGTTTGGAATCCGCTTTCCGTGAGTAGTTATCCTAAAAAGAATCCACTCGATCCTCTTACCCAGCCTACTCCTCTAAAACCAAGGCAAGAGGAGTATTTCCCCACAATTGGAGTCAGCCCAAGGTCAGCGCCCGTTATCCGACTACCCCAACAGCGCGGCGTCAAGGTAAAGCAACATTGGGGAAAGTAACCACAGAACCAAGCCAACTAAAATACCTAACCCATAATTGGTTACTTATACCCCATAACCCTCCGCTGTCTAACCTAACATTTGTTATTTTTTCAACTTCCTCACGCAAGAGATTTTAGATATTTCGCGGAAACCAGCCAAAGCGAAATTATCCTCCCAACTTGCAAAAGGTAAGCACGGTTCAAATTCGCTAGGAATATTGAAAGATAATCTACGTCCAGTAAAAATATCTAAAAGAAAGACGAAGATTCGTTCACCAATATGTTGAACCATGGTGTAGGGTATATGGGTGCTATCTGCGCAAGAAGCGAAAGCGGAACCTAGCTCGCCTAACAAATATATGTTATTATAAGGTTTTCCAGCCCTGGAAGTGAAATCCTGTAGGAAGCCTTCAGCTACGGTTACCAACCGTCCTTCTTTGGGAAGGACAGTCCTTCATTTAGCCTTTCCTGTCCTCTCTTTAGTTTGGAAAGGACGCCAAATGTCCTTACTTTTAAAAATCATTATTCCCCTTACTTACAAGACATTTAATTTACTTACAAATCTAGATTGCTTTTCTTGAGATTTAGATATTTTGTAATTTCTAAATTATTTTGTTTTTATTTATCATATATAGACTATATAATACAAATGATATTATATCATGATTCTTGAATAGCAAAAGAAAACCAAATTACGAAACTCAAACGGATAGTCCGCTTACCATTTGAATGATTTGAGATTTTGAGTATATCTCAGTTGCGTTTTGGGTGGCTAGTAGCCAGTAGGTGACAAGTGACTGTGAGTGAAGTGATACTGCTTAGCAGTATGATGAAGATGCCCTAGGCGTCTAGGCTAGTGGTGATGTATTGTATCTGATGAATTGCATCCTACTTGTACTTGAAATAACGGTGTCTGTCTGAATCATAGAACTATACCCCCACATCTGGAGCACTGTTGCCAATTTAGGAAGAGTTTGAAGTTATCTGTGAGTGCATTTTATAGTTTTATAAAACATAGCTAAGAAACATGTAATTAAATCGGTTATAGATTTGCAAAGAACTTAGCCAAACATTTTTTTTTGCAAATAAAAAATTTTTGTGGGTTCACTTCAGAGAAAATCATCTTAAGATAACCTAAATTCCTGCTAAACTGGCAACAATAATTTGGACTTTAGATGAACCTCCAAAAGAGAAGTAAAGTTTTTTAAGTGACAAACATTATTACTATACAAAAGTCCCAGTGCCACGAAGCTTTGTTGGCTCGGTATACAATATTTAGCAGGAACAATAAAATCGGAATAACCTTTTAGGTAGACGCTCAAATTATTTTTTTTGCTTTTTGTGTTGTTGGTGTTCTACTGTTCAATGTTCGTAGTCTGTAGATCATTTGAACGTTTATAAGTTGTTGTAAGTAAGTGTTAAAATCTTTTAAGGACCTTAGTCCTATTTATGAACTCCACCAGGCTAGAAGACTTTGTGGCAAGACGTTTCGAATCCCTACAAGGATTCTTCTTCAGGTGCTTTAGATCTTATGAACTTCATGATTCTTTGTCACAATTAGGTAAAAAGAAGCCAACACAAAAGTTCTAACAATTACCAAACCTTTGCAAATTCGTCCTCCTAAATTTCCAATGAGCATAACAAAAACTTAACAGCTTTCTAGAAATGCTTCTTAGGAACTAAAGAACTTCAATGCACCATCTCTATTAACCTTTCCTTTCTGCTTTCATGATGAACTTCCAAGTAGACACTTCCAAAAAATTGTTAAAGAGCAATAGGTGCGGATATGTTTTTGTGACCTGTATTTTTATGGCTACTTTGTTTATCTGTAGCCTGTAGGCTTATCTAATGAACAAAATATCCACAAGGAAAATGAAACGAGTCCAAAGATAATTTCCAATGCTTCGCCCTCCAACAGGCAACAGCTTTTGTCAAGGGTATTGTTTCGGGCAGGGTTAAGACCCACAACACTAAAGAAAATAATAAGAACCTCTTTATGAACACGAGGTTACAGAACGCCAATTATAGGCTAAGCTGGACTATGCCAGTCCTAAGAAACCCAAAATGTGTACAAACAGTCAAGTAACAATGATAAGTTACATAAATTGCTTAAATCAGAGTTCAAATTATGCCAATCAATCTTATAAGATTATTCTTATAGTTATTATTATCAGCAACAATGAGAGCAGTTTAAAGATTAAGTCAAAGCTTGTAATTTGGCAGTTCTCCTTTTACTTAATTAAAGTTATAAATAAATATATGAGGTTTGGAGAAACATGCATATCATATTTACAAATATACAGTTTATACAATACATACAAATAGAAAATCTTAATAATACTTATCACACGTTAGAGAGAGGTCTAAGGTACATAGGCGCCAGACTTGACAACTATAAGAGACTTACATTGCAGTAGCAGTGCAGTGAATAATCACACAAAAAATAGAGCACATTAATTGACTAATTATACAAAATCTAAAGCAAATCAATTCCAATAGGAGCCCGTTAAGTGGCTGGAAGTGAACTGCCTAAAATTGGGGAAATTTATCTTAAATAAGTATTGGTAGCAAGTTAGTTGGTTGTGTGAGAGGAGGTCAGTTGGTTGTATTATGGGTAATCACTAAAGGAGTTGGAGATTGTTGTTTCGATATTACATAAATATATACATTACAAATAAATATATATTACATTACAAATAAACATTACAAATATATTACAAATAGATACACAATTACATAAATTTACATAATGAAACCTTTTAACTAGTAGTATACATAACAGTATTCACAATACGGTGACTGAATGCCATTGACAACGCCTGTTGGAAGGCGAAGCATTGGGAATTATCAATTGGACTTTTGTTTCATTTTTTTTGTGGATTTTTTGTTCATTTCATAATGATTCCGTGATTTTGGAGTTTCATTCACTGTAGGTTTATCTGTTCGTTGATGTCATTTGTAGAAGTGATTATTGAGCAGTCAGCAGTGGAATTGTAAACTACAAGTTTTAGTTAACTGATTTTCGAAATAAAAAAATTATTTCAGTGCGAAAGTAATTAATTTGTTTTTTAAGGCGATTAATCCTAAAACTATTAGCTAATGATTCAATTTTTAATGAATAATGATAGAACCCTCTATTAAAAAAAGAAGGGATTGTACCCATATAACAAAACTTGGGAAAATGATTATGAATAGCTGACAGCAACTAATAATCCACAAGAAGCAAAGTGTATAATTTGCCAGACTGTCTTTAAAATTGGATACATGGGTGTTTTAGCAATAATAAAACATAAAAATTCAGATGGTCATAAAAATAAAATCAGTATTTCATCTTCCAATTTTTTTATTGATTAATTTATCATAAAAGGCAAATTCTAGAGAAGAAGATATTATAGTTGCTTCGGAAATTGTTCAAATATATCATGCAGTTAAACACATTCATTCCTACAACTCGCTTGATTGTAGTTTGAAATTAAATTCAAAGCTTTACCGGGATTCAAAAGTAGCAGCGAAAATATCTTGTGGTCGAACTAAATCAAAGGCAATCGTTGCAAATGTGCTCGGTAAAAAGGCATTAGAAGTAGTTTTGAAAGATTTGAAACAACATGATTCGTCTTTATATTTTTGCCTTCAAATTGATGCTTCAAATCATAAAAATTTGAAAATGTTTCTACTATGTGTTCACTATTTTAATAGGGAATTTGGTACAGTGAACTAAATAATTGATTTTTTTGAGAACGCTGATGAAAGTGCAGATGGAATGTTTGAATGCTGGAGAAACACAATGAACAATTTGGCACTTGATTGGAAAAAGTTTCTTGTTTTAGTGCAGATAACGCAAATTACAATTTTGTAATAAATCATTCTTTATATACTAACATCCCAATACTGAATGAC
This sequence comes from Ceratothoa steindachneri, assembly GCA_963969495.1. NCBI lineage: Eukaryota > Metazoa > Arthropoda > Malacostraca > Isopoda > Cymothoidae > Ceratothoa > Ceratothoa steindachneri. The sequence continues at coordinate 25,718,079 of OZ018339.1, forward strand.
GACGTTGTTAAAGCTAATTGCAATGCGCATATTTTACATAATGCAGTAAAATTTGCTTTAGGAAGCTTGAATATGGATATAGAAAATATTGTCCTAAATATTTATGGGCATTTTTCAATGTCAGCAAAGAGACGCAAAACACTTAAAGCTTTTCATTCATTTGTAGAAAAAGAATTTAGTGAGATTCTTCGGCATGTAGCTACTAGGTGGCTGTCTCTGCAGCCTTGTATTGAAAGAATTTTACTTTCTTGAAAAGCTTTAACTTCTTACTTCATAAACAGGCCAACTGATTGCTCTAAACAATTACAAAAACTTCTTTCAATTGATGATGATTCAATAGAAATTCCTCAAGTTATTGAAATTTATTTGTTGTTCTCGCAACATGTAATGGAGGTATTCAAACTAGCTGTAGAAGAACTTGAAAAAGATGAAACTTCAGGAGCAGATATTTTCAATATTTTGGTCAACTTAAGAAATAGATTAAAATCTCGATACGATGAGGAATTTTTTGGCTATCATGTTCACCAACTTATGCAAGATTTAGATACTGCTGAAGCTCAAAGGATTATTGAAGACTTCAAACAATTTTTTATTTCAGCAATTACATATTTGGAAAAAAATATCAACTTTGATGAAAATTCAACATTTGGAAAGTTATCAAATCTAAGATTTTTAGATAAGGCATTCTCAAAATAACTGAAATTTGTTGAAGTTGTTGAAGATTTGAAGCTTAAAGAAAAGCTGAATTTGAATATGGATGATCTCTTTGATGAAGTGACATTACTTCTGAATCACTTTGACACTATTAAAAGTACTGAACTATTAGATTGAGAAATAAGTTGTTGCGTTTTTTTTAATGTTGTGTTTATTTAAGTTTTGTTGACGTGATTTGTGCACATATTAAGAAACAATAATAAATAATGAGAGCAAAATTTGCAAAGGTTAGGCTACGTCTCTTAACAGCGTAGACTATTAGGCTTTTGCTTAGGCTACGTCTTGAAGTTGATTAAGTCATTGCGGTTTATTTAAAAGTTGTGTTAATTAAATTTTTGTTCTGTACCCTCGAAATCGAATGTCAAGTTGAAAGAAAGGCGCATTTTCGAGACTTATTGTTATTCATTTTCAATCGAGACGGGAACAATACAAACACAGCCAAAGCTCGTCGCGATATTTGTGCTGTATACGGAGAAAATGTTTTATTAGAAAGGACAACTCAATGGTGGTTTTCACGTTTCAAAAACGGTCACTTCAATTTTAATGACGAAGAACGTTCTGGTCGCCCCATTAAGTTGGATGAAGATCGATTGAACGACATTCTCTATGAAAATCCTCAGCTGTACAACTGGCGTGTGATCAGAAAACTGTAGTGAATCACCTCCATTCGATGGGGAAGTTAAAGAACTCGGTGCATGGGTTCCGCACGCTTTGAGAGAAAGCAAAAAACTTCAACGCTCCACGATTGCCACAGGTTTGCTTGCTCGTCACAAGGCTACTCGTGGTTATAAGGACATATTTATTCACCGCATCATCACTGGCGACGAAAGGTGGTGTGTTTATGTCAACATGAACCATCGAAAACAATGGCTTAGCCCCAATAAAAAAATTACTTCCGCGATTAAAGAAAGGACTTCATCAACGAAAGACGATGATGTGTGTGTGGTGGGATTGTGAAGGCATCATTCTTTATGAGCTCCTTGCGAACAACGAGATTGTCAATGCAGAACTCTACGTTCAACAAATGTATCGACTCGCCGAAGCTATTCGTAAAAAGAGAGCTCATCGACGTTATGGAGTCCTTCTGCAACACGACAATGCTTGTCCTCACATTGCCAATATGACAAAAGACGCCATCCAAACGCTTAATTTGGAAATCCTGCCGCATCCTCCATATTCGCCAGACTTGGCTCCATCGGATTTCCATATGTTCCGATCGCTCTCCAACAATTTGCGCGGCGTTTCGTTCAATACTGATGTGGAATTAAGAACCGGGTTAGACGAATTCTTTAAGTCAAAATCCAGAGATTTTTATTGCAGAGGAATCAAAAAACTAGTTGAACGTTGGGAAGAAGTCGTAAATAACAACGGAGAATACATTATTGATTAAATTGCATATTGTTAGCAATTAAAAATGAAGTTTTTCAAAAAAATTGTTAATGGTAATGAATAAATTTGATAAAGCCGCAAGAACTTATTCCACAACCCATTATTTACAAGATGCAAAACAACAAGCAGCAAATGGCCCTTGATTTTTAAAAGTGGTGATTTTAAATGTTTAAATATTTTCAAAATAGTTTCATTTGTGCTTTCAATTCCTGGAACATCAGCATACTGTGAAAGAATTTTTAGTGTAATGTCATCTAAATGGCGAAATGAAAGAAACAGATGCTCTGTAGAAACAACAAAAATGAACCTACATATACTTCAATTTCAAAGATAATTTTCTAGAATTTGCTGAAAAGGCAAAAGATGACACTCAATTGCTAAAAGCAGCAAAAAGTCAAAACAAGTACAATTTTAAACAATAAAAAGTGTAGGGGAATCGACCCTCTCCCTACTCTCTCAGTTGAGACACGGGACGTTGACCGCAAAACATCGGGGCGGTGTAGGCACCTTGGGTCAATCTCGTAACTACAGCCCCTCGCCCTTGTCCCTATGAAAAGCAGAACGGTTAAAACTGCAAGATCTCCCCTACGAGTGTGTATTCAATTTCACCTCAACTACGAAATTAGAGACGCGTTTCTCTCAAGCTCGAAGGCCCAGCAGGACCATATGTAAGACGTCCTGAGAAAACCATTGGAGTAAGAACCCTCCTGCGGCCCATCCACAAGCCACCCCTCTCCTACCCCTACCCCAGTGGGGTGACGGTATATAAACCAAAAACTTGGGAAAAACGAGGTAGAATACGTGAGTCAGCCAGGCTACGAAGTCCCCGGCAAGAGAGGCCGGGCTACCAAGAGAAGGGACCAAGAAGCAGCTCATCCTCGAGCTAGTTCCTGGTTACCAAACCGAACTTTAAATTAACTTGTCCAAGTTCAACTTAGTCTCGTCAGAGACCCCCCCCCCCTCCCTATCCTGGTGTAGCACAGAGCACCGAGATAGTTCTCGCACTTGAAGAATTCCGAAACAAAGAAGAAAAAGCTCCTCATCGAGCCCGTTCCCCGGTGGTCACACCGAACGTCAAGTTAACTTGGTTTAAGAACCAAGTTCAACTTACTCTCGTCAGAGAGACCCCTCCTATTCTGGTACATCCTAAAGCACAGGGATAGTCCTCGCCCTTGAAGAAGACCCCCCTGAGTCCCGTGTGGTTCCCTATCTGCCATACTCGCCAAAGTCCCTTGTGGCTTTCAAGTTATTCGTCCACATCAACCATCTGGCTGAGGTTCGCATCAAAGAACCCACAGGATTCCTGAGGTGTCTGGGCTCATTGAGTTTAAGGTCAGACGTAAACCCGTCGCAGGAGGGACAAAGGTATTTAAACTCCAGTAGAGACAGGTAGCATATTTTTATATTGAAGTGAGTGGTGGGTTAACCATCAATATAATGTCAAGTAGGTCAAGTTAGAAAGCCTTACTTAAAAATTATTAAAGACCTTACCGTGCATTTAAGTCGTAATATTTCTGTGGTTCATGTTTATTTTGTTTTGGGGTTTTAATTAAAGTTTTAGTTTGTTTTAATATATATTTTTTATTCTATCCTCGAATCGCTACGTATGGCACAGAGAACCCTTAAGGTTTAAAGAAGTCAATAATCAATATAATAATAATCAAACATATATAGCACTCTTAGAGAGATATAACGTTAATCCCGGAGTAGTACGTAAACAACCCGTAAGTACCAACTCCTTCCATCACTCGATTTTACCTATACCACGACAAAAAGCTATTACCAAGTAAAGAAGGAAGTCTTTTTCATGTTTATTATATATATATATATATATATATATATATATATATATATATATATATATATATATATATATATATATATACTGTCTGTATGTAGATGGAATTAAAAATTATGCTGCTATTTATGCGTCTATTTTTTATTTGTCCTTTCTTGAGACTTGTCAGAGTTAGCAACCGTGTGACGTACTAGGACTGCTTAGAAGTAACGTGCTGGCTTGGCAATGTCCAGGAAGCGGTCGCGAAGTAATTCGCCATTGACACAAGGTCCGAGATGACGATCTTATTTTCCTAAAGAATGGGAAGGAGGTCTTGGGCGAACATACCCCAAATCCTTTTGGCACACCTCTACATGACTTCTATAGCGGTCATTTCCTATTAGTGAATACATGTATGCCCACCAAGATAAGCGGCAAGTTTGTTTTGAAAGGAGGCAATTTTTATCCTATTTACGTGGATTCGTATCCATGTGTTTCTACACCAATGTGTCCAAAATTGATATGCTTTGGGGCAAGTCCCCAGATAGCCTAAATTGTAGCAATAATCGAAGATTAGCTTGCGAAAATTAATGGTGAGGTGAGGGCGTACAAAAGATTTACATAAATCGTAAATAAAAGAATGACTTGAGGAAGGCAAAGCAATTCTATAAAGTTGAAGCAAAGTAGTAGGACCTATCATGCAAAGTATACAATTCCATATTCAACATTTGAGATTTGGCTAAAGTTTCATAATTTATGATTGAAAATTAAGGAAATTTTTATTCAATGGATTGACATGAATAGATTAGAGTGACATCTGTTGGTGGTGGTGAGTGTGCATGGTGATACATGGATTGCGTGTTACAATTGTTAATGGGTTCCCGAGAGAGATTATCTTTTCTGGCTGTGCCCAATGTCATCTGTCTATGGACTGATTAGCTCAAAGGCATGAGCTTCCCTTGGAGAATGCCTGGTTATAAGGGATTTTGCAACTCCAATTAATGTTTTATAATTGGTCAAGACGTGGAAATCAGTGTGCTTAAGCATGTGCTAAAAGTGCTTTATTACAACTCCTTTGTGTTGCTTCCCCCCAAAAGTACCGACAGAGACTCGGCTCCATTACTCTCAGTCACTGCGTCCCCTCGGTCAACTAAACCCAGTCCCAGTCTCCGCCGAAAATCGAATTGCCGGATGGGAGCTTTGCGTTTCTCCTCTAGACAGGGAGGCCATTTTGCCCCCCTCCAAGTTCACTCCTCTTGCTAAGCGACATGCCCGTGGTAGCACCTCTATCTCACTCCCTCAGCTGTTGTTTCCGACCATGTAGTTCTTTTACACTCTCATAGACAGCATTATTGTGGCGGAGGTGCAAGCGCTGTCTAGCCCACCATCACAAAGTTACCCATTGCTCTGTGGAAGAAGCATTGGAGGGCCTGTTTGGGCATTCCCGCAACCAATCCCCACCAAGCTTCTCTCCAAATTCATAGTTCCAAAGACCCCGCTTCCGAGGCCCTTCCCGAAATTGCTACTCCAACCATTTCCCAAATCCCACGAGCCGGATTCTTTGAAACAAAGAAGAGTGTATGTTATGAAGACGGGAAAGGAAAGACATCGGTGTTGTAATTGTCTATGTGTGTGTGTGTGTGATGACCTGTGTAAGATCTACCTACCCTCGCGTTGGTAATCCAGCGCGTCCACAATCGGTGCCCAGACCTCTACGTGCACGACTCCCAATTTGTTATCCTAAACTAACTCTACTTCATTATTTTATATTTCTTTTATTGGTCATAGCCTTGCTGTATACGTTGCCCTCCTCAGTTTCATGTTTATATACGAGTACTTTTGTCTCCTATTATTCCTTGAAATAGAGTTCGAAAAGACTCGGAATATTCGTTTCTTTTTTTTTTAGGGTTTTGCAACATTTATTGCTTCTTCACAGGCGACTTTGTGAGTTTTCCACTATGCTTCTGATTCCTCTACTGAAAAAAAATGACCTTGCAGGAATACGTACCGGCCCCCTACTTCTCTTCGGCGAGGTAGTTGTCCCTAGGAAGGACCCCACGCTCCTACGTAGGTAAACAGGTCCCTAAGAGAGCTATGTGCGAGGGTTGAGCAGTCTAAGACTAGGTGTTCGATGTTGTCTGGGCTTTGGTTGAATCTGGTACATGTGAGTGCTGGGTCAAGGTTTATTCTGTTTGTATTCTGCAAGAATATGAGTTATGAAACTAATTTCCTGATCCTATCAATATCCCTTCCCTTGAATTAGCATCGAATGCGTAGGATCTTTGTTGCTTCGTAATTCAATAGGCTCTCTACACTTAGTTACCTCTTGATCAAGTGACCATTGCATTGCATAAGAAGGGGGGCTGGTGCCAATGATCCATGGGGTTGACATGCACCTTAAAATGGACTAATCAATCAATAAGAACATGCGATGGAAATGAGATCGTTGCGCCATTCACCTCGGACGTTTTGAGAATTTAGACATAAAGCCAATCTAACACCGTCAGTAGGTCTCTTGGAAGCAGATCAAATTGGACGGCACACATGCACAAATTGGGAGGAAATGGCCAAATGGTAATCCATTCTTTTGTATGATGCCTTAAATCTGGCCCCACTAACCCTTGCTGTCGAATGGGAAGGGGTTAAGGTTCGGAATTAGTGTCCTCCTGAAATTTGCTACAATAATCTACTTTGAGTTATTTACCTTCCATAGCCCCACTTCCCTGATCTTCTTAATTTCGTTTTGGTGTGATTTGAAAAAAAAAGAACTAATAAAAAAAAACTTTAATTTTCATTATTAAAAGTGATACATTTACAAAAAAAAAAGCTGGAATGAAAGTTTGAAAAGAAAATTATTACATTTTTTTTCATTCAATGGATGATTGTATGGAATCTATTTTAAGGTGACTAAGGGAAAAATACTGTTAAATTTAGTTACAATACAAATATTTAACAATGAAATGAACTAAACTAAATCTATTTCACTAATAACAAATGGATTTTTTTTCCTTTCCATCACTTTGAGATATCTGTCACATCGCAAAAAATTTAAGTACACTTAAAATATGCATTTTCCTATTTAATTACTCGCACTAGGCCAAATATTTCGGTTACAAGGTTTGGTTATTTTTCGGTTTATGCCCGCCCTCGAATTTCGTGGGCGGTTTGGTATAAATATCTCTATTTTTAAAACATACGCAGTTTCAGTATTTAATGTGGGCAAATCTCTTAATTATCATGTTATGACGAAAAATAGATTGGAGCCATCTTCGAATTGAATGAATCTAGTTAGTTTATTTTTTTTGTAAAGTTTTCGCCTCAAAAGAATCGGTTACGTAGGGGTTTATAGTTTAGTTTTTTTTTAATTTTGTAAAACACTTTAAATATCTTTTTTAATTAAGATGCTATAATTGTGTACATATGGGTGCGAACGGGTTACGTAACACGTTATAAACAAATAGAGGCCTAACGTGATTTGGCATCGCGCCTATGAATTCGAAACTAAGGTTAGGCTTTTTCGAATTAGGAATATTTACGAGTTTTTTTAAAAAATTTGCTAGGGGGGGGTACAACTCCCGCAATTAAGTGGGGGGTATGGGGGAGCGAAGCCCCCATTTCTAAATTAAGTTAAAAATGATATATAATACAATATGATGCGATATATATATATATATATATATATATATATATATATATATATATATATATATATATATATATATATATATATATATATATATATATATATATATATATATATATATATATATATATTTAAAAAAATCGAGGGCGGGCATAAACCGAAAAATAACCCAAGGTTTATTTAACAGCTAGTAGGAACCTAGAGTGATTTTAGCTTGTTAATCTATATAAAACAAGTTACAGAGTTGCAGGAAAAGTTAAGAAATATTTCAGCAACGGAACAGAAACAATTTGTCAAGGTAAAAAAAACAATAAGGCTCAATATGAACGGAAAAGAAAAAACCTTTTTCAATTTTAGCTCTTTTTATGAATCCATAAATAAATGATGATTTTAAACAGCATTAACATTTTTGACACTTTATAAACTGATTTAATGCTATTTTACTTCTCTGGTTAAGTCTATTTAGGCAATTTTCAGTTACCAAAATTGGATTCTTTGGAGAGAAATGATACTTGATATTAGGAATATTGTGGATTACACTCCATTTTAAAACATCCTGTAATCACATTTTTTCAGAATCTCATTTTAAACAGATACAATTTTTCATCGATAATATTTATTAAGTAGACCATAAATACTATTTTTTATTAAGAATTAGCACCGTATTCCCTTAGAATCAAGCTACCGGGTTGGCCAAAGTGACCAAATGTGGTCCCGCTCGAAATATTTCACTTACCCTCAGACGGAGATGCCCACTTTAATTTTCGCTTCTTCACTTCAACACTTTTCCTACAGGGTGAGTCAAAGAGCATCAAAGCCAGTCAAAATTACTCTCTTTCGTATCATATTATACATACATCTACCAATCTCATTTTTTCATTAAGCTTTCCAAATCCCTCCTTTCTCCACTGAATCGAGAGCCCCTCCACTTTGAATTATACAAATCTCCTTTTCTTTCCAATGACCCGACCACCATTACCATTTTGTCCTCTCCGAGAGGCAGCTTTTCTACCTTAGGAAATACAAGGAAAGAGCCTTCGATCCTGCAGCCTGTCCTGTAGGCCCCGCCTGTTGCCACAATTAAGTGGAACTGCGTCTGTTACCACAAATATGGAGGCTATTGCATGCTGAGCTAGCGGTCCGTGCAACAACAGCTCGGAAGTGGGCGTTAAACTTGCAACTTGGCGTGGATTGCATCCAGGGGAAGAAGGGGCCTCGCACCAAGTAGGATGGATGCTCGTGTCATATTTGGAAATGAGTGACCACTCGACAACTCTTTTTCTCTTTTCCTACAGGTTGGCTAGTCTAAAAAAAACGCAGCCTTGCCTCCTTTGCCGGTTATGTCATCAGTGATAGCGGGTAGGTTTTTTTTTGTTAATTAAATTACAGGGTAGTGTCATACACAACATACTGGTTTTAACAAAATTCACCGAATATAAAACCAGTCATGACAGTAAAATACCACATATTCATACTATCAAAGTGTATGGTATTTAAAAGGTATCATTTAGAATTAGTACTTCATAAATACATTCAGTATTAAACTGTCCTATAAATAAGTGAAATATTTCAACTTAGGAATGCAAAAATTCACCTGTACACTTGCCTTCTAGATCTAGAGCAAATAGTTAAAATTAGTATAAGTGAAAAGATGAGTATAGATTGGATTCATTTATCTTGAATATAAAATTGAGTTAGGCAAGTGTTAAAAAAAAACAAGCTTCTATTTACATAATAAAAACTTAGGAGTGGCTAGAAATCGTACAGCTATGGAAATTATATTCCCTTAGGTTGAAATAAGGGCCTTAGCCATATATTTCCTCTACATTGAGAGTAAGTACAATATTTTACCATCAGTGAATATAAAAAAAATGATCTTTATTACATTTGTTTCTTAAAATTGCATCAAAATGCAGTTTACGACTATATACAATTCATAGAAACTTAAATCGACTTAAACTAAAAAAAAATTCTTAAGGATTCTCGTCCTTTCATAGTTTTGTTTTTTCACCAAAAGTAGATTCTTAGCCATTGCCTGAAGCGAGATAAAGAATATCTGTATATATAAATACACTTGGTCAACAGCATTTATTCCAATGATCTAAAGCGTTTTAATAGCAATTAATCATTAGTTCCAGATTAAGCAAACTCTTTTTTACATTACTGGAAAAACACCATGTACTTATATCCACAGAATTTACATGTATTATTAAGTTTCCGAATTGGAGTCGTCTATAAAAACGGAGAGGAGGAGTCGTTCAATACTTTGTTATTTTCTAGATTGGTTATACTAGTACATGACAATGTCTCATCCATTTGGCAAATACGAGCAATGCTCCAAATACCACTTGTGGACAACTTTCATTTGTACTGAAATGTAGTTGACTAAACCAATTCACTTTTTATTTTTCCCATCTAGGAATGAATAAATAAAGCAAAGGTTTCCTTTATTCTTGTTTTTAATGCTTATTTGAGAGTTCATCCACTTTTCTCTTCATGGTATTTTCAGTTTTCATTTCTTTTTTGCAATCACTATAATGTTCCATTCTTACTAGGGCGTATTCCTGTCCGACAGAAAAATAAGTTAAATTACTTTTTAGTTTGTTAAAAATTCAAAGAAAAATGTGATTAGATCCTAAGTTAAACTAGAGGTACATGATCTAGTAGACCTGCGGCGAAAATCAATCAAGATTATCAACTGGTTTAATTACTTTTAAGATGAAGATTTCAAAGAGAAACTTGTGAAGCAATTAATTGCCTCTGCCACCTGGTGGTCAACTTATATCATATTTGAACTCAGTGACCTCAATTACCCTTGGTAGCATTGGTTAACCACTATGCCCAATAACTAGTTTTCATTTACCAACATCAAAGAATAAATAAAAATAGTAGGAAATCAGTAAAATATATAAAAGGAATAATACAATAACTCGCTTAAAGTTAGGTCTGGTCCGGTGACCCTCCCAGTCAATCCAGGGTGTAACACATTCATGGATTTACTATACAAGTGCAATACAAAAGTCCTGCCCAACTCACCAATTAATGCCGTGAGACCTACAACACACACCTGATACCACGGCAGTGGTATTTACCGACGTTACAGGGAGTTTAAAAATGCTAACTTGTCTTACCAATCTTCCTGAGCCCGGAGGGTTTTCTGCATTAAACTCTCGCCAACTCTTGTGCTCTTAGTAGATGACTGGCTTTGTCCTCATTAAATTCATCGTGGTTATAACAAAATAAGAATCAAGGAACATCTTACCAAATAACCAAAGGGGATTTTGGATACATGAGCTTGCACGATGCTCCACAAGCCCCAGAAGAGATGGGAAGCCAGTGTGAATACCCGGACCTCTTGCAATAGTTTCTCTTCTGCAGCAGTGTTTTCCGGCAGTGGCTCTTCCTCAGTCACCTCCCGACTCGAATTGCTGGAATCAGGCAGTAGTAAGCCACAATTTTGAAGCAGGACCAAGGACGACCTCTCACACACGCCTAAGAAAACTTGCTCTTTCTCTCTATATGTAAGCTTAAATTAAATTAAAGGCGAATAAAAGTGAATAACAACTGAACCTATGTTTTTCTTTTTGGAAAAACATTAATTTTTAGAGGTTAGGAAATGCTTTCGTTGAGATTATTAACTATTCTAGGTTTAGGATTTTTCTCTACGGTAATTCTTCTCTCGCCCTCCACCAAGTATATTTTAATCATTCTGGTTCGGTTTATTTATCACACTAAACCCCATCAGCCCCTAATGTTGCGAACAGAGCACACGTAAAACCTCTAGAAAAAAGCGCCATTCATTTAACCCCACCACTTGCGGGGAGGGGTTAATACATACACATTCCATAGAATTAATACAATACAGTACGTATACCCTTATTATATTATTTTCACTTCTAATTATCCTTGAGAATGAACTGAATAAAGTTCGAAGGTACTTGGAAGCACCTTTTCATTTTTCCTGCGGGACATTGCATTCATCGCGAACCTCACGTGCTACTTTGTGAGTTATTCATTTCATACTATTAATAATGTGTATGGTGGATGCGTATCAACACCCCTATCAAACACCATCTTATTGATGAGGTATTAAGCAAAGAGCGACCATCTTTTTTATTACACGCCATTCGGGGTGTTAAAGGTGTAGCATCCAGTCGTGGTTTATCCCCTGGTATAAAGCCTGGACCATGCCCCACAAAGACCATATGTCACTCTTCTTACCAACACGCTTAAGCAATTTAACCTTACACAGCACAATCCGATAGTCCCATACCCACATCTCACATCTTTCACATCAAACACCCTTCAGCATATTCTTTCATATCAGGAGCAAATCAATCATACTCTTCATTCTCCTTCTTTTTTGACCCACTCATGTGTAATTAAGCACATCTTTGTGCTGAAAGAATGTGTTTGCCACACATTTTTATTTTAGCCTTGAACTATACCACTACCCATTTCCATTTAATCCAGGATTACCAAAAGCTCCATTTATTCCATCTCTCATCCTGCCACTTATCCTACAAGCATTAACTGATACTCATTTTAACTTTCATTCACCTCACATCCCAAAGTCATTCCAGAACATTTCTTTCTTACCCTCACATTGCTGGAGGGCCATACACAGCAACTAAGCACAGTTTTATCCTTGCAAATTTCATCTTCAGGTACATAATTCTCGAGCTTACACATTCACAACAAACCAATGCATTTTGCCACTCTAGACTCAATAGCAAATTCACTCTTTTTACCCCTACCACTCACGATTCACTGATCAAACCCCATTCACATTGCTATCTTCCCACATTCTTCTTTACTATCTCAATCTGTCCATACCACTAGCATAATAAAGATTAACCATTTTTAGTCGCGACTCTATAAATTACTATATCGGTCCGTAGGTCCAACCGGTCGTTTGGATGGTAACAGTGTTTTGTCAATAACATCGTAACTATTCGGCCGATTCTAACGGAATTTAAAACCCTTATGTTGTTTTACATTCTCTTATGAATGATATAATTGTCAAGGTCTTCCCAAGGTTAGGCCGAGAATTATTGAAAGTTTTGAAGGTCGTAAGTCAGAATATTTGAGAGCACGCGACTTAGGTCTGTTGACCTTGTTCATCTATTTCCAATCACTATCATAACATCCAAACACGATGCTGGATTGTGCCCGCTCCCTTTAGTGTCTTGTTGTACTCACAACAATACAAACTTAACTACTGCCCAGCCTGTATAGGGGAGAAGTTTGTAATTTTGGTTATTGAGACTTCAAGAGGATTGCAATGAGTTCTACTCGTCTCAGCATAATGGGTTCTCTATTGCAATCCTTTCCATTCTTGTTATTGGTCATTTGAACTTGAGTTTATTTATCCAGATCTCCTTTGTTTCCCCTATACTTGGAAACTCTCAACCAATAATAAAAGGAGTTAACTCTATTATTTCCTCAAACGTTTTTAGCTATTCATCCGTTTCTTTGCACATCTTCCGAACTGTCAATTAGGCCATCAAGAAACGGCTTTAAGGTGGCTAGAGTAGATTCATTGGCCTAAATATCACGGATGTGAGGTAGAAGAGATGCAGAGAAAAAGATAAGAAACGTACGTAGAACTTGGGAGGGCGATGTTCCCTTGGGTGGAAGCCTTCCTCACACATTCCAGTTCGAAGGCCAAGAGGTAAGCGCGAATGAAGTTCAACTGGAGGGAAAAAGAGTCGAGAATGGGTCCCGGTTACATAACATACAAACATCTGCATAAAATCTCAACGTGGATCCAGGATTCTGAAACCCCCATCCAAACCTCTCATGAAGAGATACATCTTGGCTCTTGATAGCAAGTAGACCTGTTTGTACGTATCTTATTTAAGGCCTACTTCAGCTGGTATATAGGATTTTTTTTTTCCCCTTCGTCTATAAATTCCCACAGGGAGATTTACGGCAATATATTAGGTCATCTTATAAATAATGCGGCATTTTTTTCCTGTTTATTATAATTTTTATGGTTAGAAATAATCGAAAGCAGGTTTGTTTTTACACTAAATTCGAAGCCTAGGCCTAACGGAAGGCTTACATTCGACAAACCTTAGTCATTTTCGGGGTTATTAATTTTGCATTATTATTGCTAAATTAATGTGCATTATCATTAAACGATAAGTATTATGAATGTCAAAAGAGCACATTCTCATGCTTTATGAGTTTAGAAAAAGAAATATTGCTAAGTTAACAGCAGCAAGATTGTGTCAATTATATGGGAAAGGAACAATATTGACCAAAGAGAGTTTCAGAATTTTCGCTCGGGATGCGTCAGTTTCAAAGATGAACCTCGTTCAGCGAATATGATGAAGATCTTTTAAAAATAACAGAAAGAGAAAATCCAAATGTAACTTTTGAACAATCTACATTCACCTCATTCTATTGTGCATCGTCATTTAAAGGATATAATCAAGATTTCCCGGAGTAATGGATTCATAACCTGTCAGAAGTACACTTGCAACAAAGGATTAACATTTGTTCATCTCTCCTTTCTCGACTAAAAAGTGAATCTAGTAAGATTGTTACAGGGGACGAAAAGTGGGTTATATATAATCCTATAAAACGGTCTAGAGGATGGATTAGATCTGAGGAAAAAAACATTAACCCAGCAAAAATAGGAGCCTCGTCCACGGAAGGTTTACATGTACGTTTGTAGGATATGAATGGCATAACCCATTTTGAATTTCTTAACCCAAACCAGATTATCATCAAAGAGGTTTTCTGTGCTCAGTTGAACCGTTTACAGACAGCATTTGAAGAAAAAAAGACCAGAATTAATCAATAGAAGAAAAGTGTTCTTTTATAAGGACAATGAGCGACCTCATATCGCAAGAGGACATCATTCATAGTCACCTGACTTGGCCCCATCAGATTACCAGCTTTTTTTAGAGATTTAGCGAATCACCTAAAGAGAATGAAGATGTCAACAACAGAAGAGATTGAAACAACCTTACAGAACTTTTCAAAATAAAAACAATTTTTACCAACAAGTTATTGAAAAGTTAGTAACTTATTTGAAAAAAAATATAACTTGTTTGATTTCTAGCCATAAAATAATGGTAAACATGAAAAAATGTAGCATTACTTAAGGGATGACCTGTTATCTTCCGCACATTTTTCACTTCACTTTTTTGATAGATTACTCCTTACAAGCTTTTGGCAGAGATGCCCTCAATGGTTTTTGTTTAGGTTTTAAAAAAAAAGCGTATTCAAGGCTGGTGAAGTTCTCCTAGGCCTCCCTGTTTTTGACCGAAGGGGTTTTGCTTATTCGCGGAGCTTTCCAACTATCGCAATTCCTACCATACATAGTATATCTAGTCAGTATTTTGGTGGGGGATCAAGAAAACCACATAATGGTGTCAGCTGCACGTCGTAGGTGAATAAATGTGACCGCAAGTATGTTTGACATGGGTGAAGACGCTGCATGAGAACCCGCATTTTTTAATAATCCTATGAATACAATAAATATGTTTTTGATTGGGTAGGAGGATTAGCCAGCCCGACTGGCCTAGAACTACCTTAAGTGCCATATTTGGCCTTTTTTTATCTCCTCCTCTTTTCCCCCTTATCTTAAAGCATTGCTGCATGCCATCATCCAATTATTGGTAGTGTGGTTAAGATACAGAAGAATTATCTATTTGAGCTAATTTACTGTAATTTCTCATTTTTCTGTTTTCACGAGTTACCCGTAATTACCTATTGCCGTGTCTGAAAAATTGGGGAAGGATGACCTGTTTTAGAAGGTCATCTTTGTCTCTTGATGAGCCAATTGTGAGTATTTTTATTATTTTTGACTGATAAATTGCTACCAGAGTGGAAAAAAATCGAGTGAAGACCAACAGACCAAAGCAGATCCAAATTATTCTCACGAAATTTCCTACCTGTTGCTCGCGATTCGGGAATTTGCTCGTAGTGGATGTGAAGAAGGGTTCTTCTTGGAGTTTGTAGCAGTACATCCACTCGCAGAAATGGTTGGCCAAGTCGTAGCCTCTGTAGTTGTAGGAGCAGTACTCGAAGTCGATGAGAGAGATCCTCTCGGCGAGTTTTCCCGAGCCATTCCTGAGGAGGATGTTGCCTTCCTGCATGTCGTTGTGGGCGAATACCACTGGGGACTGAATCTTGGTGATGAGGCGATGTATGTACTCCATCTCATCCTCGTACTTGAACTGACGAAGCTTCTCTAACATTGAGGACTTCGGAGAGGATGGCTCCACAGTCGAGGAGGACGTCCGAAGGAATTCATCTGAAGATTTTAACCACCTGTTAAATGCAGGAGGCAAAGAGTGAGTCGAGATTCACGCTAACACTGTTGTTAGTGCATTTTTAAAACAACCCTGCGAATCTTGTAGTAGAAGGAAGCATGGGTGTGGAGTGGATTCAAAATTTTGCGATTCAGACTCTAACTCCATCTATTAGAAAGTATCCAACTCCGACTCCACCCACTGGTAAATGTCCGACTTCGACGCCTCATTGGAAGGCATCTCACTGTAACTCCACATATGCATTGCAAAACCACGGGAATCATGCCTTTCAATAGGACATGTTGAGTAGATGATGCGGTTAGTGTAAAGCAATAAATCATACCGACCACTGCTTCCCCATAATAGGGCGTCCCTCGTCTATAGACCGACCGGTTCATAGACCCCAAACTTTAGGGACACCCTGTAGAATTATTCGACACCATTTGGTAACTTGGAAGTTGAATAGAAACCTCTAAATAATGTGCGACATGGATAAAGTTGACCATTGGAAGTTTACATCCCTTCACCTTGAAGTCTTCTTTTGCACATTCACCTTCTTAGGCTTCGTATGAACTTCTTCTACCTATCGCCATCGGATCTTTCATACATAAATCAATCAGACCCCTCCCGTAAAGGGGTTCGAGGCCATACCTTTAAGTGCTCCAAGGACCAACGTCATCCTCGAGGTTACCATACATCCCCTGCCCTCCCAACACTTAAATTGCGCTCCCTCTTCAACCTTTCTTCCCGACTTTACTACACTGTTTCCCTTTAATGTTTTTACCCCTTCCCCTCCTTCTCTACGCCTGGTTAGACCCAAGTACAAATGAGAGAGGGTGTTAAGCCTCGACCACCGACTGTTCCTTACCGTTTCATGCAGTTCCAGATCCATGTGGGTTCCTTACTGATGGGGACGTTGAGCGAGTGCATCCGGGCCATCCTGAGGGCCACCTGGCGGGAAATTGCGGGGTTGGCCAACTCCTCCGTCGTCAGGGATCGGGCCTGGGGGGGGGGAGTCGCGGTTAAGTCATCCTTATCCTTTACTTAAAACTAAAAAGCGATACCTAACGAGGGCATCTGAATGGAGATGTAGGGGATATACCGAGCCCGAGCGGTCTAAAGAAGTAACTACTCGGTGCTCTCAGGACGTGGGGGGAGGCATAACTTACTATACCCTCTCCATACTGGTCCCCCGCAAAGGGGTGCCTTAAATAGACTGTTTAAACCATGGTACCTGGAGCAGGACTCCCTACCGGCCCCAGCAGTCTCAATCTACATTGAAACTGCCTGAGCTTTATTCCCCTTTACCCTCTATTGACAAGTTCCATCAAGCCTCTTCTCAGCCCTCACCCAGACTTGGCCGGCTGCTAAATTCGTAGGCTAGTCGCCGACCAGCCATCATCCATTCAATCCTAGAATGGGGTGAATGGGGAGGTCCCCCTTGTGGGTTTAAACTTGCCTGAAGGCAGTTACCAATACCCTAGGGTATTCGGGCCTAAATAACGTCCGGGAGGTTGGTTGAATGACTCAGAATAACTAGCGAATGACTCTGGCTTGGCTGTGACAGAGGAAGTTGATGAGCCACTTTTGGTTTGCGATCTCTCTCACTCTCTTGGGAGAAGACTCATAACTCTGGCTACTCGCCGACCAGCCTTCGTCCATTGAGCCCTGGTCGGGGCTACTTTCCCCCCTCCCTTTTGTATCCTGGTGGGCTGGTGGGTTTAAGGATGCCTGTATCCTCACCCCCCCCTTTCCACTTTTACTGCCACACCTCCATCTTTATTTTCCATATATAACCTTTTACGCATCAGCAAGGGAGTGGCAGGTGACATCTGGAGGTTCGCATGCCCTCCAGGACTCAACCCCTACAGTTTGCACCTCCCCCCGCGCGGCTCCACTTCCTGCTGGAAGATCTCCAGCTATACATCTTCCACGCATCTTCACTTCCTCTATTTTCGCTTTCTGTATGGGTCTTTCCTTCAGCGTGATTTCCCCTCGTTGGTTTTCGCTTTAAACTTTGAGAAAAAAGACAACATTGCAGAGCCTATTATTTCAAAATAAATTTGAAATGGCGTACCTCAACATTATTTAACTTCATCCATGACCTGCAGCAACCAGAAAGACTAACATTAAGGTAAACAAGCATAATTAGAACTGCAATAATACTGTTCCAGGCTGTTGAAAAAAAAATATTAGGCAGTCCTAAAATCTTTCGTCATTCTCCTCATCCCAAACACCCCCATTAACCTGATACCAGACATCCTAAAATCCAACAAAGCAATTTTTAGTCGCGTACAGTTACAATGCCGGTCCGTAGGTCGAACGGTTAGATGGTAACCATTTTACTTCTAAATGAGTTTATGGCAATAATAACGTAACTATGCAGTGGATTCTAACTAAATTTGAAACCCTTATGTTGTTTTACATTCTCTTTCGAATGATATAATTGCCAAGGTGTTCCCTAGGTTAGTCCGGGAATTATTTGGCAATAACATCGTAACTCTTCGTCCGATTCTAACGAAATTTGAAACTCTTATGTTGTTTTTGCATTCTCTTTCGAGTGATATAATTGCCAAGGTCCTCCCAAAGTTAGCCCGGGAATTATTAAAATAAAACTAACTATGGGTCGGATTGGCCCACATATTGAAAGTCGCGTGAGAGCACGCGACTTTAGGTGTGTTGACCTTGTTTTGGTATTTTGTTGGTTTTACCAACGGTGACATATATACATACATGGTTCATAGAGTATGTGGAATATTTCTTTGTTGTTCCAATTTGGTATTTATTATCGGTCAAAACAAATGTTTTGTTGGCTTTGTTCGTCCCGTTATTAGTGTGTGTGGGAGGGAGGGGGGGGGGGAGTGAACCCATGTGGTTGTGTTACGGTGAGGATAACAGAGGTTTTATTTAGTAAGGGAACTCTTGCTTTGGTGGGGGCCTACCCCCGTCCCGGAGCGCGCTTCCTTCTTGTTGCTATTTTGCTTATTTTGTTTTTGTTCTATTTTGACTTGTTTCTTAGTTTTTGTTCCTGTTTTTATCATTGTTGTTTACTTGTTTTTGTAAATCTACCCTAGTATTAGGCGACTTTAGCCCTAGTAGGCAGTCACCAGATGCGCTTAAAAAAAAAAGGTCAACAGACATAAGTCGCGTACTCTCAATTATTCTGACGACTTATGACCTTGTGACCATATGACCTTCAAAACTTTCAACAAGTGGGGCAATCAGAGCCATAGTTAGTTTTATTTTAATAATTCCCGGGCTAACCTTGAGAAGATCTTGGCAATTATATCATTCGAAAGAGAATGCAAAACAACATAAGGGTTTCAAATTTGGTTAAAATCGGCCGAATAGTTACGCTGATATTGCCAAAAAAACTCATTGAAAAGTAAAACGGCTACCATCCGACCGACTACCTACGAACCGACATAGTAACTTATAGAATCGCGCGCACGCGACTAAAAAATATCCCCCAAATACCTCATAGTCATCCCGAGAAGCACCCAAACTACTACTATTCCTCAATTACAATTGAAACAAAAATTCTCCCAATAAATGAACATCTAAATCACCACACCAGACCACCCACATCACACACTCACATTGTCAGTATAAGAAAACTACCCCGAGATAATACAACACATCTTTACCTCCCCACCCCCCTCCATCCCCAAACGAAACTAACATTACCAAACATTTTCCACGGTTCTTACACACAGACAAACAAAACAGAGACTACAACATGAGTGAAATCCCATTCAGAGATACACGAAACCGCAAAGAAAAGAGAGTACACCTTGCTTAACCTAGGCCGGAACACCACACCATGTACTCACACATTACAAATACGAGATCAATAAAGCACTAAAGTTCAACTGTTTGCGCTACCATAGAGACCATGCCAATACACCTGGGCTGTTCCACTCCCAAGCAAACCCGATAGAAACATTCACGCTGCCATAGCGACCCTGACAATACGCCCGGGGTATTCGCCACACAAGCAAACCCACCTTGAGCTAAGAGGTTGGGGTGAACCAGCCCACCCTTCTCAGCCCGGACCTAGGATGAATGGACGAAAGCTGGTCGGCCACTGCCCTGCGATATTAGCCACCGACTAAGATAAATGAGAAGTTGTAAAGTACTCACTCAAAAGGGGTAAAATTGAAATTTGTCTAAAGAATAAAGCCCAGGTAGACTCAATCTAGTTCAAGTCTTCCTAAAGCACTGTGGCCTGAAGTGCGTATCGCTCCTGCATGTACCACGTGTATCGGTCTAACCCCCCCCCCCTTCCCTACGCCAACCCTTGCAGAGTAATTTACATACATTATCAATTAAGACAAATCAAAGACAACGCGAAAAAGGCAAACGTTTCGAGCTTTCAAAGAAGTCAAATTCCGTTCAATGGAATTCGATGACAAGCGCGACCATAAACATAGAGACCAGATTCAAAGGAGAATAGAAGGAGCATTGCTGAAATCTGGAGCTTTGAGTCGATAAGATGCGGAAAGAAAAGAACAAAATTTTATGGACCAACACCAACATTTATTCTTCCAAATAAAGTCCATCATTCTCTACGATCTCCTTCCAGCGATCAACCAGCATCCGAATCTTTCCCACATACCAGTCAGATGGCTTTGGATAAAAAAGAAGAAGCTGTAAACAAGCTTCCTTCATGAATCAAAAGTGTTGAATCCATTTGATGCAATCGGTTCAGCACAGTCTGGTGGGATGACACTCCAACAACTTTCGCAAGATCACGGCTGCTTGCAGAAAGTTCAACTTTCAATGGTGCCGCTAAAGCCTCGCTGGTCGGCCGGAACGTGGTTGATCGTCAAGGGTAAGATCCCCGGAGACCTCGAGACCTTCGCATGACTGACTGTGCCTTCTTCAGTATCGCAGCAATTATTGTCGAAAGTTTTCGCTTGTAACAGTAGCGAAGTCAAAACTCTAATTCCACTTTCTTCCCAACTCATTTGTGTCAGTTGGGGCGGACACAAAGAGAAACAAACTGCGCACGGCAACATACAACAACAGCGTACGGAGGCTGGTAGTCGAATGAGTAAAGTTAACCTAACCTAATGTGGTCGAATGAGTAAGGCTAACCTAATGTAGTCGAATGAGTAAGTTAGAGGAATTACAACATAAAGCCTCCCGGAGGGCCAGACGGGCGTATACACTAAAGTCCACCCCTCCCCCCCTGCGTAGAAAGCAAGAGAATCGAGCCACATGCGGAGAGTCGTGGGAACGTTAGCCGGCGGAATAACCGTCTAATTGCCTGCCCCTTTTTTATCTCCCCACCGCATAGGTAGCCGGAGCGAGCCGCTGTGCTAAGTTGACCACCAAAGGCCCTTAAGCAGCGTTCAAAGGATCCAATTACCTACGAGATCCGGAGGCCCGTGGTTAAATCGCCAAAAAGCGGTGCCAGTCAAAAGGAACACCAAGGATGGTGACGGGTGGGTAGTGTCTCTAATTAACAAGCCGACTTGGGCACCGCGGTGCTACCCTCCTCAACCCTCGCTCTCCCAGATGCGGCCTCAACCCTCGCTCTCCCCGATGCGGCCTCTCGCCCCTTCCCACTTGGATGGGGCGGTCGCCAGCCTATAAATAAGCCCCTAAAGGAAAGAGAATAGATTATTCGTGGAGAGACAATAAAGGATCAGTTCGAGACGATCAATCCTTCCGCCAGTGTCGAATTAACTTAAAACTTCACGTTTTGTGTCGGTACCAGACCGAACCATGCTGTACAACTTAGAAGAAGTCTGACTGGATTACCATTCCTAGTGCCAAACCAGGAATTTCGGAAGCAAGAGAAGAAGGATTATTTCGGTGCCAGCCCGAAGCATCCTGCACAGGCTTAGTAAGAAGTTAGCAGGACCAATATTCCCAGTGCCAAACAGTAATTTCACAAGTAAGATAATAGAAGAACCAGTCACCCTCGAGTGACTGTCAAATTGCGATCTTAAGACCGATGAATTAGACATCGGATTCCCTTACCTCCATCCCACCTCGAAGAAAATCTACCATCGGCCGCTCCAACACCCCGAAGCGCGAGAAAAGCCATCTAGTGACATCCGGCAACCCCTGATCTTTTCTGTCATGTAAGTTAGAATGACCAATTATATTCGTATTGCGTTAGCATGAGTTTATTACGGTACTCAAATGAAGTGAAGTAGAAACAATTGTGCACGAACCCCGTCATATTTACTAGTAGAAGAGTGTAATTTAATTTAATATTTAACGCTAATCTAAAAGGGTCACTATAAAATAACTAATCGGCAATTGGTTTGTTTACGTGGAGCCTACTATATTTTGATTTAATCAAGAATAGATTCTGTAATAGGCCCAGTTTTAAGTATGGTTAACCTCATTAAACTTATTAGGTGAATATAAATATTTTGATTGTTTTTTTTTTAGTTAATTGATAAAGTTAAAATATATGTTTATTTTAACGGGCTCTCTCCTTAAAACGGATTAAACGCTGTGACACTCTCTCAACAATAAAGTAATTAAAAAGTTCACTCTGTCAATATTGAAGTAATGTTGTCTTTCATAATTAATAGGATCAGACCGACTTACTTAAAACAACAAATGCAATACGATTATACGACAGTAAGGCTAGCCTAACGTAGGAGAATGAGTAAGGTTAACCTAACCTAATGTTGGTGTTGTTCAATAAAATTTTGTTGTTTTCTTTCCGCTTCCTCAGTGAATCAGGAATTTCTGACCAACCTAATACATTGCTGTCCATGTTATCCTAACCTAACCTAACCATCACTCTTCTGGTTCGGCCATGTTATCCTAACCTAACTATCGCTGCTGGTTCAGCTAGGTGTGTTGAGAACTTACTCCCGACTCACTCTGAATTATATTGGTCTCTTGTGCGTTCGCATTATTCTAGACTGTTGCTCTTGGAGGACGCCCTTCCGACCCCAGCAGTCTAATACTAGATTCAAACTACCTGAGTTTCTTTATCTTTCTAGACATCTCCATTTTCACCCTTTGTTTGTCCTTTGCTTTACAAGTCTCTTCCTGACAATTGGCTATTTTTTTTAGGGCTCGTCGTCGACCAGATTTCGTCCACTCGTTACTGGTCGGAAGTGTGAGAAGGGAGCCCCCCCCCACTCCCTCCTAGCCCTGGTAGGGATGGGGGCTAATATGTTTCCCCCATGGAGGATCGCGTACTCTCTCGGCCCCAAGGCTCCCAGTAGGACCTTCGCCATGTCCTTTCCAAACTTTATATGTCAGAAGCCCCCCCCCCGCCCCCCTCAACCATGATTATGGTTATTAATGATCTCTTCACTATGTGGGGTTGTCGCACATCAACGCTGCTACCGACAAGACTGAGCGGGGGCCACGACATCCCCGCCCATTACGGGCCGTGTCCGACTCACAGGGGAACTTTCAGGGCGGAGTTTCCCCGGCAAAGACCCATATCAGTGTTTAGTCGCTCTTTATGGCACGCGCCGCAAGAGGGTATCTGTACTACCCATGCCCCACATTATTATTATTATTACTATCATTATTATCAAAGTGTTATTATCGAATTATCATTATAATATTATTATTACTATCATTGTTATTACTATCATTATTATTATATTATTATTATCAATATTATTATTATATTATCATTATTATCAATATTATTATTATTATTATTATAAATATTATTTATGGAAAGCAAAAGGGGGAGAAAAAGAGGGGGTGATGTCACGTTTGAAAAGGTGCTCGAACGAAGCTTCGTCATTAAGAGCGACAGAGAAAGTTGTGTAATCCAACGAAGGATGTCCAAAAACATCAGAACGCCTCCTGCTGCCTTTCTATCACAACTTTTTTCCATAAATTTTCCCCGAGAAAATCTAATGTTCCCGAAATTGGTGTAGAATAACCTACAGTTATAATCTAAGTATGGGTAAATGTTAGCTGATTCTGGATGAAATAATCGAAAAGTAATGGCAGATAGCAATTTGCTAGAAAAAGTTGTGTTCAAAAAGATCCGAACGCTTAGGTTTGTGGTAGAGAACCTGCATTGTTTGCGTAACAACTAAGTTCGCTTCAATCTCGCGTAGGTCGTCGTCAGTCAGCTCATTCGTTCGCTACCTGTCGTCCAGATAACACACGAGGCCTGAGAAATCTGGTCGCGCCTCTGCCTGCAAGCGGATCGCAAAGCTGCGCCACTAAGACGGTCTTTCGATTGGAGTCGATGCAGAGGCTGTCGAGCGCTTCAAAAGTGTAAGTCAAAATGGTATGTTAACCTATGACACAACAGGTTTATGTAAGGCTGGTACCAAAATATACCGGTAGGCTAAGGAAGACTGAGCCGCTACCTAAATTGCGAAGGACATTCTCAAGACAGCTGCAGCAGTTTCACGAGATTAGTGAGATTTTGGTCATCAATGTCTCCAGGCAGCAGACTGTGTCCCGTCGGCTGGAAGGGGGCAATATTAACGCTCATGCTATTGATCAATCCGAAGAAGGAGGCTCGTCTTAAATTCGCCGCCACTGAGCACGTTACTTCGACAAATGGAGACACGTTCAATTGCACCAAAAAGAGCGTGAAGTTTGTCGGAGGAAGTGTCGTTGTATGGGAGTGATTTTGGTAGAAGGTACTGGACCACTTGTGCTCTCACGTGACACAGTGAATGGACAACGGCGCAGAGAATTGATGCGATAGCTCAACCTGCAATTTTCATGGATGATGGCGACTCCTGCCACACAGCCAAATCGATGAAGAGGTTCCTGGATGACGAGCAAATCACTGTTATGAACTGGCTGGCAATTGCAGTGAAAATGTTTGGAAGACACTGGGAGAGACATCTAAATCGAGGAATCCAAAAACAGTTCAAGAACTTTGAGAAATTCTTCAAGATGAATGGTGCAACATTACTGCGCGAGTGTCAACAGTTAATTCGTTCCTGTGCCAGGTTTAAAAAGCACCATCGAAAATAAAGACCTCCACACTAAATACTAATTACTTATAACTTCTACAAATGTTTTACATTCACAATTTAATATTTATATTCCAATAAAGCTTCGTTTCCGCTATCGTTCGGTTCACTTTGGTGGACACCTCAATTTTCCTAGCAAATTGCTTATCTGAGGATAACTTTCGTTTTATTCATTCAAATTTACGTAATTTATACCTGTAGTTTATCGTCAAACCAATTTAGGAGACCTTGTATTTTCTCTATAATAGTTATGGAAGATGTTACGATAGAAATACAAGTGTTCTGGTCTTTTGGAGCGATAGTGTATCATGCCCTCCATCAAAAATAAGGATCCCCACAACAGATCCTTAGGATAAAGTTACCCAACCACCCATCCTTCGAATAGACACGTGACTTTTAACGTCCTTGGATCCTCAACCATCTTACGTATCCAACTAACCATTTATTTATTTATATAAACAAAAATAGAATGCACCGCATCATCCCCCGAATATTTTTTTTTAAAGAAATTCGCACTGAAATATGTGGAAAGGTTGCGTTTCACAACATCAGAAATCACGTAGAAGTTATTTTTTTAAAAAGTGGTCATACAAATATAATTTATTTTTCTATGCGTTTGATTTGTCGGAGTCATGACTCGTGACTCCACGACTCGAGAGCAGTTGCCACTTTTGTTCTTTTCATAATAAACTTTCTACTTTTTATTTTGTAAGTTTTGTTCCGTTTTGAATTTTTTTCAATCTGATTGGTAAATAATAAAAAAATAAAGACCCCCCCAAAATAAAAGTTCCCCAAAAATGATGATAAAGCACTATCAAGAGTCAGCGATTTTCGCTTTATGATATGTTCGCAAATTTAAGGCTCTTTGAAGCTAAGGATCAATTTAATGTTGCTAAATGAACAGCGATGTTATCTCTTGCTGCAAAATTATCGAGCATTATTCCGGAAGAACATTACGAAGTTAAAGAAATAGAGAAGTTTGGGCTCAATATTTCTGAAAAGTGGAAAAATTGTCAAAATTTGAGCTACTGCTGAAAGAAATGTTTTCTAGGTTCACAAATGTAAAAGTTAGAAATCGATCAATAAAAATATTAACTGAAACTTTTGTACAATAATGGGTTGATTTAAAACATAATTATACCAAATGATAACCCCTTCGAGAAATTATCAATAAGATGAATTGAAATAACGTTTCAATACAGATATAGAAAAAGAATAATATTTTAACAAATAAGTTATATATAGTGATTTTGTTTATATATTATTGTGTACTTTTAAAAGATTTATTTATTCATTTTGTAACTTTCGCCATATATTCTTGTGGCAGTCCTGGTCGGAAGTCGGGAGCTCGCGAGTCGCGACAGGAGAGCAGAACAGCGTCAACCGTCTAGTTGATCGGATGTGTTCCCTCAGCGCATTCCCTTTAGTCGCTTGCCTCTCAGATGGCAGTGACTATCAATCACGTGTATAAATAAAACTTGAGAAACACAGTGTTTCCATACCCATGGGCACTAATACGTCAGATCCACTCAGTAAATTTACCCCGATGCCAATTAAATCATCCACTACAGATTACCCATCATCGATTCCCCAGCTCAAGGCCGGAAAGGAGTTTTCTAGGTTACTCTCTTTAAAAACTCGCCGTCAGCACCAATTTAGATCAATATCTTAAAGTAAAGAATAAGGAAATATTTCACTTTGTATCTGTGAAATATTCTATTTATAGTTATCTTAATATATTTGGAATTTAAGTCAATCTTGGAAAGGAAGGGATGACTTTCTGACATAGTGTAAAAGAACCGTGGAACCCCCCCCCCCCAAAGGATGGGATTCAGTGATATTAAATTTATTTACTTTATTTTCTCATTATTTCTAAGCACGAATTTTCTTCCATTCTCCATCATTCTAGTAATTGCATTTACTCCGAGTCGTAAATTCCCCAATTACTGTATATAAAGAGGTTCAAACCATCCTTTATCGAGGCTGGTTTCTCTGTCGCTCTAAAACCATCACCTATAGGTAATTAATTACCTTCTCCCTGTAGGGAGATTTCAGCGAAGGCCTCGTGTCGAAGATGCCTGTAGTTCGGTAATCGCGAAGGTCAGGTCTCAATGAACTAACCTTGGCAAGACGCCCTACAAGTTTACTCTCCATCATCGTATACGAGGACGTCTTCTGAATCTTTTTAGTCGCGTGCACGTGACTCTATAAGTTAGTATGACGGTCCGTAGCTCGTCGGTCGGTCGGTAAACGTTTTATTTTTCAATGAGTTTTTTAGCAATAACATCGTAACTATTGGGCCGATTCTAACGAAATTTGAAACCCTTATGTTGTTTTACATTCTCTTTCGAATGATATAGTTGCCAAGGTCCTCCCAAGGTTAGCCTTGGAATTATTTAAAGTTTTGAAGGTCGTAAGGTCCATGGTAATAAGTAAGAATTAATTGAGAGCACTCGACTTAGGTCTTTTGACATTGTTATGCATAAAAGTGGTCAAGTGTACCCAGCCCATTGGTTAGACCAAAGTGGCACATCGAGGCAAGATGGAACTTCACAATCTCCATTCCCAGGAATAATGAAGCATTTCCTGACAACTAAAGAATTACTTCTAAAAGATCGCGACTCTAAATAAGAATTACTTGAGCTAAGTGGTCGTCTGTGTAGAGGAAAATTTGTTGTGTATGTGGTAGTGGGGAGCGGGGGGGGGGGGTATACGCGTGGGTGTATTATCAAATACGTGCTCGTTAAAACCGCGATAGATGAAGAAAACGAGAGTATATGATAGATAACCTTTGGTCATCTTATCTTGGCCAAAGTGGCGTCGCTTGGTTATCTGAGTCGTAAACAAGCGATTGGCGGCGGAAAAAACCCGAGACCCCAAATTTTCCATTGCCTTTTACGCGACTCTATAACTTACTATGTCAGTCCGTATGATGGTAACCACTTTACTTTTCAATGAGTTTTTTGGCAATGACATCATAACTATTCCACCCTTCTATTGTTTTACATTCTATTTCTAATGGTATAATTGCCAATGTCCACCTAAGGTTAGTCCGGGAATTATCAAAAGTTTTGAAGGTCGTAAGCTCATAATTCAGAATACTTGAGAGCACGCGACTTAGGTCTGTCGACCTTTTTAAGTGTCTATTGGCGTTCACACGGTGCAATCGTGTCCTCTATCGAAACTGGAAAACTGGGTCGCGTTAATCGCATCTCCTTTCGGGTGGCAAATGGCAATACGAGAAACTCGAGCGGTATAGAATCAAAACTCAGATGTTTCGTATCTCATTCAGTGTCTATACCGCTATGCGCTATACACCCTGAAGGCACCACAAATTGGGATTCCATCCAGGGACATACAACAGCCTGTGTGGCTTAACTTCACTGTAGTAGGAAGCATTGTTTGCACTCGGCTAAGCCGTACACCCGTGTTGCGAAAGAATGCAAGATTTTAGTCAGCCTGACGCAAATGTTGGATCCCTGAATCAGAGTGAATGTACTGAAAGGCTCCATAGACACCTACGTACAAAGGACACAAGCCCTTAAAAGTACATATGCGCACTCCTTTGAGGGAGTGGTTAGTGGTTCAAAAGAAAATGGAGATTTCAATGGAAGAAGAGTCGTTGTTCCCTTGGTCCTACCACTCATTAGACGAGGCATATAGTCCAGTTGGGACAGTACGACCCTCTTCCTATAAATTACCCGGGACTGGAAAGACACAATTAAAACCTGCCAGGATAAACAAGTACCCATGAGTCCGCAAGTTTGGCAGAGGTTGTGAAAAAACAGGTTCGGATCGTCTTTACGACAGATGTCGTGGTTCGGCTCCTACGTTAATCAGTAGATCCAAACTAAGAACTAAAATGAATATTAAATGAATCTAGACCAGTGATAAAACCTAATTTATTTTGTTGTTCTGACCTAATTTACTTTAAGGAGACACGAAATGGTTCTGTTTACTGCGCGAAGAAATGAATCCCTGTAATAGGATACAAAGGAGGGACATAATCCTCGCAACCATTTACACAGCGATCATCAAGATTGGTTCATACAGTGGGAACCGTTTGTACCATTGTTAGTCACTGATACCCGTATTTTGGGATGTGGTATAACACGGGGGAGATGTTTATCAGTTCTTCAGGAGTCCAATGAGAACTGATATCTTGGGTTCTTGTGAGAAAACAAACCGTCATATTTTGCATTATTTCTATTTATTTAAAAATAATTAACCGATTTATCTTTCTCCAGTGTTACTATGTAACTAATCCCGTAACGTCGTCTTCTTTGTTATTTAAGATAGAGTAAAATGATGATAAAAATTCTTAGAAAACCGTCTGTCATACAATTTACTTAGTAGACTTATAAGGACGAATATATTTGTGATTGGATTATAACTTGAATTTCTTGGAAGAATATTAGAAAATAAAAATAATTCTTTTAAGACTGTGGAACAAGAAATAAGTGGGAAAAATTTCTCGAACTTATGATTTATTTTCCTAAATTAAAATCACCGTGTTGAAAACATGGTTCCGAAACTTTCTCACATCATGAATATTGTACATTACTGCTCATCGCCATGTTTGTCACCGTCTCGCGTGTTTCTTAACGGAAATTCCAGTTGTTGTGTATTGCTCTCAAGGCTCGGCTGAGAGTGTTATTCTTTTGTAAGGTCTTTTTTGTATCTACCCAAGAACAGATTCTATTTGTAACTTTAGCCTGGGCTCTGGACTAAAGGAATATACTCTAAACCTACGAATATTTCGTGCGTTAACGGCCTATGTTGCCATGTGGAACCATAATTTCAAGCCATTTTGACTCTTATATAGTGCAAGTCGGGTATCAAAGGGTTAAACTACTATTGGACATCGGCAGTTCGGAGAATGCTATTCCGAAATTCACATGGATTTTACTATCCGAACCACTCAAGGCATAGTGGTACAATATCGATGGTATCTATTATTATGATGCCTCCTCCCAAAGACTGCTACTGAGTTTTGATAAGGTTATAATCATTATCTTACCAGATTGCTCTTCTGACGTCATCATCGATATCCCATTTCTTAAAAACAAAAATAAAACCAGAACCAATTTAGGTGTATCTCAGCTTACGCTAAAAATATGTTTTTCAGCTTCGTTAATTATGGATCTCCGAGGAGTTATTCTAGGATTCAAAGGAGACAATATCGTCATGAATTTACAAACTCATAACTTTTTAAGCCATTAAGTCAACTATTTTTTTAAGTGAGCGTTTCGTGTGTGGGCAGGCAATTTTTTTACCTACGAGTATACCATTTCCATATGCCCCCAATTCACTTGTCTCAAAATGAAACAGAAAACGTGAGCTAATTCACTTCCGGTAAAAAAATACAAGTAAAGTTTTGGACGAGTTAACTCATTCTTAAAAGAACAAATTATTCTGACGATTTAACTCGGGATAATCCTTTAAGAGGTTAGCCAAAAGGTGTCGTACTTCACTTCTGGCCAAAATTACAAGTTCTGAAGGAGTTTAACAACTCATATTCTTAGAGGAACAAATTATTCAGACGATTTAACTAGGGACAATCCCTTAAGAGGTTAACCAAAGAGTCACGTACTTCTCTTCTGGCCAAAATTACAAGTTTTGAACGAGTTAACTCACATTCTGTAAGAAACAAATTATTCAGACGATTTAACTCGGAATAATCCCTTAATAGGTTAAAACACCAGCAGTTAAGCAGCTTGAGCGAGTAGCATAATCAACAGAGAAAAGAAAGTAAGCGACTATTCAGCCTCTATTCACCTATTTTCTTGGCCAGCGGCTAATTTCGCAGGCTAATCGCCGACCACCTTTCGTCCATTCATTCGGGGGGGGGGGGGGAGCCCCCTCCCTCTTTATTCCGTTTAGGGTGGTGGTTTTTAACATGTCCTCATTATTCACCTCTTTTTCCTTCTACTCTCCCCTCTTTATTTTCCTTATTTATCCTTTTACGCAACCGCAAGGGGATGACAGGTGACATCTGGAAGATCGTGTGGCTCTCGGCCCCAATGTCTGTCTACTCTTTGCACTCCGTTTGCCTTCGCTACAGATCTTGCCTTACAGACCTCGTGCGTGATCTGGCCTCGTTGCTATTGAGTTTTAATTTCGCACACAAAAAAGATAAAGAAAAACTAATAATTGATCGGTAAATAAGAAAGAAAAGAATACAAAGTAGCCAACACGAACTAAATGGTAAAAGAGGGGAAAAAAAGTAGGGAATGCTAAAAAATAATAAAGAAAAACAATAGGCAAATGAAGTGTTAAAAGGACATAACCTGAAATAAGTTTTAAAAAGGACACACATGGGATAAATAAAAACAAGGAAAAAACAGCACTCTCCATCATAGTACAGGTAAGGTAAATGAAGTGAAAAGGGACAAAACGTGAATAAAAAAGGACATAACACCAACGAAGTTTTAAAAAGGAGAGAAATGAAATAAAGGACAAACAGGATCCCTCCCCCGAAAAAAACAACACCAACAACAGTATAGTCTCGATTATACTACAGGCAAATGAAGCGAAAAAGGACAAAACTTGAAAGGAAAAGGACATAACACGTATAACGTTTTAAAAAGGATAAAACGAAATAAAAGGATAAACATGGAATAAATAAACAAAAGGAAAAACAGCAGACTCCACCATAATACAGGTCAATTAAGTAGAAAAGGACAAAACGTGAAAAAGGAAAGAACATAGATGATGTTAATAAATGACAAACGGATAAAAAACAAGGACAACACACACTCTCCATCATAGTACAAAACGCGAAAGAAAAAAGGACCCAGGCGAATTAAATTTAAAAAAGGACAAACATGGGATAAATAAAAAACAAGGAAAAAAGATACCCTCCATCAAAGACACATGACTAAGGAAATAAAAACAATTCATGGAATACATACCCGAATAAATTGTTCCAGTCTTCCGCCCGGGAACACTCCGAAGAGCCCGGGTCCGAGGCCTCTCTCAGAGAGAAGGGTAAAAATCACGCTCTCCGCTAATAAGGATTCCAGCGCACCCTCGCCGTGAACCTGCGAAATAAAGGAGGTTGGTTTCTTTCCTCGAGCCGCGTAACATAGAATAACGAGGGGAATTCACCCACATGGAGGGGTAAAGAGACAAGAAATGGACATAAAAAAAAGGAAATTTCCAGAATTATATGTTGTTTCCTCGAAAAAAATCACCATTCATAAAAATTTGGGCAAGTAGGGGCATGGCTAGGAAAGTTTGGGGCACATTTAGTGCAAATAACACTCGAACGTATAAGTTTATTTTTCCCTTTGGGTTTCATTAATTAATTTCAATAAAAAATCACTGAATTCATTCATCGCGACAGGGCCCCCAATTTACCAGGAAGGGAAGCTGAGAAGCCCAATCCCTCCACCACCTCCGGGTACAATATACAAAATTGAACAAAATAAATTAAAAAAAAAAATCAGATGGAAATTACCCACACAGGTGGAAACAAGGTAGAAGACAGAGAAAAATCGACGTCAACACGAAGTCTTCATTCCTCCATGTTCACCGGGCTAACCTTAAATACCAAAGGACATGAGGGCAGGATTAATTTATCCTAAAGCTCTGGAGCTCCTCATTAATTGGGAAACGGTGTTTTGATTTCGCAGATTTTAAGTTCGTTTGAGTTCCTATTTCAGTCCGAAACGTGATATTCAAACAATTTATTGGTACCTACAGAGGAACATCGGTTCATAACTTCACACATGGTAGGCCCTATTAAGAATATAGCTATTCAACCCTTTTGTGGGATTATCTTAATTCATGCCAATAGAGATTAACAATGTTTGGGTTAATGGTCCAAGACAGTGGTTTTTAACCACTGTATAATATAATTTACGTATAATTACTTAAGTACGTGAAAGCAACTCAAAATTAACCACGATGGACATTTAACCTCAGTTAATCGAGATAAGACATAAAAATTTGAAAATATATAAATATTACCATTAAAAGTTTAATGGGAAATTGGAGCTTGATCAGTGTCACATAATTCTCTAATATTGGGACGTAGAGTTGACAAGGCAACCTCTCATTTCTTCATTCACTGCGTGCAATCTTTCTCTTTTTTTCATTTTTATGTTGCACCAAGTGTCGTTGAACTTTTATAAACGTTTGAAATGCATATTCTTTGGCAATTTAGGCATGTTAAAAATTATTTCTTGGTCGCTCCTGCGGCACCATTAGTTGGCTCTCGCAGCACCCGGTTGAAAACCAATGGCCCCGGGTAAGGGGTTTAATACCTAGAGTGCCTCTGCAACAGCGCTACCAGAACATTTTAATTGGTAATGTTAATATATCTATTCTGGTTGACCACAAGTAGCCTATATAGTTTTATTTTGTGTCTGATCTCCTTGGGGACGGTTTAGATTAATTTATGCATCCGGGTTTGATGTAAAATTGCATGAATTATATTACATATAATTAAATATATCTGCTTGAGTAAGAGATGGGACAGAGTGGTTTGTTGAGCTCTGGTGGCATTTTTGCTACTTTTATTTGTTGTGTTCGTAGTGTGTGCAAGATTGGTGTCACCCGCTCTCTAATTCCATTGTTGATTTAGAACAGTGGTTCTTAACCTTTTAACTACGCTCCACGCTCCCTTTGCATCACAATAACATTCATACACTTTTCAACATGATTCTAACAATAGGCTTTTAATGTAGTAGGATTCATATCTTAAAATAATAATAATGATGAATGAATGATTTTTTTTAATTTAACCCTACTCTTGGTTAATTTGGGGTTTATGCCCATCCTCGAATTTTGTGGGCGCTTTGTTATAAATATTGTATCTCTATTTTTTAAAAAATACGCACTTTCACTAATTAATTTGAGCAAATTTCGAATTATGAGGTTATGTCAAAAAATAGATTGGCCGCCATTTTCGCCATCTTGTGAGTTACATATTGTTTTAATCCATCGAAGGAATCGGTTCCGTAGGGGTTTATGTAGTTTAGTTTTTCGTAAAACACGTAAAATAAATCTTTTATAATTAAGATGATATAATTGGGTAGTTACATGATTCGGCAGTAATTTCCCTCGTTCAAGGCCTATTCTGGTCTAACCTAAAAACACCTAGTTGTTAATAAGAATCGCATCCTAGTGTATTATATATCATTTTTGAAGGGATTTTTTTCTGAATTAAAATATAATGAGTACTTTTTAATAATAACCAATTTTAAAGAAAATATCATTGATTTTAAATAGCATTCGGGAGGGAGGCTTATATGTCTGAGGTCAAGCAACACAGTATCAAAACTAGAGTCCTAACGACATTTAGATTAGAATCTAAGGTCAGGCTTTCGAATTAGGAATATTACGAGTTTTTTTTTAATTTGAGGGGGGTGTGGGTGCCAACCCCACAACTAAGTGGGGGTAAGAAGGGCCCCCCCCATTCTAAATTACCTTAATAATGATATATAATACAATATGATGCAATTGAAATAGTCTAACAATTCCCCAAGCACTTTTTTTAATTTGTCGAAGAAAAAATATTGTCTACATTTAAAATATATATATATATATATATATATATATATATATATATATATATATATATATATATATATATATATATATATATATATATTATCATCATCATCACTTCATCACTAACTCTATAATTTAAGAAGGGGATTTTTTGAGTATTTGAATAATAATTTCATCTTAGTTTGGTTATGACTTATGTTTTTTTATCAAAGTTATTTCTAATAATTCTTTTATAATATCAAAAAACAAAATGGTGAAGTTCAGAAATATATATAAGTATCGAAATTTTGTGAATTTTTTAAAACCCAAAGAAGTACAAATGGTGAAGTTCAGAAAATTTATTTTTATACATCTTCTTCTATAACTATATTTTAGCAAGGTGATATTTTGAAAGGGGGAAATTAAGTTTAGAGTTCCTTTTTAAAATTATTATAATTGGCGAAGTTCAGAAAATTGATAAAAATTTAACCATGGCTGATATTTTTTAGACTTTAAATTTTAATCTTAGTAGCGAAGCGCAAGCTCCATCCATAGGGGGGAGTGGCGAAGCCATTGCCTGGTTTTAATATAAATCAAACTGCATCCAATCTTTAAATTGTATCATCAATTATTCAAATTTATATTCTTGTATTAAACATCTTATCCTAAATTGCACTATTCAATTTTAGTATTTTATGAAAACTAAAATTTTTAACCCTTTACTATCTTAGTTTCTTAGTGCCGATGATGAGACTAGGACCTCGAAACGTTCAAACTCAGACAAATAAAGATGCTTTTATCAATTGCCTGCTTGGTTTTCACATTCCTATTGAAACTCCGATTTGGAAGAAGCTCAACAGTTCATATATATATATATATATATATATATATATATATATATATATATATATATATATATATATATATATATATATAGGTTGAGGATAAATCCCAAAATGAGACATGTAAAATTTCTCATTTAATTAAGTACAACGTTTCGGGTACCTTACCCATCTTCTGGTCTATAAAAGATAGATTTAGAACACGTTTAAAATTACCAAACTACTTCCAGCTTTTTTGAAAAATTCATTTGTGATTTACAACCTCTTCCTATACTTGGGATCTTTAAAGATCTCAAATCATCTTTTTCCCTTCTTATAAATGAATTTTATATAAAAATGAAAAATCTTCGATTTAGTTCCCTTTTCATACAAAAGAATGATTTCCAGCTTCTTCGTGAACTCGGAAGCAATCCTGATATTTTTGTCACCCGGCCTGATAAAGGTAACGGTGTTGTGATTCTCAACAAATTTGATTACATTAACAAAATGAATAACATCCTCTCTGATTCATCTAAATTTAAACTTCTTAACAAAGATCCCTCGAAACTTTCCCAAATTCTGGATGATAAAGTTAATCGCTTGCTTTCTAAACTTAAAACTCTTAATATCATTGACGATGGAACTTATAAACAACTTTTCTCCTCTGGCTCTAATCCCGGACTTATGTATGGTCTTCCCAAAATCCACAAGCCTAATGTTTCCCTCCGCCCCATACTAGCGGCATACCCAATGGCAACCTACAAGTTGGCTAAATATCTAGTACCTCTACTTAACCCTTTTACCATTAATTAATACAAAGTTAACAATAGTTATTCTCTGGCTGAAGAATTCAGGAACTTGAAACTTCCTGGTCCTGACTTTTTGTGTAGCTTTGATATCGTCTCTCTTTTTACAAATATCTCCGTAAATGAAACCATAGACCTAATCATCCAAAAGGCCTTTCCAGAACCGGGTTCGACCTTTCATAAATTCACACCATCGCTTTTAAGGTCTCTTCTTGAACTAACCATTAGAGACAACTGTTTTCTGTTTAACAACTCCATCTATCAACAAGTTGATGGTGTTGGAATGGGTTCCCCCATGGGTCCTCTTCTTGCTGACCGAGAATGCCCTCCTGATTTGAAACCGATATTTTACCGTCGTTTTGTTGACGATACGGTTCTAATATTTAAAAAGGAACAACAGTCTCCTTCATTCTTTGAATATTTGAATCATCGCCATTCAAATATAAAATTCACAATTGATAAAGAAAAAGGTGGAAAATTACCATTTTGGGATTTTCTCATATCACGCTCCTCGCCCAGCTTCACCACTTCTGTCTATCGTAAATCCTCCTTTTCTGGTCTCGGCATGAACATTTACAGTTTTTGTGATATTTCATATAAGATCAACAACATCAAAACCCTCCTTCACCGTGGCTTTCAGCTTTCATCTGATTATTTTCTTGTTCATTCAGAATTCAGTTTTCTCATGGGTTATTTTCAAAGGAATTGTTTCCAGCCCTCACTTGTACAAAAATGTATCCGTCAATTCTTTGATAAAATATACCATCTTCCACAACAAATTTCCTCTGTCCCCAAGGATGTCCGCTATTGTCTTCTCCCTGATATTGGCCCACTCAACCTACCCTTACGCCGAAAACTTAATAAGCTTTTGAAAAGTTTTTACACACATACCAACTTCAAAATAGTTTTCCTTAACAACTTTCATATTGGACAATTTTTCAGAACTAAAGACAGACTCCCACCTGAAATGAGCTGTTCAGTTGTCTATAAATTCATTTGCCCCAGGTGCCACCAGGGGATTTACATTGGGAGCACTGTTCGCTCACTTGGGGCTAGGGTCTGTTCTCATCTTGGTATTAGCTCTCGCACTGGCTCCCGGAACCTTGACCAATAAAGAAACTTCTCCCATTCGAGATCATTCAATTAAATGTAAGACAGAAATTTCCCACAAAAACTTTCAAATTATAGGACATGCAAAGGACTCCACTTACCTCCGCATTCTCGAATCATTATTTATAAAACAACTAAATCCCAGTTTAAATTCTGATTCAACTGCTTTTCCCCTTCTCATTTCATAAATCACTCAAAATATTTTCACAACCTACCAATCTCTAATCGGTTCCCTCTATAATATTTCCTCGGTCTCTCCGCTTTTGCCGTCCACTAAAGGTGACTAATATTTTTGTGTACCAATTAATTGCCCCAATTAGTATATTTTTTATATTTATCCATATTTATAGCATCTACATTTAGTGTCAAGTTTTCAAATGATTTTTTCACATTTTCAATTTATTAAATAATTTATTACTATTGCTGCTTCTTTAAGTGACTAATATCTGTGTCAACCAATAATTGCATCAACTAGTGTTATATTTATCCATATTTAAAGTACCCATAATTGATCCATATCTAAATTTCAATAGTTTTCAAACGATTTGTCATATTTTCAATTAACTAAATAATTTATTTCTAATCCTTGTGTGCATTATAATTTTCGTATTTTTAAACGTGTTCTAAATCTATCTTTTATAGACCAGAAGATGGTTAAGGTACCCGAAACGTTGTACTTAATTAAATGAGAAATTTTACATGTCTCATTTTGGGATTTATCCTCAACCTGAAAATAAGCCTTCTTAGAAGCAAACCTATAGAATATATATATATATATATATATATATATATATATATATATATATATATATATATATATATATATATATATATATATATATGCGGTTAAAAGGCTATTTTTGGCAAACCAGTCTTCCTCAAAGCCTTCGGAAGGAGCTACCTTTTCGTGTATGTGAGAAGAGCTCCTTCCGAAGGCTTTGAGGAAGACTGGTTTGCCAAAAATAGCCTTTTAACCGCATAATTAATTGCGTTACTGCAATAATTTTTCTTAATATATATATATATATATATATATATATATATATATATATATATATATATATATATATATATATATATATATATATATATATATATATATATATATATATATATATATATATATATATATATACGAGGCAATGGCTTTGCCACTTTCCCCTACAGGGGGAGCTTGCGCTTCGCTACTAAGATTAAAATTTAAAGTCTAAAAAATATCAGCCATGGTTAAATTTTTATAAATCTTCTGAACTTGGCCAATTTTAATAATTTTAAAAAGGAACTCTAAACTTAATTTCCCCCTTTCAAAATATCACCTTGCTAAAATATAGTTATAGAAGAAGATATATAAAAATAAATTTTCTGAACTTCACCATTTGTACAGTGGCGGCAACAAAAAAAGTGACATTGAATATTGGCAATAGAAATCGATACATAAAATCGCTTTCACGATTTTACTTGCCAACAAGCCAATGAAAAGGGGCGGGGCTTATGCCACGAGTGGATGACTCTCCTGAGCTAAGACAACAGAACTGCGCTTTATTGGAACTCACTGTCTCGTTTGAGCTCGTACAGTGAGGTTTTGGTATACAACGCTCCAGCGTGCAGATTTCCTGCATTCGTGCCTACATTTGACGTGCTATAACTTCTGTGCAAGTGGATACAATGGGGCGGAAAAAGCTTTCTATGACAGAGAAAAGCCGTGCCTTGACCCTATTAGAGCAGGGAAAGTCTTTTATTGATGTAGCAGCAGATTTAGGAACCTCAAGAAATACGATTTATCGCCTAAAACGGGCAGCTGAGTTATTGCCACCAGGTACCATACCAAAGAGGAAGGAGGGCACTGGTGCAGCTAGGAAGACATCTCCAAGGACTGATAATATCCTAAGGCGTGAAGTGATGTCAGACCCTTCTGTAACCTCCGCTTCAATCAAGAAAAAACACCCAGACCTTCTCCAGAACGTCGCCCTCAGGACCATCCGTCATCGCTTACAGAAGGACTTAGGCCTACCGGCTCGCCGCGCTGCCAAGAAGCCACTTCTTACCAAGGCTATGAAGATGAAAAGGCTCAATTTTTGCAAGACCTATAAACATTGGACAGCTGCCCATTGGAAGAAGGTGATGTTCAGTGATGAGAGCACCTTTAGGCTGGTCAGAGGAGAGTCAAAGATCGTGCGTCGTCCCAGCAATGTGTCTCGGTATGACCCAAAATATACCGTGAAAACTGTGAAGCACCCTGATAGTGTGATGGTGTGGGGTGCCTTTAGTGGAAACAAGGGCAGAGGAGGTCTGTACTTCCTTCCCAAGAATGTAACCATGAGGGGGACTAACTATCTCGAAGTTTTGAAGCAGCACATGCTGCCATTTTGGGAAATTCATCGGTGTGAATTTTTCATGCATGATGGTGCCCCTGCTCACAGGTCCCAGTTAGTAAAAAGGTTCTTCAATGATAATAATATTAGTGTTTTGGAGTGGCCTGGTAATTCCCCGGACCTAAATCCTATTGAGAATGCTTGGAATCTGATGAAATCCAAAGTTCAAGAGACAGCATCCGGCAGCATCAAGGACCTGATAGAATCACTGAAGAAGATCTGGGTTACGATCGACCCCACCTACTTCGCAAACCTCGCTGAATCAATGCCCAATCGACTCAGAATGGTCATCAAGTGCAAGGGCAACATGACCAAGTATTAACTTTCATGAAATATTCATAATAAAATATGTAAGTTACATTTTTCTGTTTCATTTTCCCCGAATTGTCACATGTCACTTTTTTTGTTGCCGCCACTGTACTTCTTTGGGTTTTAAAAAATTCACAAAATTTCGATACTTATATTTATTTCTGAACTTCACCATTTTGTTTTTTGATATTATAAAAGAATTATTAGAAATAACTTTGATAAAAAACATAAGTCATAACCAAACTAAGATGAAATTATTATTCAAATACTCAAAAAATCCCCTTCTTAAATTATAGAGTTAGTGATGATGATGATTAGGTTTAAGTTTTAGGATGTAAAGTGATTACTATTCGTAGTTCGTTGTGATGGGGGATATGACTAAGTATTCAAAGTTATCCAGATTAATTTCAGACTTGCAAAGTATGACGTGATCTCGTATGGGCGATTAGAATCAGCCCTGTGCGGTTCGACCTTCCCCGAAGCTGCTCGATGCGACAATGTAGTGACCGAATGGTCGAACCAATATAAGATGAATCGCAAGATTCGCAACTATATTTAATAATTACAGAGGAGCGGCAAGGGAATGGAATTCGGTCCTTATAGCTGAAATAGGATCCAATATTGTGCCCATTTTTTAACATAAATTTTGGGTCAAGATATGGATAGAATTTATTTAGTCTTCTTAATTTCATTTACAAAGTAGTTTGATTTTTACCAAAGTATGGGAGACGAAAGAAAATGGATAATTTCTCTACAAAGAGAACCTGAAGAGAAAAGAGAAAAAGAACAAAAAGTAGCTGAAGAGAAAGAGCAGATAAATGAAAAAAGAGAAAGAATTCGTCAGCATGAGCGTGAGCTTAACAGAAATCATTGGGAAACCCTTTCCGTTAGCTCGAGGAATGAATCCCCCCCCAAACCCCATCAGTAAAGTTGCCAGTGTTTAAGGACGGCGAGGATTTCAGCGCCTATTTAACTTACTTTGAGAAAATTTTCGAAGTGAACTACTGGGACATTGAAGCCCATGGAGTCGCTCGACTACTTCCCCTCTTCAATACTCACCTGCGAGAAATTTTTATTTCGCTCCCCGCCAAAGCCACCCTCAAGTCTGAATTATTATCCGCCGTTAATATGAATACTGATTTCTATAGTTCCGCCAGGCGAGGATACTTTCTGGCCAGACCTACTCTCCAAAGGACTTTTCAATTCTTGTTGGACTCAGCCCAAATCAACCGCGACTACGAGTCCCTATTTTATTTCGTCTTACGAGATTAGTTGATGGCTGCACTAGCCTCCGAAATCCAAGCATTCGTGAAGGATAGACACGTGTCTTCCTTCAAAGAATGTATAGAAGAGGCGGATGTGTACGGGTCAAGCCACCACCTATAGCCGAAAGACCTGAAGAAGTCTCATCCCCCATCCCCCCAAAGTAAAGGTAACATCTCCAAGTTTGTGAAGGTACCTAGTCCCTCTAAACCCAAGTACCATCCCCTGCTGAAATCGAGGGATATTAAGCCCCTCATAAATAACCCCACATCGTCGGATTGCCCTCGAACGCCGATAGTGTGTTTTTCCTGCGGCATTCCCGGTCATGTGAGGACAAATTGTCCCCAAAACTCACAATTCCGTTCTGCTACTAATCAGCAAATCCACCAAATAAGTGCTTCTCTCTCTCTCTCCCTCTCTCATCCACCCGCTCGCTCTGAAACGCCAGCAACTTCCTCAACAAGCAGCCTCCTGGGACAACAAGTCAATTTCCTGTTCAACAAAAGCTCATCCGGTGGGCTTGAGTTCAAAAACGGAACTGTTAATGTTTGCAGAGTGTCAACCCTCGTAAGTGACACCGGCTGTACTTGCTTCGTCGTCTCAGAAAAGTTGCTCCCTCCAATGGGCCCCGGACCACGATAAATTCGCAGTAGTCCATGAGTACTTGGGACGTGAAAATAAGTTCCCCGTTGTCCACTGCTATCTCGAATGTAAATACTTTACTGGTTGGGCCGAAGTAATAACAGCCCCCATTAAGTTATGCGCCGTATTGGTCGGCCAGAGCCCGCAGCTCTCCTCCAACCCCGTCGCACAACCCGTCATTAGGAGGGACCAGACGTTAAAGGATACTGCTTTCCCCATGACATTAGAACTCCCTTATGCCCCAGAATTTGCAGCCCTTGTAGGAAAAAGCGAGCAATAACGAACGAGGATCTGCACGTGGTCAAAGGAAAGTCGCCTACCTCATTAATGACGGACTCCTTTTTCGCTCCAGTTCGGCTGAGGATAAAACCCCAACTCGCTCGTTATGTATCCCCTGTTCACATGTTCCCCAAGTCCTCCGACTCGCCCACGATGGATTACTGGCTAGTCATTTTAGTCACAATAAAACAGCCTAGAGAATCTTTATATTTTGAACATTATATAGCCTTAACCACTCAGGAGCTTATTCGCTCTAAATCATACCCCTTGCCTGTTCACTTGCGTCCTACTTTTAACGCCGAAGTAGAAAACTAGCTCAAATTAGGGATCATTGAACCTTCCACGTCGGATTATTGGTCCCCTATTGTTATGGTTAGAAAACTGAACGCCGTAAGGTTTCGACGCTGAACCTATTCCTTTAATAGACCAGAGCCTACATTTATTTGAAGAGGATAAGTTTATTTCAGAGATAGACTTGTGTAAGGCCTACTATCAAATCCCCCTTGGCTAGTGCCCGGAAACAGACCGCATTTCACACAGAAAAAGGCCTTATGCAGTTTAGGTGTCTTCCTTTTGTTTAGTTACTGCCTGTAGTAACTATAATTGCATGATGCGCCGGATACTGGATGGGCTGAATAGCATTTCCTTTTACTTTGATAACGTTTACGTGGCCAACCGCACATGGGACCAACATCTAATCTCCCTACGCTCCCTCCTCAATAGGTTTCGTGAACACGGCCTTACTATAGGCCCCAGCAAGTGCCATTTACGGCACCATTAAATACCTTGGTTTCCACATTCGTGAATTTCAAATGACACCTCAGCAAGAAAAGGTAAAGGCCATCGCTGACGTGCCCCTTCCGCGTACGAAAAAACAATTACGATCTTTTCTCGGATCGACATCCTTTACAGACGTTTTGTCCCGAATTTTGCCGCTTTAGCGTCCCTCCTTAGATCGCTGTTGAAGAAACGTTCCCAGGACCCCCTCGTATGGAACCCCAAGGCGACTGTCCACTTCCGTCAGCTGAGGGAAAAACTAACGTCAGGTCCCATAATGCGACTCCCGAACACCAGCAAACCGTTTGGAATACGAACGGATGCTTGTAGTGAAGGCATCGGTTGCGTTTTGCTCCATTATGAAGATGGCAATAGTTATCCCATTGCGTACGCCAGCCGAAAGCTCTCGTCAGTCGAAAGGAGCTACGCGGTAATAGAACTTGAGGCTCTAGCGATCGTGTGGAGCGTGCAGAAATTCAAAACATATTTGTTAGGTAAAGAGTTCGTGATCGGAACCGATCATCGCCTATTGGCTTATTTAAAAAAAAAATGTAAAAGCCAGAACGGAAGGCTTATGCGTTGGAGTTTACTT
This sequence comes from Ceratothoa steindachneri, assembly GCA_963969495.1. Lineage (NCBI taxonomy): Eukaryota > Metazoa > Arthropoda > Malacostraca > Isopoda > Cymothoidae > Ceratothoa > Ceratothoa steindachneri. The sequence continues at coordinate 25,761,286 of OZ018339.1, forward strand.
CTAATGGAATACCAGTTCCGAAAAGTGAACATAAAACGGACAGAAAACTGTGTTGCCGGCTGTCTAACAGGAATCCGGTCGAGGATCCTTCCCCTGCAAAGTAAATTGTGTTAAGGCTTGTACTCCCGTGTATATAATCGAGTCTGTGTACTCGCCCTCGCCGCTTTTTAATAATCCTAGAACTCTGTCCTAACTGTGTACATTTATGCTCCTCGGTTTCCCTGTAAAAATTTGGGGGGTTTTATACATATTTATCCTCTGTGTATTTTTTTATTCTCGTATTTTTCTTTTTTATTGTATTGAATATGGTTCCACTACCCTTTTCATGAATGAATCTTTATTTAAAGGGAATTTTCTTTGACTCGCATTTAACTATTTCTTGTAATTATTTATCTTGTTTGTTTTATTTGTTCGCTGGTTAACGACGATACCTTTTTAAATATACCCTGCGTCAGGAATTAAACGAGTCATGCCATTCTTTCATTTGGTAACCGCTGTGTCGACTCAAATTTAAATTGCCCGCTTTTATTGTACACCTGTGGACCCAGGTCAAAAAAATTTCCATACACGACTCCTCCCATGCTTGGGGATGCCCTTTTCCCTCCTCTACGTATCAGGAAAATGTCATCTTCGGAAAGGGAGGCGTGTGAGGAAATGCCCTCAAAGGACCAGTGTGAGAGGAAGCCCCCCCTCGGAATACCCCTTTCAGCCCCTTCGCTCTAAACCTCGTGCTCATTGGTGTGGGAAGTTTAGAATCTTCGAGAAGGAAGCAGTTCCGCGCCGAATCAACCGACCTAGCTGTATTTGCTTTCGGACACTCCTCGCTCCCCCCTCCCCCGCGATAAAGTCGAGCTCTAGCCCCCATGCTTCCCAGGCATGTCTATTCCCCCACGAACGCAGCCGTACTAACCCTACCTCCATATCATGAGGCAAACTTCGCTGTCCGATCCGACTCGTTATCTCGAACTAAGTTTACATAGACTGACGTCGAGAATCCACTAAGGACGGCCATGCCCTGGGGCTATCTATCGGACCAGCCACCTAGCTATTTAACACTGAGTCCGCCATTCCTCGAGGAGATTGAACGTCTGCCAGTCCCTCCGTTCAGACCGTTTTGTCTGTTCCCCCGCGATGTCCCGCAACACCTGTTCGAGTCGTATCTCTTCGTTAAGATCTCATCAGCAGATCTTCCATTGTGAAGTTTTGGCCCCTGTTTAGAGGAAAGCTATCGAGCCACCTTCTTTCCGGAGAACTGTGCGGCCCCCCTTAATCTCGGACCCCCGTTCCTTCGTGTCTGAGACTCCCTGGCGAGCCGCAGAACCGTCTCGTGTTTGAGATTCCATCTCTCTGGAGCACAGAAAATCTCGTTCTTCAACAAGAAGTACTCAAAAACCCCATCTACGAGTACTCCTCGTTAGAACTCCCCTGATTATCTTCTCGAAAACCTGTGCCGTTGGTCTCCCCCCCTCCCCGCCCTCAGATCACCACCACGCTTCAAGGCAAAGCGATCTTGTGTTGCAATCCCCTGATTACACCCCGTCAATCGTCACCGGCATCCACATTTGAATTGACTTCCTCCTCAATCGTAATTAATATCTCTTGTTCGAGTTAACGTTAATTTTGTTCCTCCCGCTTAACTCGTGTCATATCCGAAATTGTCACAATTCAATTAACTATCTTTATCGAGTAATTTGTTTTCTCTTATATATATATATATATATATATATATATATATATATATATATATATATATATATATATATATATATATATATATATATATATATATATAATATCATCACTAACTCTATAATTTAAGAAGGGGATTTTTTTGAATATTTGAATAATAATTTCATCTTAGTTTGGTTATGCCTTATGTTTTTTTATCAAAGTTATTTCTAATAATTCTTTTATAATATCAAAAAACAAAATGGTGAAGTTCAGAAATCAATATAAGTATCAAAATTTGGTGATTTTTTTTAAACACAAAGAATTACAAATGGTGAAGTTCAGAAAATTTATTTTTATATATCTTCTTCTATAACTATATTTTAACAACGTGATATTTTGAAAGGGGGGAAATTTAGTTTCGAGTTCCTTTTTAAAATTATTATAATTGGCGAAGTTCAGAAAATTTATAAAAATTTAACCATGGCTGCTTTTTTTAGATTTTAAATTTTAATCTTAGTAGCGAAGCGCACCGGCGAAGCCATTGCCTAGTTATATTTATATTTCTGAACTCTTAGAAAGAACTTAGATAAAAGCTTCAAATATCCGAAAAACCAGCCCTGCTCCTGTTTTTCGAACTGTAAAGAAAATCTCAGAAAGAACTTGGATAAAGGCTTAAATTATACCTAAGTGACTCACAAACTAAAATTCAACTGTTCAAAAAATTGCAGTACTAAATTATAGTGCTAAGGAATAACAAACTTATGTTATAAGGAAAAAGAAAACCTATATCTTATAATCAGTGAAGATATCTTAAGAATAGGCAAATATACGTCTTAGCTAAAAATAAACAAATTTAATGAAAATGACAGAATCATATGTTTAGAGGCTACTAAATAGTTCAGTCTACTTCCGATATGAAAGAAATTGAGCGACTTACCTGTCCATAAAATCTAACTAGAACTTCAGAAGGTTCATTTGTTACAGGAGCAATCGGAACTGGTAATGCACAGTAATAGAGTAAGTTTGACAAACCACCACTGGAAAGAAACATTGAATTAATACGCTAGCTATTATAAATGGACTATTTCACTGCACTATTTCCCAAAGGTACTTAAGAGTTTACATTCGCATATAAACATCAAATTCCATATCTACATCTAGAGTGAATTTAATATAAAAAGCTTAAATTCCCAACGCCGCTTATACATTAATAAATTTAGCCTAAATAATTATACAAGATGTCATCTAAATAGCACCAAAATTTTTATTGTTTTCTTGCTTTATTTCTCTTCGTGTAGGAAAGAGATTGTCTGATATGGCCAGAGGGAATGGTAAGATACTAAAAACCTGAAATAGGTAGAAGAAAAACTGCTGACGTTAAAGAAATAAGATAACAAGTGTTTGGATTTGATGTAAAGAAAAAATTGAATTTATTACCAAACATCTCAAGAAAAATTGTGCGCCATTCAAAGATGCTGCGAAAGAACATAAACACAATTCCCGGTAGTTCTAAAGGTTCGTCAGGTTTTGAGCAAGAATTTCGAACAATGGACCCTCTTGGTGAAGAATATGTCAAAAATGAGGAACAAGAATTCAAACAGTAAATGAAAGAGAGGAAAATCGGGGACAGTTCTCTTGGATTTACCAATAGAATCCCAAATTCCATGAAATCTGCCATTTTAATGAGGGAAAAGTTGGATAGATATTATCATTGTCTCAACACTCGGAGAGATTCGCTAGCAATCTTCAGTCGCGTTACAGCTCGAGCAAAAGCTGTAAAACTGGGATAGAGGGTTACCATTTACCCCTATGGCCTTTGCAGGAATCCACTTAAGCCCTGTGACATCATCTGGACACACAAACACCCTCGTCGATCTCTGGCCATTATTTATCCTGATTACTTCACCAAGTTCCTGTCTCCCCAGGGAACTCTCGAAATCAATGTCATGACCCACAAGGAACAAGGGAATTATTTTTGCGTTTGTGATTCGACTACCGTCGCAATATGGCGATTGGAAATTGAAAATGCGAGCTAAGTAGAGCGAGTAAGCTAATTCGTCGAACCTCACCCTCGAAAAGCGGAGTACCTTCCATAGTTTCAAGTTGAAATAGTAACTGTCTGGAAACCATGGTCTCCTTGTTCTCGGTGCATGAATGTCGGTACTAGAGAGAGGTATGGCGCTTGTCATATAAGAACTAAGTGGATACCACCGAGTCTCAGAAGTGGTTTGAATCAAACCCAACAACCAATCGACAAAGAGTATACTTAAGGAGAATTGGCAATTTTGAATGATTTTCGTGAAACGGGAATTCCTTGCCATTCTTCCCTCATGCCAAACCAACTTAGACATTTGTTCCAAATCAGCCAACGTAAATCAGAAATCGAACAAGGCTTCTGCCGTGTACCTTGCGAAAAACCTGTCCTCTTTGAGAAACTTCCGAATGGAATTTTTATTCCAGCTCAGTTGGAAGTATTAGAACAAATCGGTTATGATGGAATATTGCAACCGAATGACGAAACACTGGAAACCACTCTTCTTGAAGAGGTTGGTAAACGCATCGTGATGAAATGTGTTGGCGCTAGTACAAAGTTCGAAGTAACGTGGACGAAAAACTCTCAACTTTTACTCAACCGAAAGCTGTTCGAGGAAACGAGGGGTCGTATACGACTGATGAGAAATGGTTTGCTGCAAATACGTAAGCTCAGGCTTTCTGACGAGGGCGTCTACAATTGCTGGCAAAGCTCCGCTCTGGTAGCCACGATTCGATTGATGATTGAGCCAGAAGAAATAACCCGAATGGCAAATACGATTAGGATCTGCACCGTTGCTGGCTTTGCCATCTTGCTGTCTATGGGTTTTATTTACGCAGTGTTCTGACAGGAAACAATCAAGAACAATGGTTTCTTCATTATATAAAAAAAAGTTTCGATAAGATCTATATTGACCCTATAAAGTGGTGTGGATATATTTTCACACGCGACTCTAGAAGTTACTAGGGCGGTTGGTTGGATGGTAACCATTTAACCTCTTAATGTCTTTCTTTGCCAATAACATCGTAACTATTCTGCCGATTCTAACTGAATTTGAAACCCTTGTGTTGTTTTACATTCTCTTTCGAATGATATAATTACCAATGTCCTCCCAAGGTTAGTCCTAGAATTATTAAAAGAAAACTAACTATGGGTTGGATTGCCCCTCTTGTTGAAAGTTTTTAAGGTCGTGAGGTCATAGGGTCATAAGGTCATAAGTCAGAATAATTGAGAGCACAGTGAATTAACTAAGTCCAAAGAGTGGTTGAGAGTTTTGTGCTGGAAATTTGGATTAATGACCAGATTTCTTTGGGTTCGCCATTCATCAGTATGGATAATTGATCCATCCATCTCTCACCACTGTTTTGATTATTAGCAAAACTGTTTTGGGTGTCCTGGTTCAAATACCTCTATATACCCAACTGCCGTGAATAACTAGTATATACTAGGCCAAACACACAAACTCAACTTTGAGAGCCCCCGATTTCAATGGTTGTTTTTTACTTAGTTTAACATGAGCTAACCTAACCTAAACCTACCACCTAAGGTGATGAAAGGGTCCCTGAGGACTTCCCATGTCAAGAATAACGACCCATTTTACCATGCCAAGAATATTGAATCCCAAAATTCACTTTCCAAGAATAGCAACCCCTACAAGAGGCTTCGAGTGGCGCAGCGCCAGTCATGTGGCTGCCAAAGGGCAACGAGAGGCTGTGGAGGTCAATGCTACAGTAGCGCTTAGATATTTGACCACATAACCCATCTCCAATGTTTTCTCTTTCTTAAAAAAAAGATGTCTATTTATTAACTTAACCGACAAAGATTAATATGATTAACCAAGCTTAAAGTAATCAGCATAACCTAACCTAACTGATCTAGCTTTTACAGCATTTTATTTCTAGTGCTCAAATGAACGGTGGTCTCGGGCAGGAAGTTTATCGGTAGAAGTTCGTTAAAAGGTTGAAGAGTTAGGGAATGTGAAATGTAACAAGGTCAACAAACCTAAGTCTCGTGCTCTTAATTATTTCTTTTAATAATTCCCGGACTAACTTTTGGGAGGACCTTGGCAATTATATCAATCGAAAGAAAATGTAAAACAACAGAAGGGTTTCAAATTTCGTTAGAATCGGCAGAAGAGTTACGATGTTAGTGCCAAAAAACTAATTGAAAAATAAAATGGTTACCATCCGACATACCCAGTAGCTTATAGAGTCGCGTCCCGCGACTTAAAAGAAGATATGGACAATGCAAACCTTTCCCCCAGAATATAGAAATATCGAGATTTGCCATGGGACACGAGCGAACTGCATAATATTTCACTTGAGGTGTCCTTGGACCCCCCCTTCTATTGTGCTTATACATTCCACTCTCTCAACATTTATTTGCCTACAGAGCACCAAGACATCGTTGAGAATTAAATATTTTTAGTCTAAAGTAAAAGAAAACCAGAGTTGAGTCACACAGTTTATGGCAATTGATACTCTCCTGTCAACTGCCTATATATATATATATATATATATATATATATATATATATATATATATATATATATATATATATATATTGTTGCGATTCAACTCGCAGTCCGTTAGTTCCACTTAACCAACATTGCGCCTGTGGAAGGAGCATCTTCCTCACCAGGGAAGGTATGTTTCAAAGGACTTCTCTAACATTCCCAAAAAGGAAATGTGCCAATCAGTTCTTATATAGACACACCCGTGAGATAACAGAAAATGGAGATTTTTCTAATTATTTCCAGCGGTGTCTTGGTTAAATATTTTTTTGGAAAACAGATGGGAAAATCTAAGAAAGTTGGGCGGTTAGTATACATATAACAAAAAATAACAATCAACTGCTTCAAGCCCAGTGGGGGACAAGCAACGTCCTTACCTGGGAAGCTAATATATACAGGGTCACCCCCCCCAAAACGGGATCTGCACACACTTTTTGTGATATATCCTTCATTCATTCACTAATCATCCTTAATTTGCAGGGCATGGCAGAAGCAACGTATGTGAACACAACTAGATCTCAATGGGAGCTCGAGCAAAAAATATGGTAAATATGTAGATTAGCGGCTCGGCCGAAAAAAAATTTGTGTGTAAATATTATCGTTCACTCGTGTCGGAATATTCATGCGCGTTTAAGGCCTTTTCGAATTATTATTCTATAAACAATTAGGATTATATACCCCCCCAATTTAATGAAACTCAGGATCATCGTAGTGTAGTCCCCCCATTGTGTTTACCCCCACACGAGCCGTGAACTTAAATGTACTCCAAAAACGTGAAACATTTTGGAACACGGACGAAATAGTACGTCCCATCGTTCGCGCCGATAATCTACATATTTACCAAATATACTGCGTCAAACATTACTACAAGACAGGCGTGTTCAACAAAGTGCAGGACACTTTTGTTCATCAGTTCGAATGTGAAAAATCCCCCTCCAAGAGCAGAATTCAGGACTGGGTGGATCACCTCGAGAACTATGGGACAGTGGAGAAACTCAATGCAGCCAGTGACAACCGTCTAAGCCATTCAGGAGGCACCAGGAAGCGTATAGCTGAGCTGGTCGAGAGTGTGAGAGAGTCAGTTCAGCAGAGTCCAAAACGCTCTGTGCTCAAGCGACGTCAGTCCCTCGGTATATCCCGCGAGACTTGCAGGAGAGTGCTAGTAATGGGTGTAAAGGCCTACCCATACAGAATGCAGACGAAGCAGACCCTTACAGCCTTAGACAAGGAGCCGAGAAAGGCTATGGCAGTCAAGATACTGGAGAAGATTCAGGAGACCCCAACTTTCCTTAACCTCCTTTGGACCTCAGATGAAGCTCACTTCCATCTTGAAGGAAAGGTAAACTCGAATTCTGGGAGACTTCCAGACCAAATGAGGTAGCCACCAAGCTCCTACACTCCCCTAAGTACACGGTATAGACTGCAATCTCAGTCAGAGGCATCATCGGACCATTCTTCTCCGAGGAATCAGGCGCGACAGTGACAGTCACCAAGGAGAGGTATGTTGAGGTCTTCAAAACCTTCAATAGGAAGCTGCAGACTCTGTTCACGTCGTTTATGGGAAGGTTGTGGTTTCAACAAAAAGAAGCAAGTTCTCACGCCTCAAAGCTGTCCAGAGATTGGCTGAAAGAGAACTTTGGTGGCCGTGTGATCAGTCTCAAGACTGATTTTGAGTGGGCACCTCACAGCCCAGACCTTAGCCCCCCAGATTTCTTTCTCTGGGACACTCTTAAAGAAAGAGTGTACGCAGGGAGGGCCAGAACCATGATTTAACTCAAAGAAGCCATCAGGGACGAGATCAGAGCCATTAGTCGGTCGGTTTGTGAGGACGTCATGGACAACTTTGTGCTGCGCCTCAAGAAATGCACAGAGCTAAGTGGAGGTCATCTAGAACACGTGCTCTAGAATAAAGAAGAAAAGTCCAGACTCTCATGTTGTGGTATGATGTTTTTTAAAACACTATAAACTAGTTATCACCAAAGTTTCATTCAATCATTGCAGAAAATTAAAAAATGAGGCCTATCGAAAGTTGGGGCTCGTTTCTGGGTGACCCTGTATATGTATGTATGTATGTATGTATATATATATATATATATATATATATATATATATATATATATATATATATATATATATATATTAGGAATATGAAGACCCACGTGATTACACTAATCATTTATTGGCCGGATGTTTCGGACCTTCACTAGGACCATCTTCAGCGATTGTGTCGACTAATGAGAAGGGTAAGGAATATTAACGATAACGGTTAAAAGAATGCATTAAATAATGGCTAAAAAAGCGGATGAAGACAAGTTAAAATAATAAAATTGACAATTATTAAGAGTAAAGTAAAAACACAAAAAAATATATAAAATTAATTAATACTAACCAGTGTAATTTTAAAAAATAATAGAAAGAAGTGAAGTTATAACATAAACTGACCTGAATATCAAATATTAAAGGTAACTGGAGTAAACAATAAAATAACCTATTAAATTATAAAAAAAACACAACAAAAACCCGAAAACAAATTAGAATGAATTAAACAGAGTGACTAACCTTTATCGTAGGACCTGAGAAATCAACTAACTAAAGATATAAAAACTACTAACGAGATTTGTTCAGTTGGTCGGTTGGCTATTAATCCATTGAAGTGTTGGTTGGTTGGTTATATAGTGAATAGTTTAATTGAGGAGGAGTAATTATTTAGGTTTGGATTTATTTTATTGATATACAGTGACTCTAAGATTTTCAATTTGAGAGAAGTTAAGGCTGAAGATAAGATGGTAAATGAATCAGAATTAAGAGGATGATGGTGATACTCAGAATGTTGCCTGATGGAAGAGGCTTCAGGTTTAGAAATGGGAATACCAGTCCTATGAGACAAACCCAAGTGCTTCGCGATCCTGCATTTGAGTTGTAAGCCAGTTTGGCCTACATAACGACTGTGCCAGGTGTACATGTATAATTGTAAATTATACAGGATCGCAAGTCCAAAGGGATTGGCTCCTTATGGAGAAAAAGGAATATAACGACACAGGGTTGGAATTTATACAAATAAATTGGCATTGAGGGAAATGGTTATATGAGGGTAGAGAGAAGGAGTTTGTTAAACTAGGATGTCAAATGCTCGAGATAGGGTAGTCTAATGAAAACCTTCTGTTTAGAAACAGTAGTTAGTTAGGTTTGTCTCATAGGACTGGTATTTCCATTTCTAAACCTGAAGCCTCTTCCATCAGGGAACACTCTGAGTATCACCATCATCCTCTTAATTCTGATTCATTTACCATCTTATCTTCAGCCTTAACTTCTCTCGATTTGAAAATCTTAGAGTCATTGGAAGCTCTTGTCACAGTAAATCCTGCTACAACTTATAGGGAACTGGGAGAATGGTTTACTTTAACCCAGACGACTGTTTTTAAGCCAACTGAAAAAGATTGAAAAGAATCCAGTGATTGGAAAATGGGTGCCACACGAACTGCCCATGGCGAATCTTGACAACGTGTTGCTAACTCTGAGTCATTGCTTTCACGATACCTTCAGGCACCTTTTTTTTGGGGGGGGGAAGGCTTGTTACTGGTGATGAGAAATGGATCTTTTATCATAACAGTAAACGCCCCCGTTCGTGGATCAGTTGAGGAGACAAAATTTCTCAACAACCGAGACGAGGACTTCATTCCCAAAATATCATGGTACGTAATGGTGGTATATTTAAGGAATTGTCCATTATGAACTGTTAGACAACAATCAATCAAGTCAGGCTAATCTCTACTCCAATCATTTTCGTCATCTGAAACCCGGTTTGGGTCAAATGAAGAAGTGAAATCCTCCATCAGGATAATGCCCGTCATCACCCCAGCTCGAATGACCAAAGATCACTTGGAAGAGATCGGTTGGGGTATATTGCTTCATCCTCCATATTTGCCTGACTTTACTCTTTCTTATTATCATTTGTTTACGGGATTACAGAACCATTTAGATGGTCTCGGGTTGACATTAAGAGAAGAGGTTGAAAACGAGTTGGAGTCATATATTGCATCAAAACCTAAAGAATTTTACAAGCGTAGCATTTATAAGTTTGTTGACAGATGGAATGAGGTTTTAGAAAGCAATGGAGGTTATTTTCATGATTAAATATTTCCATAGTAATAAGTTTTTTTTTTCATTTTTAATATTTACCCTAAGATCGGACATTACTTTCGTTTCGTTCCAACCTATGTGCCACAATAATGGAAAGGATCTGAGGTAGCCACTTCGCTAAGTTTTGGGTACAACTCTCTACATTTGAGCTAATAGGGCGGAAAGGAACACCGGGCTTATGAATCTTGGGAAGATTGTATATATATATATATATATATATATATATATATATATATATATATATATATATATATATATATATAGAGAGAGAGAGAGAGAGAGGAGGGTCGTCAGATTGGCTTTAGACTTTTTACTGAACTCAGGAAAACCTTTGAACGTAGCCTGAAGGAATTAAAGAGAATTCGGGGAAAGTTAAGAATCCCTTTAAAATTACTCTTTAATGCATTGATAAGAAAACTTTTAAGTTGACAGTGTGCCTAAAGGCTAATGGCCGCACCAATGTAGGTTACTTGACCTTGGACACAGTAGGAGTTTAGCTTTCATGTTGTTAACACCATACGCGGTTTCTTTTGAGAATGCCAGCTGAAATCGAAAAACCGTCCACCATAAAAGAGTTGTTCCGCATAGGGAGAAGCGTGAAGGAAATTGTGAATTTGTTTAACGACCCGAGAAACCTCGTTTACAAAGTGAAAAGAAAGTATGACGAGGCGTAGATTAAGGACGAATTGCCTACGGCCATGCAGAGCAAATTTCCCGCCTCTTTGATGGTTCTGGGCGTGGTCAGCAGCAACGGCCACGTTAGGTTTCCTGACATCTCCCCCCAAGGCTTCAAAGTCAATGCGGACGATTACATTGAGTTGCTGGAGACTAGTCAAGCCTCGGATGGACCAAGTAGCCCCGGGAAGGCCTTATGCTTTGCAGCAGGACTCTGCTACCGCTCACAAGGCAAGGAAGACACAGGCGTGGTTGTTCAACGTCCCTCACCAGTGTTCCCCATATTTGTGGTCGTTGAGCTCCCGTGAAAGCAAACCCCCTAGGTTTTTTCGTACGGGGCGCTGGGAAGGGTGTCTACAAGGCTGTTCGCAACACTAGGATCTCTGAGGGGAGCCCCTGTGGAGGTAAGGTAATCAATTGACAAGGATTACCTAACCAAGACACGCAACCAGTTCAGGTCCCGACTGGAGAAGGTCGTGAAGGTAGATGTTGGCCATTGCGATTGATTTTGTAACTATATATATCTTTATATTTGTCTGTAAATTCTCACGAGAATATATGGCTTCGTTTGGTATACACCTTTTCTTTTCCAATGTACAATTTGTATCGATTTACCCGAAACCCCTGTGTATTATCTATTACTGGACAAAAGATCAAGCATATTTCTTTTTAAGTTTTAGTTTTATTTATTTCAAATTTCTACTGAAGGTACTTTTTAGTCTTATAAAGTAATTGTTATTCGACAATTTTATTACAAGATTACTTTCAGTGGTAAAATATTTAATCGAACTTGAACATAATATTACCCTCGGAATATGTGTGACTCGCTTACAATCGAAGCTCCTCGAGTCTCTTATGGAGCTGTCCGGTGAGGGAGTTCGACGAAACTGCTGCCCTTGGAAAAGCTACCTTGCAATTTGTTTTTTCCTTGATGTTGGGTAAAACGGCGATTCTCGTAGAAGGAGAGGAATATGACTCGAAGTTCTTCAGTTCTATATTATCACAGAACAATACATCGATCGATCTTAATGATAATGAGCGAAGCCTTTTCTCTTCTTTTGTTTTGGTAATGATTTCCTACGCTCAGTTTACTCAAATCACTCACTGACATGGTATAATATTTCTATCTACTCCGTATTTTTGTAATTACAAAATATGATACCATTTCTACGAGTGAAACTTACATTTTTTTTAAATAAATGAGACATTGCTACCAATATTATCAATCCTAAAGTAATTATGGTAGTATAAAAAAAAATGATATTACCAGTTTTTTATATCAATATGACCTAAACATTAACAAGTAAATGTATATAATTTGGTTTAAAAAACTAAATAAACGTAACTGGTTTAGATGAGAAGAAAATCAAGATTCAGGGGATAACTCATACTAGCAAAATAATATGTTGAGTAGTTAAAGTCTTATGTGGTCTTTATTTCCCTTTCGTATTGAAGTAAGGGTAAATATGTAGATTATCGGCGCGAACGATGGGACGTACTATTTCGTCCGTTTTCCAAAATGTTTCACGTTTTTGGAGTACATTTAAGTTGACGGCTCGTGTGGGGGTAAACACAATGGGGGGACTACACTACGATGATTCTGAGTTTCATTAAATTGGGGGGGGTCTGGGGGCAAAACCCCCCAGTATATAATCCTAATTGTTTATAGAATAATAATTCGAAAAGGACTCAACCGCGCATGAATATTCCGACACGAGTGAACGATAATATTTACACCCAAATTATTTTTTCGGCCGGGCCGCTAATCTACATATTTACCGAAGTGAGGATTATTCCTTTAAATTATTCTATTCTAATTCTTATTTTCTCTCTATACATTCTTTCTTATCAAGGTTTTAGAAGTTAAATTATCCATCAAATCACACAATATGATGTACCTTGAACGACTCTTGACATCTCTCACATTACTTGTGGTACTATAAATTTTCCAACTTGCTCACATCTTCACTTGAAAAATTACATTTATTTAAACAATCAAAATGTCATTTCTTTTATGTCACCTATGATTTATTTAGGTAATTAACGTGGCAAAAGTGAAAGGTTAGATATCTCCCAAAATTAGCAAATCGAATTCCTATGAGTAACTAGTCTAAAATATTTCCTGATTTCCCACGCGATTTTGGGTGCTACTTTTATAGCTACTTTCATTTGGCCTCACTCAATTCATTGCTTTGACTCGTTATTTTAAGACGAGAATAAAAATTAACATCTTTTAGGGAGACTCGATCTTGTTTTAACCGATGGTTAATAAAAAATTCGTTTATCAACTTATTCCTGAGGGCGAGCGGAGCGAGCGGTGTGGTATAGGGGGTGGGGGGTGTAGTACGCCCCCCCCTCATATAGTAACCCAGGTACGGGGCTCGAAACCGGCTTCTAGTAACCAAACACATACGAATAACGAAATTCATATATTTGCTTCCAGTAACCAAACACATATACACATAACCAAATACAGAGCGAACGATGAAACACACCGAAATCGTTCAATTTGGAACGAAAAACAACAACCAAAAAGAGCCAAGTCGCTAATGTAAAAGATTACCAACGCTTTTCATACTTCGTTTCGGCGAACACAATTCCTTGTTTAATAAAAAACAAAGAAAACTACATCAAAAGACAAAATAGTGGCAGGCATATATTATTAAGGCAAGATCGATAATAAACTTACGAAAAAAATAAAAAATACCCCCCCAAAAACAACTCTTTTTAACCGTCTTTATAAACATGAAGGGAAGCTGGGAAAAATAAACGGTTAACGCTTTTCATACATCGATTAAACAGACGAACACACAATTCGGTACTTGGCAAGAGGAAAAAGTGATTTTATTTAATAAAAACAACAAAAGAAAACTACGTCAAAAGACAAAATAGTGGCAGGCATATATTATTTAGGCGAGATCGATAATAAAATTACGAAAAAAACAAAAAATACCAAAATAAAACCTTCTACTTTTTACCCGTCTTTAGAAACAGAAAAGAAAGTTGGAAAATAAACGGTTCTGATTGGTTAATGACAATGTATAATACAGGGCGCTGATTGGCCAGTGGGATAGCTGAAAAAACTCAAAACAATAGGAAAGTAGCCCCCAAAATAGCGCGGGAAATCGCTGGCCGAATTTTTCGTACGCTGTAGCACTGCCTTACTACCTTCTGAAGAGCGTTGTATATTCACGCGTGCTTAAAGAAAGAGAGACTTTTGAGCCTTCGCCACCTAAGAACGCGACTGTCCTGGGTGTCTTTAGGAGCCCAGTCGATCTGCAAAGATTTAATATATCTTTTCGCTGCGAAGTAGAAGAAAAATGATGGGCTAAAAACCCTCATTGCTCCCGTCCATCGACCTGCGTGGGAACCTGCTCGGATGACTGCCCTTCATTAATTTCGTCTTAACTATGTCGGCCACTTGGACTGGCATAATTAAGGGCTTGCGTGGAAACTGGTTTGAGGCCTATCCCACAGCAGAAGCACAAGTCAGAAATTCTCTCGAATTTGGGGCAAAACTGCGAGTCCCGGACGGAGGAGAAATCCTCATCGCCCGGGGGACCCGACCAGAATCATAGAGGGAGTTACACCCGTCTCTATGTAGTTGGATGCAGTTTTGGCGTACGTACCCGTGAGGGGGTGGAACAAACTTAGCGGTCGTTGATTCGGCCGCTATGCATTAAGTCCACCAAGCTCAACCCTCTGAGGTCCCCACTCGAGAACCATCCCCCATCCATCATCCCCCTTCATCCCGGCACCATCCGAGCGGGGAAACAACAGGAAACTGGACGGGAGCACTCTTCTCACGTCAGAGTCAAAACTAACCCTTGACTGTACCTCCTTTACCACTTATCACCTTTTTTTTTCACATACAAAATTTAACATATATTTTCACACATAAAAAAATTCAAGAAAGAAGAGAGAAGACGTCGGCGACGATGGAGGCCCTCCCTAAGAGGGTCCCCCTACGGACCTTACCCGGTAAAAAGACCCCAGAAAAGAAGACCGTTTGCGAATCCTTATTCGCAAATTTAAGGATCGCTCTCATCAAATTGATAAACATACCAAATGGTTTCATCGCCATGTGCGGTGAAACCAAGGACATCGACCGGCTCCTTTCTGACGAAGGGGCCGAAGTTCTCAAACAAATGGACCTAGAAGCCAAAACCCCGCCAGCAATCTCTGCGAATAGAAGCATTATTTGCCGTAAAGTAGAGAGCTGGGTTGGCGAAAACTCCCCCGCAGAAATTAAAACTGAAATTGAGAAAAACCACAATTGGGCGAAAATAAGGGAGGTGATCAAGTTCAGAGATCACACCCATGTTTTCAAGGTAACTTTCAATACGACCGAAATGGCCCACAAGGCGGCAACCGAGGGACTCCTCATTTTCAATATGAGGATCCCAGGATCAAACATCGAGCACGAGAAATATCACAATATTCAAATGTGCTTCGTATGTTATGCCCTCGAAGATCACACAACCGCTAACTGTCCCCAAAAAGGCACAACCTGGTGCAGTGAATGTGCCACGCAGGGTCATCGCTATGACGCCTGTAAGAGCCAGGAGAAGAAATGCATGAACTGCAAGGGGCCCCATCGAACGATGGCCCTGAACTGCCCAAGGAGGAAGGACATAATTAGAAAAAAGGAAGAGGAAGAAAAGAAGAAAAAAAGTCACACCTACGCGAGCACTTTAAAGAAAAGTGAAGGGATGGCCTCAACAATGGCAACTCCCTCACCTATGGTCTTTACAAACGACCTCAGTGCAAAGATCCTAATTTGCATTACTCATGCAAACGTGGCAAACGCGGTCAAACCCGGATGCTACAACCGGGTATTGAACGCGCTGCTAAAGGCCAACAACCTTCTTTCCATCATCGTTTCTGATGATCCAGAATGCTCTAAGGCATTCAAGGATAGTGTCATCAAGAACAATAGCACCGAAGCAAAAGCCACAGGACTAAAAGAAGTCATAGAATCTCCCCCATCGGAAGATTCTGAAGAAGAAGACGAAGCAGATGAAGACGATGAAACCACTTCTTCGGATAGTGACGAGGGCCCATGCACTCGCACTAGAGCGACGAAGAGTCGATCAAAAACTCCCAGTCCTCCCCCGAAGAAGGAAAAGCCTGGGCACACCAGACCCGCCCCACAGGCCCCCAAGAGTAAGAAGATAAAGAAGAAACATAGGTAACTCATCTTACCATGGAGCTGAACTCACTAAGAATCATGGAAATAAACACCAATGGCTGGACAAACAAAAGAACTCTCTACGGAAATGTGTTCAGGGAAATAGATGCAGATGTCATCTTGATTTCTGAACACGGGATTGACACTCGTAGTTCTGAAATTAAGATCTGGAACTACGACGTGTTAATCACGAATTACTCTCAAGAGCGGTACGACGGTGCCGCCATCGCCATCAAAAGAGGGATCAAGTATAAACCCTTAAGAAACTTGGAAGAATCCTATCTTGCAATAGAGGTCGAACTCGATATAGGAAAGCTGGTCATCGCCACCGGTTACCAGCCGCCGAGACGAGAATATTTACCTATTCATTCTCTCTCTGGCCTATTTGGCAGAAGGACCCCCACCATATTAATGGGGGACCTTAATGCCAGATGTCGGGATTCTGGGTACAGGACCTTCAATGGAATTGGAAGGTGCCTGGAAACTATGATGGACCGAAACATGGTCCATAGAATAGGCCCGGACTTCCCAACCTATACTCGAGGAAGAAGTGCCACAAAACCAGACATTTGTCTGGCTAATCGTCAGCTGCCGTTCAATTACTACATGGAACCAGTCCAGGTACCATGTAGTGATCATATAGGGATCCTACTCACCATCAATAGGAACCCTATACAAGTCCCAGCTCCAGTCAGAAAAGACTACAGGAGAGCCGACTGGGCACGGTACGCCGGTCTCCTCGAGGCCTATCGCCCACCAGATCTGGACGAGGCAATTCTCGAGGAGATAGACGAGGCACTCGACGACCTCAACGAACATCTAATTATTGCAGATAGGGCTTGCATCCCCCAAACCCAGTATAAAACCATCTCCTCATACAGGTGGACTGGGTATGTGAAAGATCTTTATAGAGAATTGAGAGTTATGTACGAGTTAAATATAACAAATGCAACATTTGACTCGCTACAACGAAGTAGAGAGATCAAGGAAGAGCTCAACCAGTTGATCCTCGAACAACAACAGAGACAATGGGACGATGCGATCGAGAACCTCGATCAAGATGCATCCCCCAAGGACTTTTGGAAGAAATTCAAAAAGTCTCAGAGGATCATCTGGAAAAAAAGAAGAAAATGGAAATCCAAAAAGAAGATGGATCCATTGAAACTGCAGAAAATATCATCGAAGTGATATTCCGGCGTTATTGGGAAAAAATCTTCAGCATATCGGAAGATGAAAACGAAGATTTTGATATAGAGTTCGAAAATAACATCGTAGACGAGCTTAACACGGAAATACATCGAACGCATCCTCATCACCAGGTGGATAGACTGCGTGACGGAGACGCCGAGATCACAGAAGAAGAGATCCTTGGCGCACTCCGCTCATTCCGACAGAAAGCCCCAGGCCAATCGGGGCTTACGAAGCTTAACTTCGAAAAGGCACCAGCCAACATCATCGAAGTAATGAGACGAATTTTCAACGCATGTCTGAATACAGGGTACTTTCCAGATGCTTACAAAACGGCAAAAATGATCTTTTTGCCCAAGCATGGAAAGGACCCTACGTTGAGAGAGAGCTACCGCCCAATTTCACTCCTGGAATTTGGCGGGAAACTCTTTGAGAAGATCCTCAACGGAAGACTGGTGTCTCACCTGGAAGAAAACTCCCTCTACAACCCTTGCCAATTCGGGTTTAGAAAGAAGCGAAGTACGGAAATGGCAATTAATGTCATAACGGAAAAGCTTTCCCAAGCCAAACGGGACAGGAGTTATGTGGATATCGTTTGTCGGGATGTGTCAAAGGCGTTTGATAAGGTGTGGCAGCGGGGCATGCAGTATAAGATCTTAAGGCTGGGTCTAAGTGAAAACTTAGAAAGAACTCTCTGTGACTATGTCATGGAGAGAGCGGCGTATGTCAGTCTAGGGTGCACGGACGGACCAAAGTTTCCGCTCACTGTGGGCCTCCCGCAGGGGGGGTGTCTGTCCCCCACCCTTTACTCGATATACACCGCGGACGTCCCAGACCCTGTGTACCCCAATTCCCTCAATATTCAATACGCCGATGATTTCAGCCAGATAATCGTATCTCCATGGAGGCATGCGCCGTGGCAAGCTCGCATGACAGCGATGGAAATCGCGAACCTTAATAACTACGAGGCTCAGTGGAAAATAAGAACAAACCAAGAGAAATTCAAGGTGGTCCCCATCGGACGCACCTCAAGGGCAGACGTGCGTGTGGGGGATACGCGATACCCCTACACCAACGAATGCAATGTACTCGGTATGAAAATCACCTCTACCGGGTACAAAAAGCACGTCGAAGAAAGAATTTCTCGAGCCTCGTCCGCTGTCAGAACTCTATACAGCTTCAGAAATCTACGTGAAAGCAACAAGAAGAAGATCTACAATGCCCTTGTAAGATCTACGTTGCTTTACCCCGCCTCCACCCTCTCATGTGTCTCAAAAACACAAAAGAGGCGTCTTCAAGTAGTACAAAATAAATGCATGTACCTAATAACGGGTACACGCAGGCATGAAAGAAGACGGCAAGAAGACCTGCACAGAGAGGCGGGGATAATTCCCATCAACAAAGTCATAGAAGAACGGACCCGGAAAATGCAGGATCTGGTTAATCGTGAACTGAGTGATGAAATCACCCAGATGATTAACCAGAACAGAAGAGCTGAATGTCGCCCCAGATTCCCCAGCCTCCCCAACCGAGTGGCTGGCGGAGACGAAGTGCCGTTCTATGCGTAAAATGAGAATAAAGAAACCTGTGAAAATAAGATCAATCACAAGAACAATGAAAAAAAAAAAAACTCGAAAAATTACTACGACAAGTTACCGAAATAGACAACCAAAACCAAGAAATGAAAAACCCACCGATTACGACGAGAACTTCGAAAGAAGTAAACTACAAAAGAAGAAAGAAGAAAGAAGAAACAATAATACTACTAAAATACACACACAATAAAACAATACAACAAGCACGCACTTAAATATATTTAAAAACATATACAAAACAGGCAATGCACAACATAAACCATAAAAAACTAAAGTTGCTAAGACAAATGGCTTGAACGCCATAATAATTATAATTTTATAATTATTACCAAACCAAAAACAACAAAAATGAATCCACACAACCAAGAAAATAAATTAAAGTGATAAGTCTGATCACCAGACCCTAGGCATCTCTTTGCACCTCTACCACACTTCTTTCTCTCTTCTCCACTTGTCTATTTTCTCTATCCCCCCACACACCCTATCGTCTCCCCTCACATGCACCCCCACTTAAACAAAGTCAAAGTCAAACGCGGGAAATCAGGGGCCTTGAATCTTCACATTACCAAAACCGGGTGTGTTGTTTTTGCACTATAAAACACTGAGGATTATAAGATTTCCATTCCGGAGATTTTAGGCACTCTCCAATAATGGGGTTTAGAAATGTAAATTTACATACTTTTAGTTAACGCAGAAAAGCAAAGGACAATAGTGAAATTTTACAACACATTCATATAAACCTGGTTGCATAACCGTTGTTGTCTGTTCCATCCCTCCAAACATATTTTCTTATAATCAGATAAGTTACGCGGATCTCGTTTCTGCACCAGGAGTTTCAATTCCCTCCACAGATTTTCGATAGGATTGAGGTCAGGAGATTGATTGACTTGGCCATTCCAAGACATTAATTCTACCTGTATGCAGCCAATTCTTACTTTGTTTCGCTGTATGCTTGGCGTCATGGTCTTATTAAAATGCCCATTTTGGTTTCAAGTTTAGAGAGCTAACGATAGACAAATTTCTTTCCAAAATTCCCCTGTACATACATTTCGCCGTTCATTCTTCCAACACCTGATGAGCAAAAACAATCCCATACCTAGATTGATCCACCACCGAATTTGACTATAGGGATAGTATTTAAGCTGCACACCTTATCCTCCCAACCCTTCGGACTGAATTTCTACCGAAAAATTCCATTATCATTTCATCTGACCAAACGATTTGTTCCCAGAACGTTGCCGGTTTATTTAAATGTCCATTTGCAAAGGTCAAACGAGCTTTGCAGTGAGTTTGTGAGTTTTCTTAAGAAGTCGGGTCTTTCTTGGAGTAAGAGAAAAGAAATCATAGCGACGCGGCGTTCTACTAATTGTATCCTAACTAACTTCAAGTCCACTCGTTTCCAGATCTCTCAGAGTAGTCTGTGGTTTATCAATAACTGTTCTAGCAAGATTTCGAACTGTAGGTTCGAAATCCCATGACCACTCTTATGAAGGGGTACAAAGCGTTCACGAAGATCATGATTGATTTCTTTGTTTTTCCCCCATGATGAAGATGATGTTGCCTGTATGAGTATCTTGGAAGGAATGACGCAGTATCCTTACACGTTGACGAAAGAAACCTCACATTTAGTTTAGAATATTCGGGAACAAATGAGGATTAGTTTTTAAGGAGACATTTTGCTGATGTAAACTATATTTATATGAATGTGTTGTCAAATTTCACTATTGTCCTTATAAAGTTTTTTATGTTAATCATTTTGCTTAACTGATCCTTACATTGTATTAATTACATAAAGTTCCACGTCCGTTGTAAATTTCACTAACCTGCATTACTATATATGAAATGGAAATCACAGTATACATATGACGCGTTAGGTGGAAGAAGGGTCGAAGCCACATTTTCAAATTTCTTCAGGAGAGACTTCCAAAGTTTGTATATTATACATCTTGTAGTTAACTGGTATAATCCAAAGTTTTATCCGTTACGTCTATTTCAACATTTTCTTGTTTGTCCTTTTTAGTTTCCATTTGTTCAAACAATTTTGTATAATATTTCGCTGCGTCTGTTGGCATTAATTTTGCAAGTTCTTGGATATCAATTTTCTTTTCCTTTGTTATTGGGAGCATCTTAGAATACTTTGGAGGCAGTGGCTCACGAGCTAAATTGAACAAATTGCAGCTGTAAGAATTTCTTCCTCTTTGCAGCCTGACAGGTTGACTATTACTGTTTGGGCTTGTTTGAAGTCTAGAGGAAATCACGTAACATTCTTTGTATTGAAAATCCAAAACAAATTTGATTGCATCAATAAATTTAATTGGGTTTTGATTTCCTTTTGACTTTGCGCTCTTGTAAAACGTCAAAATCGAAAAAAATTCTTTGTTCAACTTCCCCAACTTTAAAGCGCTGAGAAACAGACGTAGTTCTTGCTTTTACAGAATCTTTCTTTGTATAAATAATATCATTATACTGTTTTTTTATATTTTTTTCAATTTGTCCGAACTGACCATCACAAGCCATTGTTGAAATTTGGATATGAATTAGTTCGAATTAGACTCTGATATTTAGTATAACGATAAATTAAGTTATAAGGATAACTTATCCGTGAAAAACGCCATCTTCAAATTTTGTGCCTTAGGCCTTTCTTCCACCTAACGCGTCATATATTGAGAGCAAAATTCTAAATACCCCGATCTTAGGTTAACATTCGCATTCATAACCTAACCTAAGACAGATTGTTATAAGCAATTGATAAAAGATATGAAATATCTTCTGAAATGAGCGAATTAACCAAAACTTTATAGCTATACACTGGAACATACATGCTAACAGGAGTTAACTGCAGACAGAAAAACTTATAAATCCTCGTAAAACTCTTACTAAGAAGATAAAAAACACCAACACTCGCGTACTAAATTTTTAGTACTGTAGAATCCTGTACCGATTCATATATTAGGTGGTTGCGCTTTGCCGTGGTGGAAGGGCTTGAGTGTTTTAATGATTCTAAAAGGGATGCCGTCAGGATTCACAAACTCCTGGCAGGGTAACCCAAGGCGGTAAGGTCGTAGATGATGTTCCAAACTAAACGCAACCAACAGCAGATATGGGCGATATAGGATTCCTATGTCTGGCTCCGGCAGGGAAGGGCAGCGCCCAGTGGGCAGGCGCGACAAAGCCGGGCCTTGATAGACCAAGAACCCAGTAGCCCGATGCAACCAGCCTCGCCGAAACTTCATGTATCAATGCTTTGAGCCGCAGTGGACGCGTTACTGGCCAAGTGCGCGCGCGTACCCGTCGCGCAGCCACAATCGCCCTCAACAAATTCATCAGCGACTGACATTCGTCTGTTTTCTTTCCGGCACCGAATAACTGACGACGAAATCGATGCTTGGACACGAGCTGGAGCCGACCACGATAGCTCAGAGATCATTCAAATTTTTGAAATTGTAAGAGACGCTCTCGAAAAGAGGAATCAGGAAATGAGACATATATCACAAGATATGAATACAATGTTTTTAAGTGATTTATATTAAGAACATAATAATGTTGAATTTACTGCAATTTAGTTTGTAGATATAGCCATTAGTTATAATATATATATATATATATATATATATATATATATATATATATATATATATATATATATATATATATTTCCGAAGAAAAATTATTCCGTTTATTTTCTCTTTCCTTTGCGGTATGATTGATTTATTTCTATCATGCTTTCGCGTTCATGATATATATATATATATATATATATATATATATATATATATATATATATATATATATATATATATACAGGGTGTCCACAAAGTCTGGGTACGTAGGAACTTTAATATTTTATTTATTTATGTTATTTTTATTTGTTATTTATGTTATCTCCTATGTACCCAGACTTTGTGGACACCCTGTATATATATATATATATATATATATATATATATATATATATATATATATATATATATATATATCATGAACGCGAAAGCATGATAGAAATAAATCAATCATACCGCAAAGGAAAGAGAAAATAAACGGAATAATTTTTCTTCGGAAAAATGCATTTTCCTAATTGCGCAAAGCCCCCCCCCCCCCTCCCAAAAAAATATATATATCATCTTTAAAGATTACCCGTGTGCAAGGTCAATTCAACCATCCACCCCCACCCACCCGTTGAAAGATTTTCCGTACAACGCATGGTCAATCCAAACTCCCCCTTTTAAAAGATCTCCAGTGTACATGGCCAATCCCTCCCCCCCCTTTTAAATGATGTTCCGTGCGCAGGGTCAATCACCCCCCCCCCCCCCTTTAATTGATTCTCCGTGAACGGGGGCAAAATCCAGGCCATCTCTCGCCCCTTTAATTGAGTGTACTTTACAGCCGCTTCCGAACCGCCGTTCTTCGCACCCATCATTTGCCACTCGAGTCTCAACAACAAAGAATAGAACAAAAAGAACAGAGCATAAAAGAATAAGTGAATAAAATACAATAAAATAAAAGACTAAGAAGAGCTTAAAGGAGAAACCAAAGATTAAGTAGACAGTTGTAACAATCTGTCGAGATCGTCAATGGAGAGGGAAGTTCGCATTCGAGAACACACTCAAACTTGCGAACTCTTGACCCCCATTAAGAAGAGGGAGAATAGAGGGGAAATGATAAGAACAGTGAAGAGGATAAGAACAGCGAAGAGGATAAGGGAGGAAGACCATGGAAAAAAGAGAACAGAAAAAATAAGGTGAAAAGGGAAAAGAACGAAAGAGAAAGGAGAAAATAAAGAAATGGAAGATAAAACGGAATACAGAGAAAGCGAAAGACAAAAAGGAAACTAAACGAGGGGCAAAAGGTCATAAATGATAATTAGGAGGAAAGAAGCAGGAAGAGAAAAAAACAACAAACGAAAGAAAATGAGGAAAGGAAGAAAATGAAAGAAAAGAAATAAAACGTGGCAGAGGCAAGAGGAAGACCGGGATGGAAAATGAGAATAAGAGGAAACCCCAAAAGAGAGGGGGTAAGCAAACAAATGAGAACAGAGAACAAAACAACTAAATAAAAAAGGGGAATGAAGAATTAATGAGGATGAGGGGAAATATGCCGAACACTTGGTGCCACGACTTTCCGCTCGCCTCGTCTCGGAGGGAAAACAGGGGAGAGGGGGGATGGATCAGGCCTTGGCCTTGAAAACGAGGCGAAACTTGGGCGAGCAGACGCGATGAGACGGGGTAGGGGGAAGGTCATGACGTGGAAAGTGGCGTTATTTGGGGGGAAGCACTACACGTCAGTGAAGCCAAAAGAGAACGGAGGGAGCAAAAGCGTCGTCTGACACATACTTGTTAAAGGGGGAATATTTGAATCCCCCCCCCTCGCATGCAATCTGGCACCGTTTAGGGAATAGGACCATAAAGAATAATTATTAGTAAAAAAATATCCGGTTGGCAGAGAAATGATGACGTTTTTTATAATTGTTAAAAAAAATGTGTCTCAGGTGTAAATTGTTCCAAATTTGCTGTAATCTGTAGTTTAAAGATAACTGCACTGTGCCTGTAATGCATAGGCCTTGTAAAAGCTATGGTAATGTCTACTAAGCCTTTTAAAAAATGTGGCAGTCATGAAACAGTACGTAAACATCTTGATACAAAGGAAAAGTCCACAAAATGGTGTTTGTGTACCACATGAGCTGTCTGATGGAAAACATTTACAACATGCGAATATTCTTCCATAGTGTATGGTGCCTGTGACCCATTCCTGGATAAAAATGTTATGGGGACCGGGGAGGGACGAGTTGTTTACTGCGATTTTAAGGACAAAAATCGGCTTGATCAAAACCCCACTCCTCAATAATAAGCCAACGGTTACTATGACCAGGTAATGACCTCGAGTATGGAAACACACCGTGTCCTTTGTAACGTTTGCTTTATAAGTTTATCAATGCTTTATTTCGGCTCTTATGAATAACGATTTGAGAGAGGTGAGACAGGCGCGCGCACGACTCGTATTTTCGTGCCAGCCAATCTAGGCCTTGTGTAGTAGGGTCAGTTGGAGTCGCTAGTGACTCAATCTTTTTGACTCGCATCAACTGATGGCACATATGTTCTTCAATTGCAACGTTTAAATAAAGCTCTTGAACAAAAAGATCTTTCACTAGTCAACTGGGTGTCTTCATCCTTTATGGCAATGCTTCCACACACGTGACATGTTTGACCCCAAGAAAAAAAATACTGCAGTAGCTTAGGAAGTTTTTCCTCGTCCTCCATATGAATCGAACTCTGCACCATCTGATTACAATTTATACCCGTCATTAAGACATCGTCTAAATGAAAAAGCATTTCATATATTTCAACAAAACCGAATGAATTCTTCAAGAAACGTATCCACTGTTTAGTTAAACAATGGGAACTCCCTGTCAATAATGATAGAAGCTAGTTTGCTGAATACATTTTTTACGTAGATTAAAAAATATTTTATTTTTCTTAAAATAAAAGTCATTAATTTCAAGACAAGCAAATATTTGCGTTCCGATATAACCTTGGTTACCTTCTTAATCACGAACTTAGGTTCTGAATCCTTATTTTAGGTTCTTAATCTCGACCTTACGTTCTGAATTATGGCCTAGGCTTCTCTCAACCATGAATTTGGGTCCTGAATTATGAATTTAGGTTCTTAATCACGAACTTGGTTCTGAATCCTTATTTTAGGTTCTTAATCTCGATCTTACGTTCTGAATCATGCTCATGACTTTCGGTTCTTGTCATGGCCTTAGGTTCTTAAACAAGACTGTAGGCTAGTAGGCTCTAAGTTCTCAAATATTACTTTAGGTTCTTTATCATAAACTTAGTTTTTTTTAAACGATACATTACGTTCTTAGGTCTTTGAACACGTTCTTAAGTTCTTAAACCCAACTTTATGTTCTTAATCACGCCCTTTGGTTTATTCTGTACACGATCAATACGTTTTAAAATATATTTTAAGTTCTTAAATACGATATTACGTTCTTAATCACGGCCTTAGGTTCCCATATGCGCATTCACAACCTTTATATCACAAGGTTATATTTTATTATGACATCTTCACTATTTCTTTATGTTTTTAAACGTTTTATCGTATATTCAACACTGAAAATCCACATTAGGTCATTAACCACGCGTTAGGTTAGACGTAAAAAGGTAGGTCAAAAATTAACTCATAATAACAAAATTATCGCTCGGTATTAAATTTGATACCTTATACAGGGGTATAAATGATTTTAAGGACAATTAATAAAATATGTATAGACATAGTTAATGTATGTTTTATTTCATTATAAATTGTGTGTACTAAAAAATTGTACATTAAAGAACTTCAACATCAACCAATTCACCGCAAGTGTTGTGGTAGGCGCGCATCACCGCTACTAAACATGGTACATAAAATACTGTCAGCATAAACCAATTTCCCCATAGTGTAGTAGGTGTGCATCAATGCCACTAAAAATGGTACATGAAAGAACTTCAATATCAACCAAATTCCCCATAGTGGGGTAGATTTGCATCAGTGCTTAAAACAACCCTCCTTCCCCCACCAATTTATCCCCTCCCAACCCCGCATCAATTTTTACATGACGAACGCCCTTCATAGCGATGGGTTCTATGTGTTGTAGTATCTAGTCATAGGTTTATCCCATGTTTTCCCCCTCACAAATCCCGTCAATGCACATCTATCTTACACCATATCATCCACTTCCTCCTCTGTCAGTCCTTTCTCTTTCAACACACATTCACATTCCATCTTTTACGCAGTCTCTTCGAACCTAAGCGCACCCAGGTTCTCCTATATTCCCATCCTCCTTAAATGTCACACCACTCCATACAGTTGCAACCTCTTTCAAACACCCTAACCACACTTATCTAGTCGTCCCTCCCACTCTTATCTAACCTTGACACATTAAACATCCGTCTTAACTTGGCTACTTACACTCCTCTCCGTCGATAGGATATTTTTGTTAGACTCTAGCCCCTGCCCCCCCGTAGGGCTAAAATAGCGTGGTTAGTCATTGCCAAGGGGATACCACACAACCACACCACTTGGATGCAATCGTGGTGTGGGATGGCCCCACTTGGATGTAGTCCTAGTACAGGGTGCTAGTAAATTCCCCCAGCATGCAACAGCCTCCTTCCACTCTAACTTGGCCCCCCAGGACAGCCTCAGAGAAGGTGGGGCCCCACTTAATTGTGGTAACTAGGTGGGGGCCTACACCAAAGGCTGTGGGGTCAAAAGCTTTTCTCTCTTAATCCCCAAAACGGTTGGAGGGAGCAGAGATGCCATCCCCCTGGGGGAGCGATACAACAACCACCTCATCCCATACCAGTCTCGCTCCCATATACCAACGTTGGTACCATCATACTCTCATGCAGCTTCCTGACATTCCACATCCAAACCCTTACTAACGCCCTAACCACACTTATCTAGTCGTTCCTCCCACTCTTATCTAACCTTGACACATTAAACATCCGTCTTAACTTGGCTACTTACACTCCTCTCCGTCGATACTACCATTTAAAACTGTATGGTCGCAATCTGCTTCATATCTACCATTATCATATACATTCTAGATACTTAAAAGTTCGCACTCGTTCAAGATTAACACCACTCAAATATCACACCACACACCTCCAAATACCATTATTCTTTTCAACATTTAATGTTAGCTCCTTCCTAAACATACCTGGCCAAAAGCTTCGATCAACCTATCAAGATCCCTCTCACTCCAAGTCACTAACATGAGGCCATAAAAATATACAAACATAGAACCCACCACTCATTCTCCATCAATCTCACATCCATTTTCTTCATTCCCTTTCGTACTTGTCTCACTACTCCATGCATAAAACAACCATGGCGACAATATACAACCTTTTTCACCCCCTCCCTCACTGACGTATGCCAATCCCCTCACCCGGGTCGTTTCTCACCCGAACACCTAACTGCTAACCTAAATACATACTCTCCACACCATCCACTAGTTTATCACTGTCATACTTTCTTAGCACCATCTATATTGCTTCTTTACACGCTCATAAGCTTTCTCCATATCCAGGAATCCGTCATACACTTTACACCTCATATCCCTGATTCTTTTTAAGCTGTATAAGTGCAGATACTTGAACATACACACCCTGCCCGCTCTAAATCCACCTCATACTTGTGTAGTTCTTGTCATTACCCTCCTCGCCTTTACAACGCGACTATTACAGCATTCTTCTAGTCCTTGCATCCTTTTCCACTTTCAAAAAACTTACAACACAGCCACCAGACCCATTCCAGAATACAATCACTCCCACACTTTAGCATTTCAGAGACTATATCATCTACTCCATCTGTCTTTCCATTTTTTCAGACCTCTCATAGCACTGACAACCTCATGCTTTGCCTATCTCTTCTATGACTTGATACACCACTGTTTACACCCACGAAACCATTCATATTCACATTCGCGAGATCTTCAATCCCCACATTATGCAAATCACCATCTACTTTTGACCTGATTGCTCCCAAGTACCCTGCCATTCATGCCTTTGATGTTCACACAGCTTTTCACCTCTTGGTTTCTCACCTTCCTTCCAGATTAACTTCCTGTTCCCATCAGGATACTCATTCATATTCCTTCTAAATGTTTCATTCAGTTGATGATTTCCTGCCCTGTTTAATCACTCGTTTCATTTTGTTTTTCATCTCCTCTCATGCATTCGTCCTCATCTCCCTGATATTGTCATCAGCACTAAATTTTGCTCTTCACTGCACAATGCCCACCGTCATTCCACTATTCAGCTAGATTTCTCTTTCCGGTTCTCGCACACCAACGTACAGCCTTTGCATCACCCGTTCAAACTTATTTAATCTCTCCTAGTTTCAAACATTCGTACAAACTCACTTTCATTATTTGTAAAAAAAAAAAAAAACAGACAAAAAAAACACGTATATTAGAATAAGGACAATTCAGGTAATAAAGGACCTTATTTTTTTTACAAATTGTGTTTCCAATGACCCCGATTACGCCTAGAAATGTCCAAGACTCTCGTGTGCTTCGCATGACGTCAAAAGTAACCATAAATTTATCCAATTCTTAAATGGGCGTAACAATAACAAAATCTAGTTAGAAAGGAACGACAAAAACTAGAGAACATGATACAAATATCTTGAAAATACTGGTCTAACTTTCATGAAAATTGCACGGAATATTTTTTTTTAATTTGCCTCTAAAAGGGGTACAAATTTCACGAAAAATGCACGGAGTATTTTTTTTTATTATTTGCCTCTAAAAGGGGTAAAAAATTCACGAAATTTGCACGGAATATTTTTTTTTTAATTTGCCTCTAAAAGGGCTAAAAATTTCACGTAAATTGCACAGATTTTTTTTATTATTATTATTTGCCTCAAATTGAGTAAATATTTCACGAAAATTCCAGAACATTTGGGGGAAATTGACTTCTAGAAGGGTTCAAATTTCATTTCACAGAGCGGCAAAAAAAAGTTAGGATGAAAGTTAGTGGGATTTGAAGAAAGGTTTTGGTCCAAAACTAGAGAACGCTAACATAGTTTTCAGTTTACGTGTAAACATTTATAAGTTATTGATGGTAACTGTCTCGCGCGTATTGTAGACTCCCAATGGTAGTATTACTTCTTTATCAAGATGGAGAGAGGAGGGAAGGTCCAAAAATACTTCAGAAAGAGGGTTGTTAAGTGAAATAGTGAAGGAATAACACTCTCTGACATTTCAAGGCATCGTAATGAGCCAGAAAAGTATGATTTTTCGCATAATTAAGCTCCATGAAGATACCAGTTCCTGCGAGTCCCCCCCCCCCAAAAAAAAAAAAACTGGTCGCCCTCGAAAAAACAATTCCAGGGAAGATCGCACCGTGCAAAGGATGCAGATCTTGAAGGACCAATTTGAAACAACTGGTATTTCCCGTCAGGTTACCAAGAATACGAAATAATGCGTTTCGCCATAGTCTCTTACGTCGCTTGGGAGAAGTGAGGCTCATAACAACGCTTCCCTGCTAAGAAACCACTCATAAATAAAAGGGATCAAGTGGCCAAGTAACCTTCGCTATTGAGCATGTCCTGTGGAATGCTGAAAATTGGGAAAGTGTTTTTCAGCGACGACAGTAAATTTAATTTGTTCAGATCGTATGGGAAGCAACGCTAGCTCAATGTTATTTTTTCACTGGCCCGCGAGCCAACGCTAGCTCAATGTTATTTTTTCACTGGCCCGCGAGCCAACGCTGGCTCAATGTTATTTTTTCACTGGCCCGCGAGCCAACGCTGGCTCATGGGGTGTTTTTATTGGCCAGCTCGCTTAATGAGGTCTTTTCAGGAGCCACAAGAGAACCTGGCTCACGGGGTCTTTCCAGAGGCTCGCGAGGCAACGTTGGCTGTTTTTTGTTTTGTTTTTTCAGTGGCTCGCGAGCCACCTTTTTCTCGTGGGGTGTTTCCAGTGGCTCGCGAGCCACCGTTTTCTCGTGGGGTGTTTCCAGTGGCCTGTGAGCCAACGATGGCTCAATGTGATATTTTCAACGTTATCGCAAGCCAACACTGGTTCATGGGGCCTTTTCAGTAGCCAGCGAGCCAACGCTGGCTCATTAGGGTATTTTCAGTAGTCCACGAGTCAACGTTCACTCAATGGGGTCTTTGCAATGGCCCGTGAGCCAATGCTGGCTTAATGGGGTCTTTGCAATGGCCTGTGAGCAGACGCTAGCTCAATGGGGTCATTTCAATCGCTTGCGAGAGAACGCTAGCTCAATGGGGTCATTTCAATCGCTTGCGAGAGAACGCTGGCTCATAGGATCTCTCCATATTTTCCGCCTACTAGACAAGTTTATAAATGATAATGAGTACTGTTCTATTGAGAAGAAAGAAAATGACAAAGCGCTGTAACAGAATTACTATTGGAGTCTCATTTAGGCATAAAGAATAAATAATAAGCTCACCGGATAAAAAGTATAGTCATGTGACGTTTAAAATAGTTTAAACTACAAGGGCCTGTAGCTAGCATTGAACGGGATTCATAGATTGCGCTAAGGTGGTACGGTGAAGAACCTGCCTCGTACGCTGTATGGAAAAGAGGAGTGATTTTATTTGTACGGAATTTGCGTACGGCCATACGGGTCTTCCTACAATGGCAAAAATCCCGGTCTACAAGAAATTCCATCCAAAATTGTGGCCGAAAGGCGATATTGACGGACAGGGACCGACCGAGTGTTTCACGGCATATGGTTAAAAATCGCTTCGCTTCAAGACAGGAATGGCTGCAAGAAGTCAACGCGGGTAGTTCGACACTCATTGCTGAAATAACACTCAGCAGGGAACTAACTAGATAGCCTGAACATATGGATCAGAGTGGCAGGCACGCAAGAGGCCTTTGCTCCCTGCTGCCTATAAAGTTACTCGGCTACAGTGGGCTGGAAGAAACAAACAGTGGACCGTGGAGGAATGGAAACCCGTTATCTTCTCAGACGAATCACCTTTGAGCGGCTCTTAATGATACCCAGCGTCGTCTTTATCGTAGACCTCATGAGACATTCGAGGAAGACGTACAGGGTGGGGTTCAATCTGGAGGCGGCTCTGCCATGTACTGGGAGTGTTTTATTATGTGGAAATAGGTCCTATGGTTGGGGTGAAAAACAATTTGGACCAGTATGCATCGAGCTGCTAGACGACCCACATTCATCGGGCTAGAACTGTGATTGACACGATAAGCATTCAGAGGCAACACATCTGGATTTGTCCTGACAATCACCGGATCTGAACCCTTCGAATATCTATGGGACTATATCGATGATGCAAGAGTGGCTGAACACTGGTGTCTCCTACATCCAGAACCTTATCCAGTCAATGCCACACCGAATCGCATCTTTTAACCAGGCTCCTGGAGGTAGTACACCTTATTTGGTACTCTATTGTACCAGTTAAGTCATTTTTTGTCTAGTGAGCTTATTTTAGTGACGTGGAAACGTGCTTCCCTTGTACTCGGGACGAGTTCGTGCACAGACTGGCGCACTATATGACTTTTTGAAGGAGGCTAGCCTCCTCCCCTTTATTTGACGCTCTTTATTGTATGTCGCATGTTCCTGCATCCAGGGGGGGGAGCTTATCCCCGACGCCAGAGAGCGCTTCCTTATTGTTGTTTTTTTGCTTTTTTATTTGTTGTTGCTTTTAGGTTGTTTTCTAACCTATGTTCCTGTTTTTTATATTTGTTATTTACATGTTTTTACTCGTTTTGTTTTTAATCTAGCCTAGTATTAGGCTGTAGGGTGATTACGGCGACTTTTGTCCTAGTAGGCTCGCCAGATGGCCTCTTAAAATAAAAATGAAGACTCAAACCAACTTGTCCTTCGACGCAAACCTAAAATAAAATACGTAAAAATGGATAGTGAAGACGATACGGACCGAGAAAGCACGCAACTCTCCAGCACCTAAATCTCATCTTATGAAGGCAGGTGCTCTTGCAAGGTAAACCCCAGGAAAACTATAAAAATGACATTGGTATAAAAGCTAACACCATCCTGCTCACAATAGTGTCGACGCGGCCATTGGGAGTAATGACGTCTCTATACCTAACTTTTATACGACTTCTTTGTATTTAAGCGCCTTTTCCCATCATTTGCCTGTTTTTCTCCCTTTAATGGACATGCCCCCATTAATCAAACAATTATTTATCGAACAAGATATGAATTAAATGCAAATTACACCGACCATAATGGCAGGGCCTATTTTAGGGAATATCCATGGACCATTTGACCTAAGTTGGATTTTTCTCCGAAATTCTTCCTATTCTACGATAACCGAACAATTTGTTGATACCTGCAGGGAGCTATATCAGTTGATACGTGGTAGGTCCTACTAAAACAAGGTCTGCTGACCAAAATCTCGTGCTCTCACTTATTCTGATTTATGACCTTACGACCTACAAAACTTTCAATAATTCCCGGACTAACCTTGAATGTAAAACAACATAAGGGTTTTAAATTTCGGTAGAATCGGCCGAATAGTGACTATGTTATTACCAAAACAAAAAAGGCAAAACTGGGACCGACCGACCGACCGATTGACATAGTGAGATGTAGAGTCACCCGCGACTAAAAATGGTTATTTAAAAACAACTTGGAAGATTCCCTCCTTTAGTGATGATGAACGACAATTTCCGGAGTGGAACCCACGAGGTTGGGCGATACAGAAACGGTCGTTCCCATTTTCTGTACGTCTTTAAGATCCATTTACCCTATCTGTGTGCGATAAGATTAGACCTTCGGAACGCAAAATGCGAGGGAACTTCTGAAGGCCGCTCAAACGGAGCGAAAACGCGTAAAACAAAAACATCGTCATGATATGTGGACGTCTTGCTTCGAATCATATGGAAAAGTTTCAAAGGGCAGCTGTAATCCTATTGTAGTGGTTCTTAACATTTTTGAGTCTCAGATCCCTTTGATAATCTGAGAAAGCTATGGGCCATATACCTCTAAGAAATTCATATAAGCCCATAAAATTATTTAGCAAATAATGAATATAGTTGTTGTTTTTTGTTGCTTTCGTCAACAAGCCAAAATGAATGGCCAATCCATGAAAATAAAATGAAACACAAGACTTGTGTAAATAAAACAAAAGGAAACTGCAATTGTGCCCAAAAGTAAATTTCAATTAGTTTGTTTTTGGTTGACCTTATCTGACCACCACTGCCCTCATAATCCCATACGGCCCCCAAAGGTTGTCCGTGTACCCCAGGTACAGGGACATATTGGAGAACATATTGTATGTTCTCAAAGCAGTTTGATGTGGCCCCTTTTTACCCTGTGGGGCAAAAAGGAAAAAGCCTAGGGTAATTTTTTTACCTGTTTATTTTACCGTCACGGACCCCCATAAGGGGTCCGTGTACCCCATGTTAAGAACCAGTTATATTGTATGCTCTCTAAGCAGTTTGACGTGCCCTTCCCCCCACGAAGAAATGGGGAAAGGGTTTAGGGTATTTTTTAAAACCTTTAATCTTAAAACTGACGCGCTGCCTTAACCTAACCTAACGCGGGACGGTTCAGAAACTAGACACCGTGCGGGTACGCAACTCTCTTGGACAACCCACAAGAGGATGGATGGTATAAGGTTATTTTTTATTTATTAAAGCATTTTACGCCCTTTTACCCAAATTTGGGTCGAACCAAGTGGTTGTAGAAGGAAAGAGCCCCTCTACCACACCTGAAACTCAGAGGGGGCACTTGCCCTCCCAGCCACAGTGTATATATGTACTTCGCAATGGGCTTTCAGGTTTAGTATGGGATACAGTTGACATCTGGATAGTTGGCCTCAATGACTGCAGAAGACATGTGGCTACACATTTTCACCCACACTAGGGGGGGGGGGTACATGTGTCATCCAACAGAGAACCTCCTCAGCGGAATTTTGATTTTAGGATCTCATGATAACCAATGAGCGAATCGCTAAACGGGAAGAATGGCAAAAATAAAGATCTGAATTACCTGCAGGAAAAAAAAAGGGTTTTTTAACGCTAAAGTCCTGTTTAAAAAAGACGAAAGCGCTGGGAATCTTATTGTCTTAGTCTTGCGGAGAATTCATGAGGAAAATAATTGGCATAAATCACCGACCTCGATGTGGTTGTGGAGGGGGAATCACACCAGAGACAAATTGACCCCAAGAAGATTCAAGAGTACATACTTTAACCCCTGGAACCAAGACAATTTGACCTATATTCATAACACCATCTTAACCCTATTAAAAGGAACTAGAAATGCGTCATTGTCCCGGAGAATCTAAGATCGTATGAATTCAGGCCAGGTTCCTAATTTTGCGTGCCCTTCTCACCCCACAACTTAAAAGGTGATGAATTTTGTGATAATCAGTAGTTGTTTTTTCTTCATGCTCAGTTAAAAGTTTCACATTTTTTTGTCCATCTTCGTGATTTTAAAAATCTCCCTTTGTATTTATATAAACAAACGTCACCTGAAAAATATTTATATCTGATTTTTCTTGACAATTATTATGAACACTAACATCGATGTGAAAGTATAATAAAAATAATTGTCGAATAGAAAATGTAAATTTTTTTGCCTATATTATAGAGGCAGCTGACTCGGTTTGCAGACAACTATTGGTAAACGAACGGACAACTAACCTGATATGCTTAATAACCATTTCTTCTGATCCAATGCTCTTCCAAGCACCATTTAAGTAATCCCTGCATATTCTGTAGGCTTGTCCTCTCATTGTTTTGGTAACTTCTGAAGACATCATAGAATAAAATCAACAAATGCACTTATATAGAGTTATATAGTATTAGTTTTACACTATTATGTAAGAGATTATTATATTTGGGTTCCAAATAACTAAGAAAATTAATTAGTAGCAGTCAACAGTTAAATCTATTCATGCGAAATGAAATTAAAATCTAGAATATTGATTCCCAGTCCTTCATATCGGAAGCGAGCAGAATTTAAGTGAACAGCTACAGAGAAGACCTGAGAACGAATGTTTGACTATATCTATTTATGCCGGTATTTAGATTGCCTACAGCCAAGGAACAGTGGATTTCAATCCATTTTTTAGTTTTACCAATAGAAATAATTAAAAGTTAAAAATATCTGCTGTTATATTTTTTTTAAAACGGTACTTACGAAAAGTTAATACACTAATATACACTTATTCGCCTATTCACTTGATGACTACGATAATAAATAGAAAAATAGAACATGGCAACTGAGGGCAATAGTTTTCTTTAAATATCTTTTTAGGCATAACTATTAGATAAATGTATTTTGGCCCTTTGAGTGTTAGCAATTTTATATTGGAATAGTACGAGTATGTAAAATAAAGTAAGGAAATTCGTGTTGGAAGATATGAAGAAATTGCACATAAAAAAATATAGGATATATAGAAAAGGAATAGTGATGAAATTTAAATAGGGGATAGCTGGAACAAATGCAACCCTATTGATTAAAGATTTTTAAATGTTAATATATATCGACAGTTTGTTAGTATCACACCAATTAAGGAAACTACTTGAATTAACTTATAAAACTGCTAATTTTAACTTTTTTTTTTCAATATTCTTTTGCCTAGGGAGTTCAGATCACTGAAGAAAAGACGTGGATATAAGGTGATCCATTTTTTTTAACTCGGGGAACAAATGAAAAGGCGTTTTAAAAAGAAACTGCTAAGTTTAAGGGATGATAAAAACCCCAATTAAGCTACTTGAGGCCCTAGGACCAAGACGGGACTACCACCTAAGCGAAATAGGCAATGGCTTAGGGCCTCGCGCTTCTATGGCTATACGGGTTATCTGGAAGTTTATTGATCAGCTTTTTTACTTTCTTAAATATATTATTTTTTTTTATATGCCTGATATAGTGATGCTTTCACTCGCCTATACCCTCGGAGCCACGCTAAAATCAATGGCCTAGGACCCAGAAACATCTTAACCTGGCCGTACCTACGGAAGGACCCAGTGTCGCTTAATTCTTCCGAAAATGGCAGTATTTTGTGTGAGGGTAAGCCACGTATCGTGGAACAGAATTACACTCGCTAATGAAGAAATGAATATGCATTGATAGAATAAAGTACATACACCAAACTCGAATCGTAATGGATGGCGCAGAGCGTGTATAACGAAGATAGAAAAACTCATTTAATATGAAGGTAATGTACAAAGTACACATATTAATACTCATGTTAATCAGCATCAAATAAAAAATACTAGAAACCTTATCAATGAGAACACTGCTACGTCAATGGCCTAACAAGTCACAACTCCTACACTGAATATTTGAGAAATACTTCATATCTAGATTGATGTATTTACTCCCAGGCATGAAATATTTCACCCCTTGGCGGTAAATTTAACCTTGGTTGGTAATCACTGCCTTAGTCTCATCTGAATGCTTAATTAGCTCTTTTGTTGCTAAAAAAAAATCAACGCCAATTCTTTTCGTATTTATATACGAGTTTGAGAGACAATCATATCAATTTTCCAAATACTTGATTGACTTGTTTATGAAGGGTAAATGGTTTATGAGATAGATGTGCCATAAAATCTACTGGTTTATGGACTACCAACCGCTGCAGGTCAGTCCGAGAGAGGAACAGAAGAATAGAGAGGAAGGAATGGGGTAAAAAGATGCAAAACGAGCAGGACAGGATTGTAGGTTGTTCAGTAGAGCTGTAAACCTCTCATGTGTATTTAAAAATAAGATTTAGAAATGCGTGCATTCGTAACTCAAGATACATCTTCCCCTCCACCTAGCTCTTTTTGACCATATTTCCTAACAGATCCTTTCCTATCTGAGTTCATGTTACGATACATCCTCACTAAATCATTTGTACAGGATATAGCCGCGTAAAATCGCTACTTATTATGGGCAACGTTAAATCAGAATGAGCATAATTAGTTGTTAGATGGATGCCCAAATGGGTTGATTAAGCTATGGATGCCATATTTTGTGGGCATGACCGCAAACAGCGCGGCTAAATGGGTCTTGACTCCGAAAACAATGGAATAAATACCAAATGTAGAGGAATTACAACATAAAGCCTCCCGGAAGGCCAAGCGGACGTATACATTAACCCCCCCCCCCCCGCGGAGAAAGCAAGATAATCAAGCCACATGTGGAGAGTCATGGGAAGATTAGCCGGCGAATAACCGTCTAACTGCCTACCCTGTTTGATCTCCTCGCGGCATAGGTAGTCGGAGCGAGCCGTTGCGCTAAGGTGACCACCAAAGGTCCTTAAACAACGCTAAAAAGATCCAATTACCTACGAGATCCGGAGGCCCGTGGTTAAATCGCCCAAAACCGGTGCCAGTCAAAAGGAACACCAAGGATAGTGACGGTTGGTGGTGTCTCTAATTAACAAGCCGACTTGGGCACCGCGGTGCTACCCTCCTAACCCCTTGCTCTCCCCGATGCGGCCTCGCCCCTTCCCCCTTAGATGGGGCGGTCGCCAGCATATAAATAAGCCCCTGAAGGATAGAGAAAACATTATTCGAGGAGAGACGATAAAGGATCAGTTTGAGAAGATCGATCCTTCACATAGTGTCGAATTAACAATAAACGTCACGTTTGTATCGGTACCAGACCGAACCATCCTGTACAGACTTAGAAGAAGTCTGACTGGATTACCATTCCTAGTGCCAAACCAGGAATTTCGGCAGCAAGAGAAGAAGGATTATTTCGGTGCCAGCCCGAAGCATCCTGCACAGGCTTAGTAAGAAGCTTAGCAGGACCAATATTCCTAGTGCCAAACAGGAATTTCGCAAGATAATAGATGAACCAGTCATCCTCGAGTGACTCTCAAATTGCGATCTTAAGACCGAAGAATTAGACATCGGATTCCCTTACCTCCATCCCATTTCGAAGAAAATCTACCATCGCATGCTCCAACACTACGAAGCGCGAGAAAAGCCATCTAGTGACATCCGGCAACCCCTGATCCTTTCTGTCATGTAAGTTAGAATTACCAATTATATTCGTATTGCGTTAGTATGAGTTTATTACGGTACTCAAATGAAGTGAAGTAGAAACAATTGTGCGTTAACCCCGTCATATTTACAAGTAGAAGAATGTAATTTAATTTAATGTTTAACGCTAATCTAAATGGGTCACTATAAAATAACAAATTGGCAATTGGTTTGCTTACGTAGAGCCTACTATTTTTTTGATTTAGGCAAGAATAGATTCTGAATAGGCCCAGTTTTAAGTATGGTTAACCTCGTTAAACTTATTAGGTAATATAAATATTTTAACAGTTTTTTTTGTAGTTAATTAATAAAGTTAAAATATATGTTTATTTGGGGATAAATCTGGTGTGTCAATGGATCCTTTACGTGTTTAACGGGCTCTCTCCTTAAAACGGATTAAACGCTGTGACACTCTCTCAACAATAAAGTAATTAAAAAGTCCACTCAGCCAATATTGAAGTAATGTTGTCTTGCATAATTAATAAGATCAGACTGGCGCTCAAAAGCAATAACAACAATACGATTATACGACACCAAAAATAGATAATCTTTTACATTAACGATTCGGGTTTTTTGCTCTTATCCCATAATGATTCGTCCTTTGTTCCAAAATCTTTCGTTTAACTCCATATTCCTGAGGGCGAGAGGGGGGGGGGTATTTCACCCTTCCCCCAGATAGCAACCCATAGTACGGCTCGTAACCAAACACAATAAAACATTAATTGGCTTAGTCACTAAAGTGTGTTAATTTACATTTTTCGATTATTCGTATATGCGTTTGGTTATTCGTGTATGTGTTTGGAAACTAGTAGCCGATTTCGAGCCGTACTATGGGTTATTATATGGGGGGAGGGCTACGCCCTCTTCATACCCCCCTCCCCCCGCTCGCTATGTTCGCCCTCAGGAACATATGCATTATAATAATTAGTTATGATAAAACAGTGTATGTGTTTTCTTTTTTCCCAACTGTATCCCTACTTTTGGATATATATATATATATATATATATATATATATATAGGGTGATAAAAAAGTTACTGTGCACTTTTAAAATATATATATTTCAGATTTTATTCCTTTGTCCTTATGGCGGTTTTTCGAAGTAAAATAAAAAGGATCCAAACCTGTATTTATGCTAACGAGGGTAACTTTCAACAATGTTTATGGACTTTATTCATAATATTCTCCTGTTTTTTTTTAATATTAAAACGTATTTCTGTTACTAAAAATATAAGTGCACAGTAACATTTTGATCACAAGCTGTAAAACTAACATTTCTATTGAGAATTTTAAAGTATTAGCCTTTAACAACAACAAACATTGCCTAAGAACCCTCGAATCTCTATATATAAAACACTACAAACCTACACTCAATGAAGATTTAAGTGCAATATCATTATTAATTAACTAATTTTAACTACAGTTTGTTAGTTGGTTTGCCTTTTAATAAACCAAGTGTCAATGTAACCTATATATACTAGCCCTTTGTTAAACCTACCATTCACTCTCTAGGATGGATCCGCTTTAGTAAGTACCCAAATTTTCCGTTTTTATATTAAATGTTTTTTAACTCTTACAGTCTTTACAAAATTAAAAACAAAGTTTAAATTTACTATCTTTAAATAATGCTAGGTCAATTTCTCTTATAGTTTGCAATTAATTTCTGCAATAATCCTTAAATTTATGAACTAATTTTTGAGTCAGTCTTAAAACAAATTTAACTGTTGCCAAGTCATATTTAATTTAACTTGTAGTACTTTCTACTGATATTTTGTAATTGGTCACCTTTAAAATAATGTCTTGTTGACCTTTTCAAGTTTTCTTTATACATATTAACTTTGTAAACTTATTCTAGCCTGAAGATGAAAACTTGTAGTTTTCGAAACGTAGTGAAAAATTAAAAGATGCTACATCCGTTTCTCGTGGCTCTGGGATTTATCCTCAATATTATATATATATATATATATATATATATATATATATATATATATATATATATATATATATATATATATATATATATATAAACTGCAATAACCGCATGACTAAAATACCTAACTTACACCAGAGTGAAAAATATATAGCGAGTTTTCGTGCTTTTAACAAACGTCACCTCGTGAAGCAAAAATCCTGTCAACTGAGGAAGAGGGAAGGCGGGGAACGAAACCAAGAAAAAAACAAAAGACGACCCCCCCCCCCCCCCACCACCACACACACTCCCAATAACAGCCTGTACAATCCCAAGTCTATCTGATGCCCAGGATTAACGATAAGCCAGGTACAAAAATAAACTAAAGGGAGCAGATACATTCATATCTATAGAATTTTTGTCGGATCATAAAAATAAAATGGTCAAACTCAGGAGTTTTGAAGAAAAGCTGTTCCAATTGATCTTTAAATGAGCGAAAATAGGGGCCCCTATTTTATAGGACTAGAAGTTCCATGGATTTGGAATGGGTGTATAAAGAGAAATAGGGTGTTTTTATGCATGGGCAGTGGTCGAGGCCATCAACCGAGGTGAAAGTGCATCTACACTTTCAACCTGGCGTTTCCCTAAAGGTTGGAAGAGGACCTCTCAGCGAGACCTACCTTGCTCCCTCACCCCCCACAACGGCTCAAGCAAGCCGAAGACGCAGGGTGCAGACGGGAGACGGGGGAGGGTAAATGTAAATGAGAAAATAAATGAGAAAGTGAAACTAGGAGAATTGCACTCGATTTATTTTAAGAGTCCATCTGGCGACTGCCTACTAGGGTAAAACTCGCCGTAATCATGTTAGATTCTAATACTAGGGGGCTAGATTAACAAACATAATCTAACCTATAGTTGATCTGCCGAGACGAATACTTAGGGGGGGTTTTAACGTGGAGTTCAGAGCCATAGCGGCTTTGATTTTACAGATTTTTGATACCTTTCATTAATCCACATTTCGCCTCTGTATTTTTTAATCGCCAGTGGACTGATTGACCGGCTAGTAGTGTTTGCATACCACCTAGTGATTAGGCCAACGTATTTATTTTCATCTCTCATTTGGAGTATTTTCCTTTCTCATTTTGGGTATTTTCACCTCTCATTTGGGGTATTTTGATTTCTCATTTGAAGTATTTTCATTTCTCATTTGGGCTATTTTCATCTCTCATTTATGGTATTTTCATCTCATTTATGGTATTTTCATCTCATTTATGGTATTTTCATCTCCCATTTATGGTATTTTCATCTCTCATTTATGGTATTTTCATCTCTCATTTATAGTATTTTCATCTCATTTGAGGTATTTTGGATTCCTTCCGGTATATTTTTTTTATTGCCATAAGCGATTTTCTTATTTTTCTTCTTCCTTTCATACTCTGGTGGTTGTGGGATTAAACTTATTAAGATTGTTCCTTGCAATTTGACTGCCGCGTATATATTATGTAAATTAAAGAGTATGAAAACTTATTTCCGTTGCTTTGGGACCATGAAACAAGGCTTCTCCTTATTGGAATGTGAAGTTACGTATGCTCCGTAGCTACACTTGTTTTTTGTTAACAAAATTAAGTATTATTTTTTAATATATTTTTTTCAATTCCTCATTGTGCATCTGACAAATAATCATCGCTTCTTCATCGTCACGACGTAACTAGAAACTAAATTCTTAATGCAAGTTCAGAATCCATGTAATGGGGTAGATGGTGTAGCTAAAACTGAAACCTCTTTTAAATCTCCCACTATATTTTCCACGCCTGGTTAGAACAAGCAGAGGGTAAAAGAGGGCGCTAAGCGTTCTAAGATAAATGTTCCAAATAATTCCGAACATGAGAGATTATCTCCAAACAAACGTACTAGTTGGACTAGTTTTTAAGGCGTCCAGAGAGAACCAGTGAACAGATATTGGTTGAAAGTGGTTTCTCTAGAAAGATTTAAACTGTTATTGATTGCAGGTGGTTTACGGACATCCAGATGGATTCATTGATCAGTTATTTGTTGCAGATGGTTTCTTGGGACGCTCAGAAAGATTCATTGAACAATTATTAGTTGCAGATGGTTTCTTGGGTGTCTAGAAAGATTCAGTGAACAGTTATTGGTTGCAGATGATTTGTCGGACGTCCAGAAAGATTCATTGAACAGTTATTTATTGCAGATGGTTTCTCAGGACGTTCATAAAGATTCATTGAACAATTATTGGTTGCCGATGGTTTCTCGTACTTCCATAATTATTCAGTGAACAGTTATTGTTTACAGATGGTTTCTCGGGCGTCTAGAAAGATTCAGTGAATAGTTATTGGTTGCAGATGATTTGTCGGACGTCCAGAAAGATTCATTCAACAGATATTGGTTGCAGATGATTTGTCGGACGTCCAGAAAGATTCATTGAACAGATATTGGTTGCAAATGATTTCTCCCACATTGAGAAGGATTCATTGAACACTTATTGGTTACAGATGAGGCAGTATTTCGTAGCAATGGTCAAGTAAATAGAACTCCTGCCACCATGCACCCAAAACTCAACTGCTTGAAGAGAATGTTTATACAAAACGAATACTCGTAGTGAAAGGGTATCTCTGTGGGTAGCCCTGCGTGGCAATGGATCGTTAATTGGTCCAATTCTTTTAATAGGAACTAAGATGATGAAACCTACTAAGACGTTTTAAATCACAATATCATTCCATAATTACGTTGTGCGTACGGGGCCAGAATTAATTGGGTTGGGTGGATTTCAAGACTGTTCTCTTCTTCACAGAAGACTTAAGAATCACTTGGAACTATTCCAAAATTTACTAATTGCAATGGGAATAACAATGAATGATCTCCCAGACTCACTGAGATAACGCCCGTGGGATTTCTTTTATATCATTTAAAAAATATAGTGCATTCATTACCATCTCTCAATTTAGATGAGTTGATGAATGGGGTCACATATGTAAACGAAAGAGTGATTACGGCGATGAGAGATATGTAGATCACAGATGGGTATGAGTAGAAATGGCTGTCATGTTGAATAAGGATCTAATTTTCCAATAAGGAATAAAAAAAAGTTTCCTCTTATAAAATTTATATCACTGACATTGTTGTTTCATTCATCCAAAAAGCGGGGCAGATAAGTACTCGGGACTTTCCATTTGAATCATTCTGCCTAAATACTAAATCATGTATCCGCCAGAGCTGGCGATCAGCGTCTTGGTCATATAAGCGATGAGCGCTTAATCATACAGGTTCAAATCCAACTTCTTCATTTATTTTCTTCTAACGGTTAAAATAGTTTATCCTATCTTTCCGTTCTATACATCTTTCATTTTCCTTAAGAATTTATTGGTTCATGTGATATGCTCCTAAGTGTTTTTCCGGGTTGTGTTACCAATTTTCATTTCCTTGGGCCTTTAAATACATCTATAAAAATCACGTATCATATGATTTTCAATTTATATATATATATATATATATATATATATATATATATATATATATATATATATATATATATATATATATATATATATGCAACAAATCTCACAGGAAAATGAAAGTCGGATTCTAAGTACCTTCGAACTTGTTCAGTTCATTATCAAGGAATAACAAAAAAATTTACAAAGTTGGTATATATATGAGAGATATCAGAGTAATGCCCCGCCCATGTACAACGAAAGGGCACAAAATAGAGAAATATTATCAAAGACGGATATGAAGTATAAAACCAAATAGATAACGGCAACTTCTGAAAATTGTAACTGTGAGCACAGAATGTAGACATTTAGGTCATTAGGATAAATACATACACACTTAATTGTGACTACATAAAAATAAACGAGAGAAACATAACTAAATTAATAAATCAAAGGCCTAAGATTTAAAGTGGACAATTTCGTTATAAACAAAGCT
Organism: Ceratothoa steindachneri; assembly: GCA_963969495.1. NCBI lineage: Eukaryota > Metazoa > Arthropoda > Malacostraca > Isopoda > Cymothoidae > Ceratothoa > Ceratothoa steindachneri. Next base: position 25,805,632 of record OZ018339.1, read on the forward strand.
TTTTAATAACAGGGTCCAATTTAAAGAGGCAGGGGGAGATATTAAAATTAGGCGAGGAATTAATGGATCAGCATTCAACAATATTTCTTTGAATAAAGTCATTAGATTTGTAAATAAATTTCGCCGAATACGATAGGGTGACTGTTTTCAGATAAATGCACAAAGAAAGCAGTGCTGCTTTTTCACCTCCTAATATTGTATTTATGTTGCGTCAAGCGTACACTTAATGATTTACCGGTTTGTCCAAAGTATTGGTTAGGGCAAACTGAACAATCGACAGAATAAACCTCTCCTATACTATTGTTATTATTATGAATCAGCATTTCGCACATGTTAGACTGATACTTGAATAAGACAGGAATATTTAACTTATTCAAGAAGCGGGGAAGCAAGGAAAAGGACTCAGTAAACGGTAAAACAAGGGAGTTCTTAAAATTGTATGTGGGAGGGATTTCAGTTCTGTAAAAGGATTTTTTTGCCAAATCTAGGCATCATGCAAGCATTTTTTGAGGATAGAAAAGATTGTTACCTATTTCAAAGATCTTGGAAATGTCAACATCCAAGAATTCCGGCCTGGAGACCCAAAACCCCCCGAGAAACATTGAAATAAATACAGACCGTTTGACTTTATCGTTTTAACCTGAGGAAAAATGAATATAAGAATCGGCGTTGGTAGGCTTACGGTAGACGACTGCTCGGTGTGCCGGCAGTTAGTTCCCTTTTCCCGCTTGTGTACATCATTGTGCCCATTTATTTTTTCGGATTATTAAAAAAGTGAATCTCTGTGAAGGTGAATTATTTCAACTCGCTTGAATTAGGGAATATAAATTTGGTGAAAGCGATAAAGCGCGATTTCGTTCGGAAAGTGGACCTCTGCTTTTCGATTGGAGGAAAGTTAAGGGTAAATCCTCGCACACTCGCTGGATTCAAAGGATCGAGCCCGGCCAAGCCAATTCGTAAGCCTCAAAGAAGTAAAAGATAAAGTGAAAAACTGAAGTATTGGACTTCTCTCCCTTACCCTCTCATTCTATCACTCTTTTCCCCTTTATACATATTTTCAAACAAAATCCCGGTGGATTCCTATACATTTCCTCATCACTCCACTATTAGGAGGCTCCTCTCCTATCTTTTGCAAGTATCTCATGATAACATGCAAAAGAAATGAGAGAGACCCTCTGTATCACTATCCGGGCCCTCTCGTATGGTCCAAAACCGGATCGAGGTAAGGTCTTTGAAAATGTTTTTGGTATAATGAGCATTGCGCTAGTCAGACTCATAGATATACACAACGGTTACTTGGCCAACTGTGCGAGAGAGGCCGATTGCGAAGCCTTGACCTCAAGGCAGGCCGTTGAATGCCTGAAATCGATTAACCTAAAACCTACAACACCTCCACAAATATGATTACATCGTAGCTTAATCTGCAGGCGTCTTGACTCCTGGGTTGGATGCCATTCGGCAGACGAAATACAAGCAGAGATCGAAAGGAACCATCCATGGGCTAAGGTAGCGAAGGTAATTAAATTAAAAAATTACACGCACGTCTTCAAGGTTATTTTAGAAGATACGGCAATGACACAAAAAGCAAAGGAGTGTGTCCTGCTTCTGTTTAGCGTAAGAGTCTGTCCGGATCAGATGGAACGCGAGGAGTTTGTCGACTTACAAATGTGTTTCCGATGCTATAAGTACGACAACACCACATGGCCACCTGCCTGGACAAAGATCTTACACTGTGTTCTATCTGCACCAGCAGCGATCATTTTTGTTGCGATTGCAAAGGCAGCACCAAAAAATGCCTTAATTGCGAGAGAAATCACCGGACTATGTCTATGGCATGTCCAGTAAAAAAACAGTAGATACAAAATCAGACACAAAAAAAGCGGGAGAACGAGGAGATAAAAGCCAATACGACTTATAACAAAGTTGCAAAAGCCGCTATCGCCGAAAGTAATAACCCACGAACATACCTACACATAGAAAACGAAGTCTACACAAATAATGTGTTGCATTCATTATGCACACATTGCAAACATTACACGTCCCGGTACCTTCGCCATGGAGGTCAACCGCATGCTGGTTAAAAACGGCTTCAAGAGATGTGTTTTCCGGAAAACCAGCTATCAGGAAAGGGTTATGCGCATTAGTGTAGCCCCTCAGTGCGAAAATTCCTGTAAAAAATTCCCACTCCCTAAAACACAGCCAGTGCACGCGACCTGCGTCTAAATATACAAATAAACTCACAGACACTAGAATAAGCACCCGCAACATCCGGGAATAATACCGCCAAAACAAAAGACACACAAAAGCACACACCCAACACGGAAGTAGTCCGACCCAAGGAAGCCAGGTCTCCACGATCAAGGACAACCTCCAAAACCCGCTGCCCAAGGTCAACCTCCAAATCATCGCAAGGCAGAGAGCACCAGCTCAAATACCACGCGAGGGGATTCAACGTCAAAATATTTGCCCCCGAGTCAGCTCCCTTCCCAAAGGAGCTGGATTCCCGCCAAGTAACAGAGAGTCTCAAGACCGAACGGTACAACTGGGACTGTTCAGATGACGTTCCCGAGCGGCAGGTCGAAGATGTTCTCGCTCAAACTATGGTTAAACTGTACCCGGACTGCTTCCACACGATCACGGACACGGAATATAGGACAAAAAGAAACGGCAGAAAGCGCACCCCACCCAGTACACCACACGGGGTTAAAGTAGAATATGAATAAGTCTACTTTAATCCCACATACTAAAGAACCTAAACTACACAAAATGGCAGACAGGCTTACGATACTACACATGAACGTCAATGGGTGGAACGGAAAAGGTTCCACCTATGGCAATATAATACGACAGAGTGACCCTGACCTAATACTCATATCGGAACACGGACTGACTCCACAAAAACACTTAAAAATTTTCAGTACGAAGGTCATTAGCAAAAACCACAGTCAGGAAAGGTATGACGGATGTGCAATAGCCATCAAAAAAGGACTAAAATATAAACCCTTAGGAGAATTAGAAGAATCTTACCTCGCTTTTGAGGGGTACTGGTAATTGCCACGGGGTACCCCCCCCCCCTCCCCGAGACGCGGATATGTACTCATGAACAATATCTTGCAGATATTTGGCCACCGGAAAGCGCTTTCTTCGCTGACGATCTAAATGCAAGATGTGCAGCGGCAGAATATACCTCCTACAATAGCGAAGATAGAAACGTCGAGACACTTCTCGACCGACAATATATGAAAAGAAGAGGACCCGACTTTCCGTCATTTCTAACTACAATAACAGCCACAACACCCGACATATTTTTGAAAGCGTCAAGTTTCGTTTCAACTATTATATTGAACCGGGCCCAATTATTTCGAGCGACCACCAGGCCATTAAAATTACGTTAGCAGTAAACCCCATACAAACCCTAATCCAGAACGCAAAAGCTACAAGCAAGCGAACTGGGAAAATTACAGAAATTCCCTTTCAAATTACATCCTCGCCCGTTGTATGGCTCAAACAGAAGAAATAGATGAGGAGCTGGATAAACTCACCAATTACCTAATAGAAGCAGATTTAAATAGTATCCTCCGTATCAAATATAAAACTCTACCAGCTTCCATTTGGATCCCTCCTATGAGAGCCCTGACCCAAGAATATAGAGACTTTTTCAATGTAGTAGCGTTGATGGGCCCCAACTACAATGCCTACAGAAGACTAAGAGAAATAAGAGACGAACTACGGATGCTAATCACGGACCAAAAAACACTACTATGGGGCAAACTTATAGGCAGGTTTGACATAGAAAAGGACTCACATTTTCTGGCAGACAGTAAAACATCTAAAAGGAAAACCTACACGCACAAATTACACGATCAAACATAACAACACAACATTAACGGAGACAGAAGAGATTGAAGAAAACTTTAGAATTTTCTGGTTTTCAATCTTTAAAATTACCACAGAAGAAAATGACAACTACGACCTCGAATTTGAAGAAGACGTTATACAACAACTAAACACACAAATACATAAAACCTCTCATCATTGTGTGTCGCAGGAAAGATTAATGGAGGAATATGGTAGCAAAATCACTGCCCTAGAACTCTCCATTACTCTAAAGTCCTTTCGTCAAAGAGCCCCTGGTTACACGGGACTGGCCCGCGAAAATTATACCCAGGCCCCGCCTAACATTTGAAGTGGCCTACTAAACATCATGAAGGCCGCTCTGACCAGTGGAAAGTGGCCAAGATGATTTTCATCTCAAAAGCGGGAAAGCCCTAAGACTGCCCTGCCAGCTCTCTTAGAGTTTGCCAGCAAGGTCTTTGAGAAGATATTGGCTAACAGGGTTAACTCTGTTCTGGATTAAGCCAACTTAAATAACGAGCAGCAACACGGCTTTAGACGGAAAAGAGGGACCGACACGGCACTAGCCGTTGTCACAGAAAAGCTCGCTAAGATCAAGGCAGATGAAAGGCATGCCGACCCAGTGTTCCGCGATGTCAAAAAAGCTTTTTAAAAGGTTTGGAAGAGAGGCCTACAATTTAAGATCCTTCAAGTAGGCATCAACCACATTCTTGAGAGGACTTTGTGCCACTACATGATGGAGGAGAGCATACATACAAATCAGATAACATAAAGGCCCCAAATTCAAACTCGAAGCAGGAGTCCCTCAAGGGGGCTGCCTCAGTCCCCTTTTATACAACATTTATACACGGGACCTACCACAACCACTCCAAAGTTATATATACGACGCTTTTTTAATATCAAAGATACCCCCCCTCCCTAACCTGCTTCGTGTTCATCCATTATATACGAATACACCTGTTCCGAAGCATATACTGGATCGACACAGCGTTCAATACATGCGCGTATTTCTGCACTCCTTGTCATTAGCCAAACATCACTAGCCCTTATCACAAATTCCACATCATCAGAGTTGTAAAAACATATCCCTCATATCCTATAGAACTACTTCAAAATTCTATCTCTGATAGATCTTATATTTGAGGCTCTTATTTTCCGTAGATCCATGGAGATGGATTTCTAATCCGTAACGTCGGCCTTTTATTAATAAAATATTCTCGTGGTATTAAAAAAAATGGCACAACAGCTTAAATTTGTTAATATATATATATATATATATATATATATATATATATATATATATATATATATATATATATATATATATATATATATATTGATGCTACATTTACTGTTCGTCATCCTTATCTCATAATATGTATTTTCCCACGGCCGCTTTTAAACTGTCTATGAATATTGACCTCCTTTTAATAAGGAGAAAACATGCTTTAAGTCTTCTCATAAAATTAATAACCTTACTAAAGTGAAAAGCCCCTTCCAAATTCAACCTACCCCACAAAGGGTTGAAATAAGGCGTTAAACATTGTAAACAAAAATTACGTCAAAGATTCTAAGGTAGTTAAATGCCAGTCTAAAGTCTAAATGGACTAATAGTGTCATGTCATCCTTTTCAGTCATCAGAGGGCTACCACCACGATAAAATATTAATATCCCCCCCCCTAAATTATTAGATCATACTGAACGCTTCATTCCCATAGCAACCATTAAAAAATCTCATTTCACCAACTGGCTCCCAGATGTCTGTGTCAACACCAACGGTCGTCGTGATGGCGAACATACATATTTGGTTCAATTTCTTCCCTTTGTAGGCTGAATGAAAACCGCATTTTATCTTAAATGGCAATGTATTTGCTCACTTGAGTTATTTACTAATATCTTTCCCGTCGCATCATTGTGAAATATAACCGTTAAATGTAAATGCAAGTCATTCATTCTCATGTGCAAACTATTGTTTGCGCATAGGAAAATTCCTCGTTACCTCAGCAATAAATGAACCACCTCTCAAAGGGGCGGGGGTTAGTTTGCACTTTAGACTTGATGTTTGCCACAACTTAGTGCTTGTAGGTTACTATAGCAACGCGTAGCCACCTTTACGCTGCATCGGGCATGCCTGTGGGACGCTCTTTACTCACGCCAAGCAAGGGAAGTGGGGCTATTGGATACAGACACTTGGAACAATCTTACAATTTGATCGGGAGGGGTTGCATCTTTTCGATTCTATTAACAACTTACTCAATAGATAGGTGAGCTGGGGAGATGGGATGGAGTTTTAGACATAGTGTTCACCAACTAAGATAACTTCGCGTCCAGCATTTCTGTAGACGATTGTTTGCCAGGGACTGACCACAATACCAGGTTTTGCAAAAGTTCTTTTACACTGGGTTTTTTTATCTTTCGAAAGGTTTACGTGTATAATAGAAAAAGTTCCGTCAAACAAACTTAAAGTTCTAATTTTCCAGCACATGTCATTAAAATGTCTTTTCCATTGTGTGCAGGTGTGGTGAGAGGGAAGTGAAATGTATCGAGATCTCTGCTCTCCTTCGCGTGGCAACAACAAGTCTGGCATCGCCAAACGGCTCAACGTCTGTCGGATGACCGTCCACATAGACACGGAGAGGCTCAAGAATGGGGAAGGCTTCGAAGATCGACCTCGTTAGGGCAGACCTCAAGTTGTTAACCATTTGACTGTGAGAAAGTCTTTCGAGAGTGCTCCGAAACTCAAAATGACAATGCTCGCGAAGAAGAACATCACTTTGGCCACGATGTCTAGGGATGTCAATGAGGAGGGCGACAAGAGCTTGAGGTGCGTGGAAAGGCCTCCGTCGTGGTATTACATTACATTATATCAATACCATATTATATTTATGGGGGAGGGACCAATAACTTAAAGGCGAACTGACAAGGGACGGAACCCCACGAGTTTCGACGCGCGGAACAGCGAGAAAAGAGTGCAACGAGGTCAGGTAAAATTTGGGCAATGGCAAAGCTCAAGGTTATTTAAAGAAACATGTACAAAAATATAATTTTATTTACATAAAATAAGAGAATTAATGGGCAAAATTACATCGGTTAACGAGGGGGGAATTGTAGAGTTATGCATCAGACTCTGAAGTTAGAAATTAATGTGTTACAGAAGTAGACTATACAAATGGAGAGTATGAACTCAAATGGGTTGCTGAAGGGGGAGAGTAACAAGGAGTAACAAGGAGTAACAAGAAAAGGAAGTACCCTAGGAGACCTTAGGTCCATTCAAAGAGGGTGCCTTTGGACTAGCAATCGAGCAGGCACATGGCTGTTCAATTGTTTTGCGTCCCTAAACGGCCACTTTTCAAGAATTTGTCTCGTCTTGACTTGAACTGGTCAACAGATTCACTGTTGACAACTTCCACTGGAAGTGCGTTCCACTTACCGCAGATACTGTAAGTGAAATAATTTCCACACAGATTGCGGTTGTAACGCTTCAGTTCAAGTTTGAAGCCGTGATTGCGCGTTCTGTTCTCACTCAGTGTGAAAATATCCTGGCAGTCAACATTGTCGAACCCTCGAAGTATTTTGAAAACTTCGATGAGCTGACCACGCAGTCTACGGGTTTCCAGCGAGAACAGATCTAATTCCCTTAGTCTATCCTCATAACTTTTATGTCGGATAGAGGGAATCAGCTTGGTTGCCCTGGCTTGTACGCGTTCCAACCTTGCGATATCCTTTCGAAACGAAGGACTCCAAAATTGTACGGCATACTCCAGGTGCAGCTGAACGAGGGAGTTGTACAGACAAAGTACTATCTCCTTGTTACGGTATCCAAACTGGCGCTTTATGTAGCCTAACATCCTTTGGGCTTTCTTCTCTGCCTCGATGCACTGTTTCGAGAACTTGAGGTTGCTAGTAATAGTTACACCCAAGTCCTTCTCAGTGTCACTCGATTCAAGAGCAGTGCCCTTAAGGATATACTGAGATTGGGGGTTTCTGTGGCCGATATGCATTACTTTGCATTTGTTCACGTTAAAAGGCATTTGCCACGTGTCCGACCACTCCCCAATCTTCCCAAGATCTTCCTGCAGGCGGGCAGTATTTCCATCCTTTGCAACGTTCATACCAAGCTTGGTATCGTCGGCAAATTTGGAAATCTTGGCAACCATGTCACCGTCCATGTCGTTGACGTAGATGATGAATAGTAGTGGTCCTAGGACAGAACCTTGAGGCACCCCGCTAGTAACGGGCACCCACTCAGAAGCCTGTCCATTCACCACCACCCGTTGCCGTCTGCCACTTAGCCAGTTCTCGATCCAGCCGGCTACTTTTCCGTCTATGCCCAGCGCTCGCACTTTCCGGAGAAGGTGGTGGTGTGGTACCTTATCAAAGGCTTTCTGAAAGTCTAAGTACACCACATCCACCGCCTTGTCCCGATCGTGCTCACTGAACACGAAGTGAAAGAATTCCACAAGGTTCGTCAGGCATGACCGTTGCCTTCAGAAGCCGTGCTGGTAACTCCTCAGTAAGAGGTTGAACTCTAAATACGACGTCATTTTGTCCACCATCATGCTTTCCATGAGTTTACCGACTATCGAAGTCAGACTGATAGGTCGGTAGTTTGACGGTTGGTTACGGTTTCCTTTCTTGAAGATAGGAGTCACCTCCGCTTTACGCCAGTCTCGAGGAACGCATTCGGTCCGGATTGACATGTTGAAGATTGCGCTCAGGTGTCGTGACACTTGATCGCGCACTTCTTTCAACACTTTAGTTAGAAACCCATCCGGGCCAGGTGACTTATTCGTCATTAGGTCCATATCCTCCAGTTTTTTCCCTGAGTAGGAATCCATTGGCTGGGGAATGGGACCACACTCTTCAGTAAACACTGAAGAGAAGTAGTCGTTGAGGAGGTTAGCATTTTCTGCATCTGAATGCTTTAATGCCCCCTCCTCATTTCTCAAAGGGCCAATCGTTCGACGGATTGGTTTACGGCTGTTCACATATCCAAAAAACTCCTTGGGATTCTCTTTACAGAGGATTCCGGGTAAGACGTCAGGGAAAGGTTTCACGGATGTCTTCTGCAGGCAATAAACGTGAGGACGAGGGCGCTCGGAGCTTCTGAGCGGGAAGTTGACGTGATGACGGTTCTCCAAGGGGATGGGGGGTAACGTCCGGTTCAGGGGAGAGCATTTCGGCCACACGAAAACGAGGATGGAACGAGGAGGGCTTCGACAGGAGTTGATGAGTGGAGTCGGAAAAATCGCTCGGTGGTGATCGTCAAATGGAATTACCACACTGACTGGGTTAATTCCAAGACACAAAAAGTTCAGCCGTCACTTTGCTTTGTTGTTAGCACCTGACTTGGAACTAGGGGAATCTTCTTGGGTCCGGGCGAGACTCCTCAACTCTGTGTCTCCCACCTGGAAGACGAGCCCTATATATCCGAGGCTCCCCCCACAGGGGTGGGGGAAACAATGCTACTCTCGAATGGCCTCGAATCTTCACGCGGAGGCGATTCTAACCCGCGCAAATGGTGCTCCGAGGTGGACGTGGTTCGAAGCTACCGCTTTTGGATGGGCGGGGGGAGGGGCTTACCAATTTAAGCCTAACCAAATTCTAGAACCTTCTCCAGCGCATGGACGTCACTTCCGTGCTGGAAAAGAAATTCAATGTGGAATTTCCACACAGCCTCAAATTCCCCCTTTTTCTGATGACAAAACCTTCACGGTTGATCCGATAATCAAAAGGCAGAACGACCGCATGGTAAGCTTCGACCAGGGCATCTCCGACGTCCGCTACGTGTCCACGACCAAACAACTAGCTTCCGGGATAATTCTCAGCGAAGTGTCTTCGGATGGCGAGAAGATGACGCCGGTGTGGTTTGCGGCCGGTTACAGGGGAATCTTGGTCAGGAAGGTCTTGGCCTGGGTGAGAAAGATCACAAAAAAAAAGTGGACTACGTCTTTCAGCAGGACGGTGGACCGGCTCACACGGCCTAGACCGTGCAAGAGTGGTTGTGTTCCAAGATGAACTTCTGGTCGAAAGAGGTTTTGGCCGTCGCAGTCCCCCCGATCTCAATTTCTTCGACTACAGCGTATGTACGCATATCTAGGGCAAAGCCTGTGAGGTCGACTACAGCAACTTTGTTGAGCTGAAATCTTCCATCAACCGCATGTGGGCTAGCATCAGGAAGGGCTTCGTCTGCAATTTGTGTGGGGCCTTCAAGTCTCGCCTGGAGCGCGTGGTCACCGCCGAGGGCACCCGCATTGATTAATATTACAATTTAAACATATATTTATATGTTAAAATAATAAAAAAAACGTCTCTAATTCATGATAATTATCATTGTATCCTTTGTTGAGAGACTCTTAACGAATGTAACAGGAGTTTTGCAATACTGGTATAGTTAAATTTGAACTACATATGCATCCCTTCTGCGGAAAAGCAAAGAGAGCAACTCTGGAAGTTTGAGTTTAGACGTGGAAGTTTTAGATATTTGAAAGATTCACTAAGCGAATTTAACTTATTGAATGGTGACGAAACTGAAGCAAAATGGCTCAGTCTCAAACAGTAATTTATTGATAGATAGCCAAATTTGTGCCCACAAAGTCTGTCAAACCTACACGCACACAACAAAAAGATTCAACTGCGAGGTTGCTAAGGCAATCAAATGCAAGAAAAACATATAGTGTAGAAAGCAAATTGAAACCGTCGTGACTTAGACACATATGTTGCTCAACGTAGAATAGCCAACGTGCTCGTTCGAAAGGCTAAGCGTGACGAAGAGAATAAAGTGGCGGGCTTTAGAAAAAGACTAGAGGGACATGATCTAGTGGACCTGTGGCGAAAATAGCCGAGTTAGCATCTCTAGCCACCAGGTAGTGCCAGCTGGTGGTCAACTTATATTTGAACTCAGTGACCTCACTTACCTTTGGTAGCTTTGGTTTAAGCTGGCTCCTTTGAGGCAGCGACTCGTTGCCGCGAGAAGATGAACACAACCCGAGATTTGTATGACCCACAGACCTGCTTGCTTCGCTGCAGTTAAAAACCCCTAAGGATTCTTTGAGTAGCCGGAATCCCACTAGGCCTACTTAAGGAGTTTTATATCGCCAATGCCTTGATGATTACATTTCATAGGTCTTCACTAGAGAGTGACGGTGAGATACTGAATCCGCAAGTGAGACTAGAAGGGACAGAAACAGGAAATGTGATAAAAACGAGCGCCGCGGAAGTAACAGCGAGGCTTGAGAAACTAAATCCTCATAGAACACGGAGTTAGGGCATTTTTATGCCTCCCATCTCGCGTGAGGTCAAGAAAGAAGTAGCTCCTCATCTTTCCGGAAACTTCAGTGTGCCCATGAATGGTGGGATGTTCAGTCTCGTTCGTGTGGCTCAAGAGCTCCTAGTCTAGATGTGCCACCCAACATCTAATCTCCACCACATATCCTGTGCCATGACACTCAAAAGAGTACACATCCAATTATTGCTTCATCACCGAACATTCTTTAAAACTAAAAACGTATATGTAAACCAAGTGATGCATCTATGTGAGATTCCCAAATCCCGTCGGCTAAGTTTATGGAGGACGTTACTGGCTCATAGCCCGAACCTTACAAACGAGTAAATTAATTAATCAACTAGAAATTATATTTCCTTTTGGCTTAATTAGATAATTAAATTAAAAAAAAATAAAGTTCTATTCGCTTCCTTGCCTTTGAAGCCCACACTCAGAATTGCGATTATTTACCGCGCTCCAGGTCCTCCCTCTTTAAGTTTCTTCGATAACTTGAGTGAATTTACTAAAGTGGCTTTCTCTACTTCCTCAGCCACTTTACGTATTATGAGCGATTTTAATATCTCCCATAATACTCTCTCATATTTACGAATTGTCTACTTACATATTTTTAAACATTAATTTTTCCTCTCAACTTGTCTCACATCTCACCTACAGATATAAATACCAATTAGATTGTTGCTTCCTTCTTCCCAAGCTCTGTTTCTATCTTCCCCATTCACCTACCCCTTGCATACACCCCGCCCCTAAATCTTGTCATTTTTGGATCACATCCATTTATCAAGAACTCCATTCAACCACTCCTACTACTGCTGACCTCAACAAGTTCATCCGCTTTTTTACCGGATCCTCTCGAGTTGCCAAGACGTCCAGGCCTCATTTTCCCCACAGGCGGCGGCGTCGTGCCTCTTGGTTCTTCGACGATATTTTGAATGAAAAGAAGCAAAAACGAGCCTTCCAAAAACTCCTGGCCCTGATAAATTTTACCCAAAAATCTTCAAACATGTCCATAATAATAAGTCTTTTGTAAAGCGCTCTTCAAGGCCTAAGGCCTTCCCAAAGCGCACGTTGTGCTGAGATGAGAATGGAAATTCAATGGAAATTCAAGAGAGGGAGAAGGCAATACTGAAAATATGCGTTTTCAGGAGACGCTTAAATGTGGTGAGAGAGGGAGAAGACCTGATTTCAGCAGGAAGAGCATTCCACAACTTAGGGGCGCAGATTGAGAAGGAGCAGTCCCCTATTGAGCAGAGGGATGAACGAGGAATATTCAAAAGAGGTGCATGTGATGACCGAAGGGCCCGAGGGACATGGCGTGGCGAGAGGGTAGAAGAGGAGTAAGACGGGGCCTTGTTGTTTAGGGCCTTAAATGTGAAGAGAAGTATCTTGTAGTGAGTACGGGATCTGACAGAGAGCCAGTGCAGTTCATGCAGCAAGGGTTTCGAGGGAGAGAAGCGAGGGCGACGGAGGAGAAGCCGGGTGGCATAGTTCTGTACAAGTTGAAGGGGGCGGAGAGAGGAGGATGGCAGATTCACAAGCAGAGAGTTACAGTAGTCAAGGCGTGAGGTGATGAAGGCTTTGAACAGCAGTCTCAAGACTTTGGCGATCAAAGTGAGAGCGAATGTGAGAGAAGTTACGAAGGAAACATAGAGAGGATTTGCTGACATTGCGGATATGAGGCTTAAAGGAGAGATGCTCATCCAAAAAAACACGCAGGTTCCTAACGCAGTCAGAGAAAATGATAGTATTACCGCCCAGAGTAAAGGAGGGAAAGAGATTTAGGTTTTTTGACAAGAGCAGGGAAACCGACGAGGAGGACCTCAGTTTTGGAGTGATTAAGCCTGAGGAAGTTGGTAGAGAGCTAGTCAGAAATGGAGGAGTAGGCAGCCAGGAGGTCAGTGATAGAGTAGGCAAGAGACGTGGGGGATGAGGAAACGAAAATTTGAGTGTCATCAGCATAGAGGTGGAAGGATAGATCGAGATTACGGAGAAGGGAACTAAGAGGGAGAAGGTAGATACGAAATAGTAGAGGACCAAAGACAGAGCCTCGTGGCACTCCAAAGCGAATGGGGATAGAGTCGGATGAAACGTCGTCAATCACAATGAATTCGGTACGACACGAGAGGTAAGAGCGAAACCAGTCAAGCACGGTGCCTGATATGCCGAGGAAAGAGTGGAGACGATCAAGTAGGACGGTATCGTCAATAGTATCGAAGGCAGAGGAGAGGTCGAGTAGAACGAGAATGGGGGCACAACCCCTGTCCGCGGCTCTTCGTAAGCAATCGGACACATTGATGTAGCAGAGTCACTTGCTCTCATTTTTAACAAATCTCTCGAGCATGGGGTCGTCCCTGATGATTGGAAGGGAAGCTAACGTCACACCTATCTTTAAGAAGGGATGTAAAAACCAGGCCGGTAATTACAGACCCATTAGCTTAACCTCAATAGTTGGAAAGTTGCTCGAAACGATCATTAGAGACAAATTAGTAGAGTTCCTCGAAAGCAATAACCTTATACGAGATAGCCAGCATGGTTTTAGGTCTGAGAGATCGTGCGTAACAAACCTAATTGACTTTTACCATAACCTTTTCAACCTATATAACGATACTAAATCATTAGATATAATTGACCTGGATTTCAAAAATGCATTTGACAAAATTCCCCACCAGAAACTCATGAACAAAGTGCGTACGCTAGGAATTAACGGTAATATATACGGATGGATTAGTAGCTGGTTAAAAAAGAGGAAGCAGAGAGTGATAATAAATGGCGTGGAATCGGACTGGGTATCTGTTACCAGCGGTGTTCCTCAGGGATCAGTCCTGGGGCCTATTTTATTTACTATATACATCAATGACTTAGACGTTGAAATAAATAGTATCATATCTAAATTTGCAGATGACACGAAAATAGGTAACTCGGTATTATGCGAAGAGGACAGGGCTAGCCTGCAAGCTGATATAAATAAAATTACCGAATGGTCAGAAAAATGGCAAATGCCATTTAATATCGACAAATGCCAAATTCTTCAATGCGGAACAAAAAATAAAAAATACAACCATACAATGCAAGGCAGCTTAATAAACACAACCCCTGAGGTTAAAGATTTAGGAGTAATAATTACAGAAAACTTAAAAACATCAAACCAATGCGCAGCTGCTGCAAACAAAGCTAACACAGCACTAGGATTTATAAAAATAAACTTTACTTATAAAAGCGAGGAGATAATTATGCCACTATATAGAAGTATTATCAGGCCTCATCTCGAATACGTTGTGCAGTTCTGGGCCCCTTACTTAATAAAAGACATAGATAAATTAGAAGCTGTACAACACAGAGCGACAAAACTTATCCCGTCAGTACGTAACAAACCTTACCACGAGAGGCTAAAACATCTCAATCTATTTTCCGTCAGAAAACAAAGACTAAGGGGAAAGCTTATAAAGTGCTCAAAAATACTTAAAGGATTCAACAACGTTAATGCCAATAACTTGTTCACACTGACAGGGGAGTGTCCCACCCGTGGACATGATTCAAAACTTCAGGGTAAAAGAGCCACTATGGATGTAATAAAAAACTTCTTCACTTACTCGATTATTAATGAGTGGAATAATTTGCCAAACGAGGTAGTGGACAGCAGAACTATAGATTCATTTAAAATAAGACTAGATAAACACTTAGCAAATATTGGAATTGTTTAGCATTAAATACAAAATAAAATAATATTTCAAAAAATATAACTCTCTTTCAGGTGTATGTAAGTGGTTTTCATATTCATCTTATTTAATTACTATTCAATGCAAATTTCCTTCAGGTGCTGTCTTCTTACACCTGAAAGGTACTTTTCCAAAATTATTTCATGTACGGCTTTTGCTGGGTGGGGAGAGCCTAAAACGTTTCTATCCTTTATTTCTACTATTCTATGTGTAAGTGGCAGTAGATTTAAGGCAAGATTACCTTAGTATGGGCCGTAAGGCCCGTGTGATCTGTGTATCTATGTAACTATGTAACCACAACGATCTGGCAAGCTACTACCCTGTCTCTTAACTTCAATGCCTTTCAAAAGTTCAGGAATGCCTGGTGTCAGCCGAGATTATATATCACATTGTTCTCTTTCATAGCATTGGTGAGTTCTTGGGTGTTTCTAGAACACCCTAAATTGGTTTCAGTTGCATCTATCATCTTGTAGTCGGTCTATTCAAATAGAAGTTATATACCGCGGTGCGTTTTGGGGTTCGTTAAAAATTTGGACGTCACCTTTGATATTACCTATTTTTCAAAACCTACGTTGCTAATGTCTTAGCCGGATCCACTCTTATTTGTAATTTTAGCCGCATCCGCTTTGATTCGTAATCTTAGCCGCATCCGCTTTTATCAGTAATCTTAGTCGCCTCCGCTTTTATCAGTCTTAGCCGTATATACCCACACTCTAAAATAGTTTCTAGAAGACTATTCACGCTATCGTTACGTTCTGCCTCACTTAATATAACTAAATCCTCGCTGAACCACACACTAACATACTTCTACCCCTTCAATTTATTTAAGATTTTGGGGCCCGTGTTATTCTCCACTGAGGATGTTTCTCTTGTTCAACCCCCTTCTCTGTGATCCTCAAGGGCGGCCTTTTCGGTCCAGCATCACCTTCAAGGTTCTCCTTCATACATATAAGATCTTGAATACTACACCATCATGCCTGTATTCACCATTAACCTTATCTTAGCACCCCTACACTCTGACCACCCCTCTTAATTCATTCTCTTCCTCGGTGTCTGTGCTGCATAAATGGTCAGATTTTCCTCGATATTTTCTCTTAGAATGTGGAATGACCTGCCACCTGCCATACGCTCTTACTCAAACTATGGTACCTTCAAGCGTGCCTTGAAGACCCACCGCTTCTCTCAGCCACCCTCCCGTACCTTAAGGAGAGCCATACATAGATTCCCCATTAATATATATATATATATATATATATATATATATATATATATATATATATATATATATATATATATATATATATATATATATATTTAAATAAAAGGCAAAAATCAGTGAGGGTTCTTTTTGGTTCCACAATTATTTGGGGTCCTTTCTTTACCAACTTCTAGCCTCTAATTTGTAATTTTTAATTCTTACCTTCTAATTTCTAACATAAATTCTAATTTATAATTCCTAACTTCTAATTTATTGCCCTCTTTGTTTACATTAACAAGTTTTTAAGAAATCGCTCACGTGTAATCACTTAGGGATGTGACGAGAGAATCCTAAGTCTGCGGCGACTGGCAAATTAGACTTCCTGCTCCTGTTTTCTCGAATGATCGCAGGTGGACTCGCAGGACGAAGCTCACCCTCGAAAATGACGTATCTGAAATTCGTATCCATGGCGACCATTATCCGGTTCGTATCTATGACGACCTATCTCGATCAATGGTTGATTAAGATCTGAGGGGCAGAAAACTTCTGGCCGCCATCTTGCAAGCCCCTACTTTTCCCCGTTCGTCCTACTTGTCTACCCAGAATGAATGGGGGTGAATCCCACGGGATCTGTAGTATAACTGCAGGATCTTCAAGAAGAAAGCAGAGAAAAGCAACTAGGCGTTAAACGAGGGTACGCCGTAACACTATCCCTCCTAGTCGTCTCTGCTCGAAGTGAGGGTGAAATTACTGCGCACGCGCGTAGACTCTTGAGTGTATCCAAGTATAGGTACGCGACAGAGCGTCTCGATTACTTTACATGCTATTGTAAAGTCGTTTTACCAGAGGAGATTTTATTACTTTAGAGTGCGATAAAAAAGTCATTGTGCACTTATATTTTTATTAACAGAAACACGTTTTAATATTAAAAAGCAGGATAATATAGTGAATGTGAATAAAGTTTAAAAACAATGGTGAAAGTGACCCCCGTTAGCATAAATATAGGCTTGGATCCTTTAAATTTTATTTCAAAAAACCGACATTAGTTGTCTGAAATAAAATTTAAAAATTAAAAAGTGCAAGGTGACTTTTTTATTACCCTGTATGTATAAGCACGTTTCGGTCGGGAATTTATGTATAAATGTAAAACAGTCATAGAGTGCATGCGGCCACTAAATGTCAGAAAATTCCTTGTCTCGGAATGTTAAAGAAAGTGATCTAATTCCTGATCCGGATTGAATTCGGCTCAAAATCCTGCTATCTATTTCTTGGCCCATGCCCTTCCCCCATAAAATATGATCGAAACCCGTTAATAATCATTTTGGGTATCTTGTACAGAAACAGACATACAAACATACAGGGAATCATCACGTAGACCTGGGCCTAGTTGGTGAGGGTAAACTAGGCCACCGCGGCATCAAAAACAACAATTTTCTCAATTATTTACGAGTAATAAATGAGTAAATGAAAATAATAAAATAAATCAATTATCTTCACTTTCTCGAGTTACATTTTTAAAATATCAAAGATGGAGCAAAAGGTTTGATAAAGAAAAACAAGTATCTTCATTTTCACACTGTTTTTTCTAGTCTAGATATATATAAAATAGCATCTTATTATCTCTCATTATAGTAATGATTAATTGTACCCAATTTTTGCAATTTGCTTTTGCCTCGAAATGATTCAATTTGTTTTGTGGAAAAAAAAAATCCCAATTATCGATCATCGCTCGGGTAGACAGAAGGGGTTGTTAATTCGGACGATCTACACCATAAATATTTTATGCCTATTTCACCAATTTCATTAGAAGAAATGCATAACTGAATGATCCTAAATAATGTTCGTAGATCCTGATAATCTAACCTTACATGCTTCATTCCCTGCCCCTTGCCTCCTTTATCTAATTCTACTCTACACTTTCATTCAAGTCTCTCCCTCTCCTCTCCTCACACGAAATTTTACAGCGAATGGTCACACATTTATCACCTATCAAACTAATCAAAATCCCCCATATTTCGACTTTTTTGAGACGAAACAAATGAGGAAAACTACTTCAGAAAGTTTTTAGAATTTTTTTTGTAATAAAACAAACAAAAAACTGTGGAATGGTATGAAGAAAATATCCGTTCCCCAACAAACGGAGGAGAAGACTACTTATAAACATAAGTACCTTTATTCCTCAACAAACAGGCTTTCTTTGGGCAATATTATCGCATTCTACATAACTTGTGAGAGCCAGAAAAAACACACACTCGAACAAATCAAGGTTACGAGACGATTCCATTACACGATAGCTTCGGAAATCATTGCGTTTCAGTTTTACACATTCGATTTCACGTTCATTCACCTCAAATTTAAAACACATCGCATTGTTTTTCTCGGCCACCTCTTCTAAAACGTAGAGCAAGATTAGCAAATATAAAAAAACATAATGCGCAATATCAATAATACGCACAGTTTTAGAATGAAGTCGTTTTTTTAACGACTTAAAAAAATCATCTGTTATTTTTCTTTGGTTGTATTTTTCACTCAATTTCATGGGGATACAGAGAATAAAGATGATCTACTAACACTTATTAGCATCTACGATATTCTTATCATATTACTATATGATATCGCATACGATATCATATAAGATATTTCCATATCCGATATTATTACCATATACTTTTTACTATATGAATTTATGGTTATTCTCATTTCATTCCTTTTCATCTTGGGCGCCAGATTGATATTTCGCCTCTTACCGATGCTTACTTGAATCGAAGGTGAATAAGACCTGAATACTAAATACCCATTATTATTATTACTACTATTATTATTTAAAACCTTCAGGGGAACCTCTTACAGAAATTAAAAACAAAATCATATAAAGAAAGTCTATTTCACTACGCCCCATGTTGATTAGGGTAAGCAAATGTTTGGCAAAAGCAGCACTTACTCGTGAAGGTCTCGACCAATTGTTTTGTACGAAACATGACTTGTTAGGTGCTGAGTAAGGTCTCTGGTCACCAGTGAAGTTCTGGTCTATTTGATTATTGGACAATGTCTGATTTAGAATTGGTTCGTTGAGCGGTTTCTTACACCCGATAATACTTTTGCGGTAGCTTGTCTTTCTTTGCGTTTCATGATCACTCATGAACTGTGTTGGCATGTAAGGTGTTCCGCAAGTGTGTCCAATTCGGAGACAACAGAAAGTGAGCTGAAGCCGTTGCGGCATTGGAGTGGTAACCTATGGGAAGATTCGTGGCTCATTGGCACACAATTTTATGTTCCCCTCGTCCCTCTCCCATCTTCTTTCCCGGGGCCTACCATGTAGCCTTTGTGGGGAGAGGATAATGCAGATCTGGTCACCCAGTCTTAGAGGACTTTTTGGAGCGCTCATTCTCCACAATTTCTACATGTCCAGGACCTAGCAGAAGATGATCTCGACTTCTGCCCGGCTCACGGCAACCATTGTGTCACGGATACTGCAAACCATGATTTGTGGAGATTCCAATGGCCTGAGAGCACTAAAGGTATTTCGTGAGTCGTTGCGTTTGTTTTCAAACGCAGCGCCTGGCAGAGTCCCCGTCCCCCCCCCCCTCCCTGACTTCAAATAAATGAGATACTGCGTGGAAGCTGACCACTTCCTGGGACTTGGAGCTATTCGTGTTCATTGACACGGATCCAGAGTGACACGAAGTGTACTCAAAAAAGGCTGAACGCGATATTTTCGGCGCTGTACAAGCTTCAACATGAGAGGCGTGGTGACAAATATTCAAAGTTGGTACCTTACAGAGTGGCGTACTGGGCAGAACCAGAGGCGCCACCGACCAGAAAGCTACACCCTCACATCGGAGTTTCCTAGCCCTAAACCCAAAGGGCTTAGGGTTTGACTGGCGTCTCTCGGCGGCATATGCTCCTTCGAGATCAACTGCGGATGCCGTGAGAGCCGTTGGCGACTGAGAGAGGCGCCGGGCTCGTGTGTAAAGGCGCATAATGGGGTACGTGAGGAAGGCGCTGGTTGCCAGGAGGAGACAGGTGTGGTAGATCGAATCCACCTTCCGCAATAATACACGCTCGGTTGCGGATGCATAGAACTCGCATTAGTAATCAAGCTTCGAACGATCAAAGATCGGTAGAAAAGCAAGGCAGTATTCCTATCAGTACTCCGGGTACTGAACCTCATGGAACGAAAAATGCCCATGGCGGGGGTACAAGAGACCCTAAGGCTGAAAATATGAGCCTCCCAGGTGAGGCATCGGTCAAATACAAGACCAAGAAAACAGTGCGAACCCACTATTTCCAGGCGAACCCTGTTTAGAACAAATTCTCAGACGGGACTCGAGGTTTTTAGTTGTCCTGGCATTAAAGCACGTCCGCCATAAGCATTACAGCCTTATGCAGCAGCCCCGAGCTGATACAGGGTAGTGGTCAGCCCATTAACGCAGGGAAAGGGTTATTGGGGCAAAGCTAATTTTCACATTAATTGTGCCCAAACCAAACCTGTGGGCGGTAAAAGGATGTTGCTTATATAGTTTCCACGGATACCACTCTTCCCATACGGCATGAGGTAGCTTATCAGGTACTTAAATCTCGATATAGGAAATAAAGACGGAATACTCCTAGAAAAAAGAGGTACAAAAGGGAAAAAGGGGAATGTGTTAGCTTCACCAGGTTCTGTCAAAGAGTTCAAGTCGACACAGAGAGCCAAGCTTTCCCTAAGCGTCATCAGGTCAGGAGGACGTGCCGCTCTTCCAAGTAGCAAGTGTAGTAGTAAGCACAGGAAAAACTCCTCGCGGTGCTGGTGCACAATAGGTACAAACAAACCTCTGGTCTGTACATTTAGTACACACTAAAAAGTGTTATAAAAACGTTGTGGCACTTCTAGATGCTATAAGCTGTCAGAAATACAATTGGAATTTATGCGGAGAATTGAAAGCCAATGACATGATGGCAATGTAGTCAAGTTTCACAAAACTGCTTCTTTTTTGTCTATGAGTATGAGACAGCCGAGTGACTACTCCACATTACGTCGAGAATTTAACCTCTGTTCGCTACACAATATGTTCTGCTTCCTCCGTTTTACATAAAGCCGGATTTAATGAAGCAATTCGTAAAACCCTAAGGAAGATAAACTCAAAGACATTTGTGTACATCCTAAATAAATTTCCAAAGATCACTGAGGCAAAGCTGAAGGAAGGCGTCTGTATCCGTCCACAGATTAAGCAACTCCTAACAGATCAAAACTTCCGAACACGTCTTGATCTGAAACTGGATGCCTGCCACTCACTTGGGTAGCTTTATGAAAATGTCTTGGGATGCAAGAAGTTGCCAAGTTTTGAAAATGGTGTTAAAAGACTTCCAACATCATATGCTGTTAAGGGATGTAAGATGTCTCCAAAGTTCATTTCTTTCATTCACATTTCTCTTTTGTTATGACAATCTGGAATCAGTGTCTGATGACTATATTATCACTATAGAACCCTCATACCAAGATTTTGGAACAAAAAATTGTTTGCAGATTACTGCTGGAAGTTGCATAGAGACGATCATGAAATAGAGCACCAAAGGAAGTCCAAAGCTCAATGGCTTTAAGTTAGCTATCGGTTTTGTTTTTGTTTCAAAGTTTTTCAAGCAAAGTCAATGTATATTTTGTGACCTGTGTCACATTCCCATGACACGTCAAAAACGTATCTTGTTTTTAATTGAAATGTTAGTTTATGATAACGTATCAACTTTGTTCTACTGTAAACTTGATATGTATAATACGGGAATATCACATGACGTGTGATATACAATGGATTTTGGTAAAGGCCCAAAGAAAGGAAAACTGTTATCGCAACCCGGAAAAACGCTAAGGAATGTATTACGTGACCCTTAAAAGCGTAAGAAAAAAATGGGAGTTGTGGAAACGGAGAAAATAGGGATGAGCGTCGTGGTTCTGATAGCAATGAGTGCTTGAGGACACAGGTTTGAATCAACTCTTTTATCTCACCTTCATATATCAGATAAAATAGTCTTCCCTATTTTCTTCATTTCAAAAACTCCCATTTTCTTTCTTAAGCTTTTAAGGGTCACCTAATACATTCCTTAGCATTTTTCCGGGTTGTGATACCAGTTTTCCTTGCTATGTATGTATACTCATCTATGTAGCCTCTCCCATGAGAACGTTGAATAAATCACCATCAGGCACAAACCTTACCATTCTACGTTTGCTTATGCATATATCCAACTATAGTATTGGATGAAATTTTTAAGTGGCCTTATGATAAATGATACTTGCTACACTAAAATGGACTGCAAATTAGAATCTGCTTCAGAAATAGGTTTGGAAAATTAAGAAGGAAGACGCAGTTTACGGGTTTTTTTGTATAAAATAAAACTATTTAGCCATATTTGCAGATGTTTCAATGTTAGCCATATGAATGTATTAAGCGTATCGCAATAACTTGTAAAGGCTTCAAAGGTTGGAATATTGAACCCAAACGCCCTATCAGAAGAGAATTTCAACAACGCATCGATTACTCTAAGGCATTGCATATACGACAACTCCAAGTTCTTTTTGCGTGGCAAGGTCGTTACTGGGTATGATAAATGAACCCTTTATCACACTATCAAGCGGCGGCGTCGATGGCTTAGTTGTGATGAAAGACCTGCTCATTAGCCGAGACGGGATCTGCATCTACTCTATTAGCGATTCTCTTTAATAAATCATTTATTATTTCTTCGTTCTCGCCCTTTCCTTCTCAATACAGAGCCTCGATTATTAGTTTTACTAGTTACCAATAGTAAAATCGAGGGGAGTAGACTTTATTACTGCGTACAGTTGAGTAGTTTCGGGCAAAAAGTGTATATACTTCTTAGTTCATTATTGCCATCAACTTCTTCCTCACTTAGTGAGTCTGACACCCTTCACTCTCCTGGCTAGCCTTTGGTATTCATCAAAGTCACCCGAGATTTTCGATTGCCGGTACACAGTTCTCTTCTTCCTAAGCAGTTGGCCAATTTCTCGATTAAACCACTTTGGTTGAACAGAAGACCGACGGGGACATTTCAGAGTCCAACCTGCCAATGGATTCCTACTCGAGGAAAAAGCTAGGGGATATGGACTTCACCGAAGAGAAAATAAAAAAGAAGATCAGTGACCTAATGACGAATAAGTCACCTGGCCCGGATGGGTTTCTACCTAAAGTGTTGAAAGAAGTGCGCGATCAAGTGTCACGACACCTGAGGGCAATCTTCAGCATGTCAATCCAGACCGAATGCGTTCCTAGAGACTGGCGTGAAGCGGAGGTGACTCCTATCTTCAAGAAACGAGACCGTAGCCAACCTTCAAACTACCGACCTATCAGTCTGAATTTGATAGTCGGTAAACTCATGGAAAGCATCATGGTGGACAAAGTGACGTCGTATTTAGAGTCAAACCTGCTACTGAGGAGTTCCCAGCACGGCTTCCGAAGGCAACGGTCATGCCTGACGAACCTTGTCAAATTCTTCCACTTCGTGTTCAGTGAGCACGATCCGGACAAGGCGGTGGATGTGGTGGACTTAGACTTTCAGAAAGCCTTTGATAAGGTACCACACCGCCGCCTTCTCCGGAAAGTGCGAGCGCTGGGCATAGACGAAAAAGTATCCAGCTGGATCGAGAACTGGCTAAGTGGCTGACGGCAACGGGTGGTGGTGAATGGACAGGCTTCTGAGTGGGTGCCCGTTACTAGCGGGGTGCCTCAAGGTTCTGTCCTGGGACCACTACTATTCATCATCTACGTCAACGACATGGATGGTGACATGTGCCAAGATTTCCAAATTTGCCGACGATACCAAGCTTGTTATGAACGTTGCACAGGATGGAAATACTGCCCGCCTGCAGGAAGATCTTGGGAAGATTGGGGAGTGGTCGGACACGTGGCAAATGCCTTTTAACATGAACAAATGCAAAGTGATGCATATCAGCCACAGAAACCCCCAATCTCAGTATATCCTTAAGGGCACTGCTCTTGAATCGAGTGACACTTATAAGGACTTGGGTGTAACTATCACTAGCAACCTCAAGTTCTCGAAACAGTGCATCGAGGCAGAGAAGAAAGCCCAAAGGATGTTAGGCTATATTAAGCGCCAGTTTGGTTATCGGAACCAGGAGATTGTACTGTGCCTGTACAACTCACTTGTCCGACCACACCTGGAGTATGCCGTACAATTTGGGAGTCCTTCGTTTCGAAAGGATATCGCAAGGTTGGAACGCGTACAAGCCAGGGCAACCAAGCTGATCCCCTCTATCCGACATAAAAGTTATGAGGATAGACTAAGGGAATTAGATCTGTTCTCGCTGGAAACCCGTAGACTGCGTGGTCAGCTCATCGAAGTTTTCAAAATACTTCGAGGGTTCGACAATGTTGACTACCGGGATATTTTCACACTGAGTGAGAACAGAACCCGCAATCACGGCTTCAAACTTGAACTGAAGCGTTACAACCGCAATCTGTGCGGAAATTTTTTCACTTACAGTATCTGCGGTAAGTGGAACGCACTTCCAGTGCAAGTTGTCAACAGCGAATCAGTTGACCAGTTCAAGTCAAGACTAGACAAAGTCTTGAAAAGTGGCCGTTTAGGGACACAAAAACAATTGAACAGCCATGTGCCTGCTCGATTGCTAGTCCAAAGGTACCCTATTTGAATGGACCGTAAGGTCTCCTAGGCTACTTCCTTTCCTTGTTACTCTCTACCTCTCTCAAGTATTCTCATATACTCTTCCCTCTCTCGCTGATTTAAGTCTTTCACTTGTTCTTTTTCCTCACTAAGATAGATCTATACATTAACTAATTTAACTTTCCAAAACCTGGTATTGCAAAAGTTCTATTACAATCTTTATGACGCTCTCAACAAAGGATATAACGATAGTTTTAATGCAGTTAGACACCATTTTTATTGTTTCACCACATAAATATGAGTTTATATTGTAATATTAATCAATGTGGACGCCCTCGGCGGTGAGCATGCGCTCCAGGCAAGACTTGAAGGCCGCGCACACGTTGAGGACGAATGTTTCCTGAAGCTGGCCCACACGCGGTTGGCGTAGGACTTGAGCTCGTAGATGTTACTGTGGCGAACCTAGTAAACCTTGTCCTCGACATGCGCGCCCACGCACTGTAGTCGAGGGGAATGAGGTGGTGCGACTGCGTTCGGCAAAGTTCCTTCGACTAGAAGTTCATGTTCGACTCCAACCACTCTTGTACGGTCTTGTCCTTGTTGGCCGGGTTATCGTCCTGCTGAAAGACGTAGTCCGTGGTGAGCCTGTAACCGGCCAAAAATCACACCGCCGGCATCTTCTCGCCATTCGAAGCCACGACGCCAAGCATTATCACGAATGCCAGGTTATTAGTCGTGGACACGTAGCAGACTTAGAAGATGTCCTGGTCAAAGCTTATCACGCGGTCGTTCTGCTTGTTGATAACCAGATCGACCATGAAGATTTTTTCATCATAAAAAATGATAATTTGATTGCCATGACAATTTGAGGCGACGACAGCGCTCGCGACGTTGTTCTCGCATATGGTCGGTGGGTAGTCAGAGGCCTTTCTATGCACATGAAACTCATTTCACCCTCCTCCTTGACGGCTTTGGACAGCGTGGGCACCGAGATGTTCTTTTTCGCAAGCGCTGTCATTTTGACTTTCGGACCACATTCGAAGGCCCTCCCCACAGCCAAATGGTTGACAACTTGAGACCTGCCTCAACGACGTCGATTTTTTAGGTCTTTTCCGTTCTTGAGCAACTCTGCGGCTCTGTGGACAGTCATCCGGCTGACTTTGAGCCGCTTGCCGATGTCGGACTTGTGGCCCACGAGCAGGAGAACAGAGATCTCGATTACTTTCACTACAATCTCAACTCACCTACACACAATAGAAAAAACGTTTTAATGACACGTACTTGAAAAGTAGAACTTTAAATTCGTTTGACGGGACCTTTTGCTAAACCTCTCGAAAGATTAAAAAAACGAGTGCAACATAACTTTTGATATCTCAACATACTTTTTTTTATCTCCAGAAGCAATTCATTCATAATCTTACATTCCCCTTCTCTTCTTTGTCTAGACCCAATGTATTTATAATCATATTCGCATTAAAAGAAAATTTGCCACTGTATCTGTATTTTCATCCTCTTCAAGTGGCAATAAGAGATAATATTTAGAAGAGTTTGCCGACTCGACATTCAAGTACATAAGCACCTCATTGAATTGATAAAAAGATCTAGAACTCCATTGATCAAACATCAATTTAATGAATAAGAATAATTAATAACATAAATTTGTTTCTCACATTGCATTTGTTCAGTCATAATCAGTGAATCATTTGAGTGAAAATTGATAGTTCAAATTTTGAAGTTGCGAGATTGCACAATAGTTTAGACGAGCAGTTGTCGAACTGTGTCAGGGGAGTCACTTTGTAGTTAATTAGTTTTCCTATAGACATTATTGGGTGCAAGGTAATTGAAGAATTCAGGTGGTTAGAACCATAATGCATTCAGCGCCGTGATATCTGCGGACATTCGCATCATCGATACCTGTTACACCATTATCAAGGTTGTTATATTCAGTGCGCGGTG
The DNA here is from genome assembly GCA_963969495.1 of Ceratothoa steindachneri. Lineage (NCBI taxonomy): Eukaryota > Metazoa > Arthropoda > Malacostraca > Isopoda > Cymothoidae > Ceratothoa > Ceratothoa steindachneri. Next base: position 25,832,270 of record OZ018339.1, read on the forward strand.
GTTAATTTGTCGGCTAACCTGAATTTAAAAACCATGAAGGATTGTACCATTCATTTTATTCAATTAAATCGCTGTCGGCTTCAACCACGACCTATAGGTGGTGTAAAAACTTGATGCAGCCTTCTTGACCGTCGACCTGTATAACTAGATGAAACCTGTAGTGATTCTGATCCTAAGCTCTACCTTAGTGGCACACAGAAACTTGTTAGTCTCTCTTTCAACCACATCCCAAGCATCCCAGGAGGGGATGGAGGGGGGAGGGCTGTAGTCTGGAGAGTTGGGAGCCCAGATGTTCGGAGTGATGTAGTCAAAGTAATTGTCTGACAGCCAAGACTGGGTCATCCTTCTTGCGCGACATGGTACTTAGTTGTGCTGCCACACAGAAGGCTTCCCAACGGCCACCAACGGGATCAAGAGCAGCAATAACTCTTGCAGCCATTTGGTGTAGCCCCATGCCAAGATAAACTGAGGCATAACGTGGTCCTCACTACTGACCACTCCAAACACCAGGATGTGGAATGGGAATTTGGCCTTCGTGACTCTCGGTACATCTTTGAGGGACACAGCGGTTGTTTTGCGGGTTCACCACCTGGTCTTGGACTGAAATTCTTCTCATCTGAGAAAAACCAAAACATGCCAGACTTGAGGGGCTGCTTCAGCTTATTAACAAGCATTGTAGCATGTTACTCCCGCTTTTCCTGCATCTTATGATACAGACCCTGGCCCTTTCCTAATCTTGTATGTGTAGTAGCGAATTTCCTCAAGCATTAACTGTCCGATGAGAGACTCTGACGCCCCCTTAGATATGGACCTCATTGACTCGCTGTGAAGGTTGTCAATGATGGCCTTTGATCTCCAAGCAAAAATTGGGAGCTCTTTTCGTCTCGAAATGATTGGTGTGAGGTTTCCCTGCCACCACCCCCTCGAAATCACATCCTGACTCACTCAATTATTTCCTGATCATCTGCACCGTCCACAACTTGCCTTTTCCAAATTTTTGGAGGATTGAACTCAGCCATAGTATTGCTACCATAACAGACGATACATAATTGAATCTACTATGATAAGAAGAAGAAAAAACCGGACGCCAGACAACACGCAAGCGCGGAATTTAGAGTTACCAGTGTCGACAAATTACCAATCGCATAATGCATATGGAGTACTAGGTGACAAAGATGCAGAGTCGGGAGTTATTAGATTTCGTGATCCTGCACGTAGAGTAATAGGTGAGGTGACCAAGATGGAGAGTCGGGAATTATTAGAGTTCGTGATCCTCCACGTAGAGTACTAGGTTAAAAAGATGAGAGTCGGGAAGTTTTAGATATTATGATCCTCCACGTTACAGTACTAGGTGACCAAGATGCAAAGTAGGGAGAAAATAGATTTCTTGATCGTCCACGTAGAGTACTAGGTTATGAAGATGCAGATTCGGGAGATTTTAGATATCGTGATCCTCCACGTAGAGTACTAGGTGACCAAGATGCAAAATCTGGAGTAATTAGATTTCGTGATCATCCAGGTAGAGTACTAAGTGACCAAATGCAGAGTCGGTAGTTATTAGATTTCGTGATTCTTCACGTAGAGTAACAACAAGGAGTAACAACAAGGAAAGAAGGTAACCTAGGAGACCTTACGGTCCATTCAAAGAGGGTACCTTTGGACTAGCAATTGAGCGGGCACAAGGCTGCTCAATTGTTTTGCGTCCATAAACGGCCACTTTTCAAGACTTTGTCTAGTCTTGACTTGAACTGGTCAACAGATTCACTGTTGACAACTTCCACTAGAAGTGCGTTCCACATACCGCAGATACTGTAAGTGAAAAAATTTCCACACAGATTGCGGTTGTAAAGCTTCAGTTCAAGTTTGAAGCCGTGATTGCGGGTTCTGTTCTCACTCAGTGTGAACATATCCCGGTAGTCAACATTGTCGAACCCTCGAAGTATTTTGAAAACTTCGATGAGCTGACCACGCAGTCTACGGGTTTCCAGCGAGAACAGATCTAATTCCCTTAGTCTATCCTCATAACTTTTATGTCGGATAGAGGGAATCAGCTTGGTTGCCCTGGCTTGTACGCGTTCCAATCTCGCGATGTCCTTTCGCAATGAAGGACTCCAAAATTGTACGGCATACTCTAGGTGCGGTCGGACAAGTGAGTTGTACAGGCACAGTACAATCTCCTGGTTCCGATAACCAAACTGGCGCTTAATATAGCCTAGCATCCTTTGGGCCTTTTTCTCCGCCTCAATGCACTGTTTCGAGAACTTGAGGTCACTAGTGATTGTTACACCCAAGTCCTTCTCAGTGTCGGTGGATTCCATAGCAGTGCCCTTAAGGATATACTGAGATTGGGGGTTTCTGTGGCCGATATGCATCACTTTGCATTTGCCCACGTTAAAAGGCATCTGCCACGTGTCCGACCACTCCCCAATCTTCCCAAGATCTTCCTGCAGGAGGGCAGTATTTCCATCCTTTGCAACGTTAATACCAAGCTTGGTATCGTCGGCAAATTTGGAAATCTTGGCAACCATGTCACCGTCCATGTCGTTGACGTAGATGATGAATAGTAGTGGTCCCAGGACAGAACCTTGAGGCACCCCGCTAGTAACGGGCACCCACTCAGAAGACTGTCCATTCACCACCACCCGTTGCCGTCTGCCACTTAGCCAGTTCTCGATCCAGCCGGCTACCTTTCCGTCTATGCCTAGCGCTCGCACCTTCCGGAGAAGGCGGTGGTGTGGTACCTTATCAAAGGATTTCTGAAAGTCTAGGTAGACCACATCCACCGCCTTGTCCGGATCGTGCTTACTGAACACGAAGTGGAAGAATTCCACAAGGTTCGTCAGGCATGACCGTTGCCTTCGGAACCCGTGCTGGGAACTCTTTAGTAGCAGGTTTGACTCTAAATACGACGTCACTTTGTCCACCATGATGCTTTCCATGAGTTTACCGACTATCGAAGTCAGACTGATAGGTCGGTAGTTTGAAGGTTGGTTACGGTCTCGTTTCTTGAAGATAGGAGTCACCTCCGCCTCACGCCAGTCTCTAGGAACGCATTTGGTCCGGATTGACATGTTAAAGATAGCGCACAGATGTCGTGATACTTCATCGCACACTTCCTTCAACACTTTAGGTAGAAACCCGTCCGGTCCAGGGGACTTATTGGTCTTTAGGTCAGCGATCTTTTTTTTTTATTTCTCCTTCGGTGAAGTCCATTGCCTCCAGCTTTTTCCCCGAGTAGGAATCCGTCGGCTGGGGGATGGGACCACATTCTTCAGTAAACACTGAAGAGAAGTAGTCGTTGAGGAGGTTAGCATTTTCTGCATCTGAATGCTTTAATGTCCCCTCCTCATTCCTCAAAGGGCCAATCGTTCGACGGATTGGTTTACGGCTGTTCACATATCCAAAAAACTCCTTGGGATTCTCTTTACAGAGTCTCGCCACTCGGAGTTCCTCAGACCGCTTAGCCGCCCTTATACTGGACTTCACTCTCCTGGCTAGACTCCGGTATTCGTCAAAGTCACCCGAGATCTTCGATTGCCGGTACACATTTCTCTTCTCCCTAAGCAGTTGCCCGATTTCTCGATTAAACCACTTTGGTTGAACAGAGGACCGACGGGGGCATTTCAGAGGGATAAAACACGATTGAAGACTCATGAATGTGTTTTTGAAACTGTTCCAATAGTCTTCAACAGCATCGCACTCTTCTAGCCTCGCGTCAGTCAGTCCCGCGCGTAGACCAGCAAAGTCTGCTCTTCTCAAATCGAGTTTCCTTAATTTACTAGTTGCAGGCTCTGCCTTCGGGACTTTGACTACAAATCTAATTAGTCGGTGGTCACTGCCACCGAGCTCTTCGCCAACAGAGAGGTCATCAACGATGTCATCCTCAGAGGTGAAAACCAAGTCGAGGATATTGTCTCTTCTCGTTGGCTCTCTCACCCACTGAGTGAGGAACTCGTTATTCGTGAACTCCAGGAGTAGTGCGTTCTCGCCACAGGGTTCTCTGGTTTCCCAGTCAACTTGTGTGTTGAAATCACCCATGACGATACACACTCTGTCTTCGACAAGTTCTCCTAGCAGCTGGTACAGATCTCTGTCCTTTTCAACGAGTTGGGCAAAAGGTCTATAAAGCACCAGGGTCCTGTATTTGGCAGGACCTATCTCTAGGTCAACACCTAGTAGTTCATGGTCGGATATGATGTTGCAATCCGTCGAGTTGAGAGTATCCTTGACATACAACATCACACCGCCACCCTCTCTGTCTGGCCTATCTTTCTGGAAGAGCTGGTAACCGGGAATCGTGAATTCACCTTCAAAATCTCGGCTTGATGTTTTTATCCACGACTCCGTTATGGCCACCATCTCAGGTTCCTCTGTTACTACGAGGCCACGGAGCTCAAGAAACTTATTCCTGATTGTCCTCGCATTGAACAGAAGAACTTTGAGGGAGTCCCCTAGTGTAGGACTCCCTACGCTCTTCCGTTTTCCGGCTTCTCTGTTTTCGTGGTCACATTCTTTTTGACGACCTCCGAGAAGGTCGTTCCAGGAGTGACACGAGCATGCTGGCGCACGTCCGCTTTCGCTCTGTTTCGAACGCTCCTTTGGGTGCGTTCCACGACATCTTGAATTAGATTGGCGAGAAAGGCCTTCCCTTTAAAGGAGAGATGTACCCCGTCCCTTTGGTAGAGGTCGTCTCTACCGATAAAGGTACGATAGGGGTCCACGAAGAAGACTCCTTCTGCCGTGCAGAGATCCGCCAACCTTTTGTTCACTGCGACGTTTCTTTCGTGAGGGGTTCGGGATGGACCTCTTCTCGGAAGCATCCCAACCACCACACGTTTGCGGGTTTTAAGCTCTATGTCGTCCACGGCTCCCATCACTGTTTGGATGGTCTTACCACTGAGGCCAACCTTACCCCCTCTGAGGTAGAGGTCGTTGCCGCTCACCATCAGAGCAACAACTGAATTCTCAGAAATCTGAGCTTTCTCTGCCTCTACTCTGATGGTGTGGTTACCCCGTCCTGACAGGCAGCTTACCTCCACGCTAGTGCGAAGGCGGGCCGCTAGCAGCGGCTGCAGATTCCGTGTTTGCGAGTCACCAATGAGGGTGACCTTCGGACACTTGGTCTCTGAAGACCAAGGCCTCCCCTTTTCCTCTTTACTCTCCACATTCTTATCTTTCTTTTTCTTCTTCTTTATCTGTTTTTCTTCTATTTTGTTTCAACTATCTTCTTTTTCTTTTTTTCTTCGTTTCTCCTTTCTTCTTTTTCTCCTTTTCTCTCGCCTCAGCTGGCTTAGCCTCAGATGATGCCGGAATGTCCGCTTCATTACTAGGGGATTCCGACACGTCAGTGGGTGGCGCCTCTTCTAGGCATCGAACCTGAGCTACGTTAAGGGCTTCGAGCTTCTCCAACTTTCCCTCAAGGACCTTAGCTCTCTCCTCTGAGGCTCTATAGAGGTCTTTTAATTTTTCCACCTCTCGCGTCAATATGCAAGTAGTGCAGATACTTTCAGGGCTGCATTTTGAATAGCAGCCCTCCGGAAAGTCAACGCACCACTTTTCTAACTGGCATATTGCACAGTTGTGTTTGAGACGAACGGGTCCTTTTTTGCCTGTCATTTTGAGCGCTTTCTCTCTCTCTCTGAAAACTCGTGACCAATCAATGATAAAAAAGGGGGGTTGGTGAGTTCTCCCAGCGTGAGTCGCTCCCGCCTATCGATCGGAGAGGTTTCGGATCTTTCAGAAGGCACGCTCCATGTGCTGCTGTTCGTCCGACCGAGTCGTCAAACCTCGGCGTGCCGTGGCTCCCAACCAAGCAGCACTGACGGTCCCCGAAGGGGCCATCGATTTCTCACCAGGTGAACAACAACGAAGCACGCCCCGTACTAAACTCCTACTAGTTCCCTTCACAACGGCCAGTATCTCGGAGTAGCGTTCAATGGATATCCCGCCACACCTAGGAACTCGACCCAAGGCTTTTTATTGGCCTGGCAACCAACATGGGAACAAAGAGCCGTCACCTCGGACCAATGCTACCATAAGCACCCGTCAACGGGCACTGGGAACGGTCAATAATTACGCGCCAGGGAAGGGGTTAACGAGGCACTACCCTCATCCCATTCATAGTGCCCCAACGCCTAGGACACCTCTAGTCCTAGTCTCTCGCAACCAGTGAGCGTCGATTGGCGTTGTTTATAGAGGTTCCAAAGCCTCTCTTCTGACGCATGAGGTAGCTGCCAGGTCCTTATAGGTAGATAGAGGAAGAAAGGGAAAGAGTGACACGATAGGAGTAGGCTTTTTTTTCTTTTTTTTTGTATGAGTGGGAGATAGGATAAAAGTAAAAAAAAGAGAGGGATAGAGTAGAAAAAGGAAGGAATGACGCACTTAGTCTGGAACCTCGTTTCCGACCAAATTGACAAGGGAAGCCCTACCAGGGGTACCCAGAGGAGGTACCCCCGCCGACATAGCTCGAAAAGTCTAAGGTCCACACAAGCTCTCTTCCCGCGACAAGGGGGCGTCACCTCTCCCTCTATTTTCGTTATAAAAGAGAGAGAGAGAGAGAGAGAGAGAGAGAGAGAGAGAGAGAGACAAGATGGAGAGTCGGGAGAAATTAGATTTCTTGATCTTCCACGTAGAGTACTAGGTTACGAAGATGCAGAGTCGGGAGATTTTAGAAATAGTGATCCTCCACGTAGAGTACTCGGTGACTAAGATGCAGAGTCGGGAGTTATTAGATTTCGTGATCCTCCACGTAGAGTACTAGGTGACCAAGATGCAAAATCTGGAGTAATTAGATTTCGTGATCATCCAGGTAGAGTACTAGGTGACCAAATGCAGAGTCGGGGGTTATTAGATTTCGTGATCCTCCACGTAGAGTAAGAGGTGACCAAGATGCAGAGTCGGGAGTTATAAAATTTCGTGATCCTCCACGTAGAGTACTAGGTGATCAAGATACAACAGAGTTGGGAGTTATTAAATTTCGTGATCCTCCACGTAAAGGAATAGGTAACCAAGATGCAGAGTTGGGAGTGATTAGATTTCGTGATCCTCCACGTAGATTACTAGGTGAGGTGACCAGGATGGAGAGTCGGGATTTATTAGAGTTGATGATCCTCCACGTAGAGTACGATGTGATCAAGATGCAGAGTCGGGAGAGATCAGATTTTGTGATCCTTTACGTAGAGTACTAGGTGATCAATATGCAGAGTTTTAAGTTATTAGAGTTCATGATCCTCCACGTAGAGTAATAGGTGGCCAAAATTCAAAGTCGGGAGTTATCATATTTTGTGATACTCCACGTTGAGTACTAGGTGACCAAGATGCAGAGTCAGAAGTTATTAGATTTCGTGATCCACCACGTAGAGTACATGGTGACCAAGATGCAGAGTCGGGAGTTATATTAGATTTCGCGATCTTCCACGTAGAGTACTAGGTGACCAAGATGAAGAATCGGGAGTTATTAGATTTCGTGATCCACCACGTAGAGTACATGGTGACCAAGGTGCAGAGTCGGGAGTTATATTAGATTTCGCGATCTTCCACGTAGAGTACTAGGTGACCAAGATGCAGAGTCAGGAGTTATTAGATTTCGTGATCCTCCACTTAGAGTACTAGGTGATCAAGATGCAGCAGAGTCTGGAGTTATTAAATTTCATGATCCTCCACGTAGAGTACGATGTGATCAAGATTTAGAGTCGGGAGATATCAGATTTTGTGATCCGCCACGTAGAGTACTAGGTGACCAAGATATAGAGTCGGGAGTTATTATATTTCATGATGCTCCACGTAGAGTACTAGATGACCAAGATACAGAATCAGGAGTTATCAGATTTCGTGATCATCCACGTAGAGTATGGGGTGATCAAGATGCAGAGTCGGAAGTTATTAGATTTCGTGATCATCTACGTAGATTAATAGATGATGATGATGAAGAGTCGGGAATTATTAGATTTCGTGATCATCAGGTAGACTACTAGGTGAGCAAGATGCAGAGTTGGGAGTTTTCAGATTTTGTGAACCGCCGCGTAGAGTACGAGGTGGCCAAGGGGTAGAGTCGGGAGTTATTAGATTTTGAGATCATCCACTTAGATTACTAGGTGACCAAGATGCAGAGTCTTGAGTTATTAGATTTCGTGATCCTCCGCGTAGAGTATGAGGTGGCCAAGGTGCAGAGTCAGAGTTTTTAGATTTCGAGATCATCCACTTAGATTACTAGGTAATCAAGACGCAACACTCGGGAGTTATTAGATTTTGTGATCCTCCAAGTAGATTGCGAGATGATCAAGTTTTTAGATAACGTGATCATCCACGTAGAGTACGAGGTGACCAAGATGCAGAGTCGGAAGTTATTAGATTTCATTATCCTCCACGTAGAGTACGCGGTGACCAAGATGCAGTGTCAGGAGTTATTAGACTTCGTGATCATCCACGTAGATTACTATGTGATCAAGATGAAGAGTTGGGAGTTATTAAATTTCGTGATCGTTACGTAGAGTACTAGGTGACCAAGATGCAGATACGAGAGGTATCAGATTTCGTGATTCTCCACGTAGATTACGAGGTGATCAAGATGAAAACCAAGTTTTTAAATTTCGTGATCCTCGACGTAGATTACGAGGTGATCAAGATAAAAATCAAGTTTTTAAATATCGTGATCCTCGACCTAGAATACGAGGTGACCAAGATGCAGAGTCGGGAGTTTTTAGATTTCGTGTTCTTCCACGTAGATTACGAGATGATCAAGTTTTTAGATATTGTGAACCTCCACGTAGAGTACGCGGTGACCAAGATGCAGAGTCAGGAGTTATTAGACTTCGTGATCATCCACGTAGATTACTATGTGATCAAGATGAAGAGTTGAGAATTATTAAATTTCGTGATCCTCCATGTAGAGTACGAGGTGACCAAGACGCAGAGTCGGGAGTTATTAGATTTCATGATCATCCACGTATATTACTAGGTGACCAAGAGTCAGAGTCTTAACTTATTAGATTTCGTGATCATCAACGTAGAGTAGGAGGTGTCCAAGATGCAGAGTCTGGATTTATTAGATTTGGTGATCTTCACGTAGAGTACTAGGTGACCAAGATGCAGAGTCGCGAGTTATCAGATTTCGTGATCTTCCACGTAGTTTACTAGGTGACTAAGACGCAGAGTCGCGAGTTATCAGATTTCGTGGTCCTCCACGTAGTCTACGAGGTGACCAAGACGGATAGTCGGTAGTTTTCAGATTTCGTGATCATCCACGTAGATTACCTGGTGATCAAGATTCAGAGTCGGTAATTATTAGATTTCCTGATCCACCACGTGAAGTACTAGGTGACCAAGATGCAGAGTTGGGAGCTATTAGATTTCGTGATCTTCCACAAAGATTACGAGATGATCAAGATGACGATCAAGTTTTTAGATATCGGGATCCTCCAGGTAAAGTACGAGGTGACCAAGATGAAGAGTCGAGAGTTATTAGAATTTGTGATTCTCCACATAGATTACGAAGTGACCAAGATGCAGAGTCGGGAGTTATTAGATTTCGTGATCCTCCACGTAGCTTACGAGGTGACCAACATGCAGAGTCCGGAGTTATTAAATTTCATGTTCCTCCACTTATAATACGAGAAGACCAAAATGTATAGTCGGGAGTTATTAGATTTCGTGATCCTCCACGTAGAGTACTCGGTGAACAAGATGCAGAGTCGGGAGTTATTAGATTTAGTGATCCTCCACGTAGAGTATGAGGTGACCAACATGCAGAGTCCGGAGTTATTAAATTTCGTGTTCCTCCACTTATAGTACGAGATGACCAAAATGCATAGTCGGGAATTATTAGATTTCGTGATCCTCCACGTAGAGTACTCGTTGCCTAAGATGCTGTACTAGGTGATCAAGATGAAGATCAAATTTTTAGATTTAGGGATCATGGACCAAGTGGAAAACAAGTTAAGTGCTGGAGTATTTTAGATTTCTGGATCTTTCGTAGTTACCAAAATACAGAACCAGTAGTTTTTGGATTTGGATGTGGTTTATGTGGAATAAGAGTTAGTCAAGATGAAGTACCAGGAGTTTGTAGATCAAGGTGAAGTTTTCAGATTTGTGTATGGTCCATTGGTATATTAAGAATTAATCAAGATGAAAAGAGTTTTTAGATTTCGGGATCTTCTATGTTGGGAAAGAAGTTACCAAGATGCAGATCCAAAAGTTTTGGGATTTCAAGATTGTCCATGTGGAGTATTAATCAAGCTTTCAATTTAAAAAAAGTTCTAAGTGCCACAATTATTTAGTCAAAATCTATAAAAAAATATCAAATTTTCTTTGAATTGGTTTAGTAGTTTCCTTTTGTATGGTTTATATCACTGTTAGTGATATGGTGGTTTCGCACCTTCTCTTCCCTACCACAGTGGGCTCCCTTTTCCCCATCCGAAGGTGGTACATTTTGTATCGGCCTTTATTAGGTCGGATAAATTGGGTTGACTTCGCGCCAGCTCGGAATGAAGTGGGGCTCGAAACGAAGCCCTAGAACCACAAGGCAACGTCTTTCACTTTCACCAACCAGACATTAAATTCATAGTGTGAAAGATCTCTTCGTGAGGCATTAAAAATATCACACAGGCTAAAAATTTCCCCTTCTCCCTAGTCTAAATCATGGGTGATTTAATGGAAATTGGACTGCGCAACATTTTAGTAAATCATGGGTGATTTAATGGGAATTGAACTGCTCAACTTTTCACAAAATCATGAGTAATTTATGGGAAATGGGCTGCCCAAATTTTCAGTAAATCATGGGTTATTTAATGAAAATTCGGGATGCTCTATTTTTCAATAAACTGTGAGTGATTTAATGGAAATTTGACTGCGTAATATTTCAGTAAATCTTGGGTGATTTAATGAGAATAGGGCTGCTCAATTTTTCAATAAGTTATGAGCTGATCTAATTGGAATTGGGCTGTCCAACTTTTCAATAAATCATCAGTAATTAATGGAAAGTGGGATGCGCAAAATTTTAATAAATCATAGTTGATTTAATGGAAAATGGGCTGGGTAACATTTCAGTAAATCATGGGTAATTTAATGGGAAATGGGCTGCTCAAATTCACAGTAAATCATAGCTTTTTAATGGAAATTAGGCTGTTGAACTTTTCAGTAAATCATGAGCTGATTAAATTTCCAGTAAATCGTGAGTTATTTAATGGGAATGAGCTGCTCAACTTCTCAGTAGATCGTGAGTGATTTAATTGAAAATGGACTGCGCAACTTTTCAGTAAATTATGGGTGATTTGATGGAAATTGGGCTGCTCAACTTTTCAGTTAATCATTGGTGATTAATTGAAATTGAGCTGCGCCACTTTTCAGGAATTCATTAGCGATTTAATGGAAATTGGACTACGCAAGATTTGAGCAAATCATGGGTGATTTGGTGTGAAATGGACTGTGCAACATTTCATTAAATCATGTCTGATTTAATGGAAATTGGGCTAGGAAATTTTGAGTAATGTTAAAATTAAGAACCGAAGACATGTATTAAATTACGTAGAAGTTCGACGCAGCAGAGCGAGGCAAGAGTCGGGGTATAACCGCATGGTAGCGATGAGCAAAACAATTATGGTGCATTATTTAATCGACGAAAATGAAAGTCCACAAAATTCATCTCCATTAGAAAGTTTGTGAAAGACAAGTTGGGAAGCTAGAAGGCATGACATGTCTGGAAGAACGCATCCTCTTTTTGGCGCGCTTAGAACCGAAGACCAAATATTTTCACCCTAGCACCGCCTCACGAGGCCTCCCTATTCTTGGTGCAGGGAGAAGAAAGGGAGGTAGAATATCGAATAGCAAAGTATGGGTGTTTTGATTTAAATAAATAGTAAAATATTTCGACACACTCAAAAGCTTGGCTATGTTTTTTTTACCCCTGTCCCTTGGCATCCGCTTACAAAGAGTTTCTTAAGCCTTAAAAGCTACAATAACAATGTTAAAATCAGGGTTCTCAGCAACGATGCCTATTTCTCCCCGAGAACAAGTTTGCCCGCTAATCGGATCTAGTGTGAGTGTTATATTCTATTTTTCCCAAAGGAAAATTCCATTTGTGAAATAAATAATTCTCTTACTTCCTTTTGTTGCGGAGTTGTGATGATTTTCATATTTTTCTACGCCTTCGTCATCCTTTAGTAGAGATTTAAGATATGAGTAAAAGTTTTTCAGCGTTGAGTACATTTTATCTTGCTCTAATTCACTATGTTGATACACATCGTTTAGCCCAAGGATTCAACCTTCAATTATCATGAGCAAAAGATATAATCAAGGAAAGTACTTCACAAACTATTAGTTTTTTATCTTCGCTGAAGATAATCGCAAAATGAAAAAAATATTCAGATTCCCAATTCACTGATAATCTAAATACCAAGAAAATAAAGATAAAAACGTGATTTTAATAGTATCAATATTAAAGCATAAAACACATTTTGTACTCATGCAACATATCACATTGTACTGGATACTAAACAAAGGCGTTAACGGCTAAATGGACGAATAGTATAAAACTATCCACTGGCGACTTTAATCCTAGCCGATATAGTAAGTTCCGAACGTGTGAACTTAAACTTATTATCACTAGCCTCTGATATTAATGGAATTTACGAGCAAATTTGGTGATAAGTCTTATTTTAATGCCTTTTTCTTTGGTGAAAAGTATATGGGAACTAGAGTTGAATTCCTTGCGTCAGAACACCAAAATTAAGACTACCGAGGACGTCTGTCATGTTCACCGGTCTAATCCTGACTCTTCTCTTATGTGATGCTCTCCCTGTCGATGTATAGCATAGCTTCAAGGACAGCGAACGCTCATTTTCAGGCTTTAATGAAATAAGAGAAAGTGAGAATCGTTGTATTTGTATGTTGAAAGAGCAGGAGCGACAGGTTTGAAATTTAAGCAAAATTATTGGTAATGGCTACATTTTGTCTGACCTATTGCTTATCACTTATATATATATATATATATATATATAATATATATATATATATATATATATATATATATATATATATATATATATATATATATATATATATATATTTATATATATATATAATCATTTCTCATCATCATCATCATAACCACTAACTCTATAATTTAAAAAGGGGATTTTTTTGAGTATTTGAATGATAATTTTATCTTAGTTTGGTTATGACTTATGTTTTTTATCAAAGTTATTTCTAATAATTCTTTTATAATATCAAAAAAAAAAATGGTGAAGTTCAGAAATAAATATAAGAATCGAAATTTTGTGAATTTTTTAAAACCCAAAGAATTACAAATGGTGAAGTTCAAAAAATTTCCTTTTATATATCAAGCCATTGCCTGGTATATATATATATATATATATATATATATATATATATATATATATATATATATATATATATATATATATATATATATATATATATCCATAACTCTATAATTTAAGATGGAGATTTTTTGCTTAGTTGAAAAATGACTTCGAGTGTTTTGGAAATTCAAAGGATTGAAATAGTTAAAAAGATCATGAAGAACTACAGAACTACAGAATCTAGGACCAACAAAGACCCTAAGGTCCGCTCGAGGCTAGTCCGCTACACTACATCCGAAACTACGATACACACTTATCTACGAGTGTATCTCTAACATGCTATATATATATATTTTTTTTTTTTTTAAATATATAATCTACTGTACACACTTATCTACATGTGTACAATGTCAGGCATATTAACTACTTCAACCTAAGGCGGGGGGGGTGATAGAAAGTTTTTCTTCTCAACTTCCGCAGCCCTCGACTGCTAGTGGTGAAAATCTAGTTATAGGATAGGCGGAAAAGAAAATGGATATCTAAACTACACATGCAAGAGAAATCGCTGGCATCATTTTTAGTCATCATTTTTACTCTCGTTGTTCCTCCGCTCCAAACTCCTTTTGCAAAGACGTTATTATTTACTGTGCTCAGACTACGTTATATTTATACTATTTAAGTGCGCGTCGAGACGGTTTTTAAACATATTTACCGACCTACTATCCACTACGTGGGTGGGTAGCCTATTCCAAATTTGAGTAATTTTAAACGTAAAATAGTTTTGGGCTATACTAGTGTTAAATCGCTTGTTCACTAATTTTAATCCGTGTTGCCGAGTATTTCCCCTATGATCCAATTCGAACAAATTCCTATAATCAACGTTTGAAAATCCTTTCAATATTTTAAATACTTCAATTAGCTGGCCACGTAATCTTCTGCCTTCGAGAGATGGCAAATCTAATGCCCTGAGTCTTTCCTCATAGGGCCTGTTTCTCAGCTCGGGAATTAATTTTGTAGCCCTACGCTGCACTCTTTCTAATTGCGCGATATCTTTGTTTAAGTAAGAAGAAGAAGAAGAAGAAGAAGAAGAAGAAGAAAAAGAAGAAGAAGAAGAAGAAGAAGAAGAAGAAGAAGAAGAAGAAGAAGAAAAAGAAGAAAAGGGTGTTAAGGATGTTAAAATAAATAGTCTATAAAGGGGATTAAAAGAGCGGTTAAAATTAGCAAATAAGGCCGTAGGCCACATCCCTGCAGGGGTGCCTGAGTAACCAAGCTATTCCTGTTAAGGAAGAGCGGCTTGTATATATATATATATATATATATATATATATATATATATATATATATATATATATATATATATATATAATATATATATATATATATATATATATATATATATATATATATATATATATATATATATATATATATATATATATATATATATTTATATATATATATATATATATATATATATATATATATATATATATATATATATATATATATATATATATATATATATATATATATATATATAACCCCCTTAAATAGTAAACTACTAGTGAACTCCTTTTTTTTTAATATTTTCAGGCTGAAATAAAATATTTTGCAGTAAACACGGAAGTAGTAAAAGTCATGGGATAGCGGTATGTAAATGTAATAGTGAGCAGCGCCACCACAGTGTGACGTCATGGAAATTCCCTGTATCATTTGTAATCTGACATCTCGTGAATCAGTTAACCCCGGGTAGGGGGCTCATGGAGTTGGAACTGGTCGTGATAGTTGGTGAATTTTCTTTTGGGGGGGGAGGAGGAGCTCATCTGGCGACTGCCTGCTCGGGCATAAGTCGCTGTACTCGATACAGCCTACTACTAGGCTATATTGAGAAACAAATAACATAAAACAAGAAAACAAATAACAATATGTAAATAACAACGCTAAAAAGGAAAAGTGATTAAAAAATAACAGCAACAAGAAAACAAAGCAAGAAGGAAGCGCGCTCTGGCGTAGGGGGTATGCACCTATAAAAAAACAACAACAGTCAAATAAAGGGGAGGAGGCCAGCCTCCTCCAAAAAGTCGCAAAGTTCAAAGGTCATGTGCAAGAATCCGTCCCGAATACAAGAGACAAGCGGTAGCCACCCCGCTGGCTGGTCCCGGTACCAGGACAGGTAGTGTGCGCTTTGTGAGTCGCTATAAATCACAATCCGGTCTCCGAACCGGACACGTCGCGTTATCTCCAGTACCGAGCGGTGTATTACAATCAGCTCGGCCGTGAAGACAGACGCAGCACTTGGCAAATTCCCGCTGACTTCAAACAGAGGGGATACAGCGTGGAAACCAATCCCCCTCCCGCAACTTGGGGCCATCCATATACACTGGAAAGTATCCAGCGTGACACAATGTGTGCTCCAAAAAGGACAAAGGCAATACTCTCAGCGCTGTACAAGCTTTGGGAGCGGAGGAGTGGAGACAAATAGTCAAAGGTGGTACACTCCAGGGTGGCGTCCTGGGCAGAACCAGGGGCACCACCGACCTGAGAGCTATACCTAGCTCTCGAAGGAATTTCTTAGCCCTAAACCCAAAGGGCTCAGGGTATGACTGGCGTCTCTCGGCGGCATAGGCACCGTCGAGATCAGCTGCGGGTGCAGTGACAGCTGTTGGTGGCTGGGGGAGGCGACGGGCTCGCGCGTACAGGCCAATAATGCACTGTGCACGGCGCAGAGCGAGTGGCATCTCTCCAGCATGCATCGACAATTAGGCTCTCATGGTGGAACTGCGCAAGACACCGGTGGCCAGGCTAAGGCCGGTGTGGTGGATAGAGTCCACCTTCCGTAATACACGCTCGGCTGCGGCTGCATAAAACCTACATCCTTAGTCAAGCTTGGAACGATAAAAAAGTAGGACAGTAGCCCTATCAGCGCCCCAAACGCTGAACGTTATGGAACGAAGAATATCCATGGCGCGGGAATAAGAGACCCTAAGGCTGCGAATATGAGCCTCCCAGGTGAGGCGTCGGTCAAATACATGACCAAGGTGCACCCCATTGAGAAGTAACTCTAGATCAGGATAGAGCTTTGGATGGCGGCAAAAGTGCATCACCTTAGTCTTGGCCAAAGAAAACCGAAGCCTGTGCGATCTGCATAGGTAGGCTCGATAACGAAAAAATGTATCACAATAATCGATAACGATAACCTTATCGGCGATAACCGATAATCGATAACTGGCGATAAATTTATCGCCCGATACGGTGATAACCGATAAATCCAAAATTATAATACAATATTGATTATCGACTATATATAGCGTTATTTTATAATATAATAGTAAGAATATTTGAATACTGTTTCTTAGTTTCTTACCTAGTGAGGTTCTCCTTCATCTCCTCATAGGTTTTAAGGATCCTCCTTCCAGCTCGGACCTAGCTATTTCGGCATTCATGGCACGCGCGGCTCGCCCATGTTCTAAACTGGAACGAAAAACTGAAATTATCGATTATCGCTAGTTTGGAACCAAAAGTATCGGCGATACCGATGAATTGATAACGCGGGGGACAAATTCGGATAACTGATAACCCGATATCGTTATCGCGATAACGCCCACCTACTGCGATTTGGCATAGCGAGAGATGCGGTTCAATGCAGGTTGGAGTCGACGCTTCAGAGTTGGCATCTGGGCCGGCTCAAAGAGATCGAAAGGTCGTCCACGTAGAGCGTAGCGAGAACATCTTCCGTTAGCACCGAGGTGATGCCGTTGATGCTCAGGGCAAATAGTGGGACACTGAGGACACTTTCCTGCAGGACACCCTCTTCCTGCTCTATTGGTCCGAAGAGGGCTCCCCTCACCCATACGCGGAATCGATGATCTCGCAAAAATTCAGATATAAACATTGGGAGGCGTCTCCTC
The DNA here is from genome assembly GCA_963969495.1 of Ceratothoa steindachneri. Taxonomy (NCBI): domain Eukaryota; kingdom Metazoa; phylum Arthropoda; class Malacostraca; order Isopoda; family Cymothoidae; genus Ceratothoa; species Ceratothoa steindachneri. Next base: position 25,849,494 of record OZ018339.1, read on the forward strand.
GCCCCCATCATGTGGAGAGTCTCCATGATACCATATCGCTATGCGGTATCTTAGGCGTCCTCCAGATCAAAAAACACGGTGGCGTAGTGCTGTCTACGAAGGAAGGCCTCGCAGACGGCATTTTCCAGTCGGAGCAGAACATCCGACGTGGAGTGGAACTTGCAGAAGTCACACTGTGCAGGAGATATATGGCCTCCTTTGTCCATAAAAAAAGGCTAATCTAACATTTACCAATTTCTCCATCAGCTTCCAAACACAGGAGGTTAGAGAGAGTGGGCAGAAACCGGCCCGGGGTAGAGTGATCTCTCCCCGGGTTCGAAAAAGGGAGCACAGTAGCGATTCGTCACGAATCTGTGAGGATACCCTTTACACAGATCCTGTTAAAGAAATGTAACAGAGAGGCCATGCCTCGCTCAGCCAGGTGTCTAAGCATGGCTACGGAACATCGTCCGGACCATGGGCGGTGTCCGCGCACGAAGCGAGAGTGGAACGCAGTTACCTCATTGAAAACCTGTCGTTGAAGGGTTCTCCGCCTCTGGAGGCCTTGTCCAGTCGGCGGCTTTCCGCGATATCACGACGCACATTGAATGCTGGAGGAACAGTATCCCGGCTAGAAAATGCGGAGAAAACGGTCGTGAAGTATTCCGCTACGGACGTGGGGTTGAACATTGCGGTCCAATACTCCTGGAGAACGGGAGGGGAGTCCTGCGAGAACTTGCCCCGAATCCTTTTGACTCGCTACCACACCTTTGCTAGACGGGATTTCCTGTTAAGTGAAGACACGTATGCCCGCCAAGAAGAGCGGCGGGTGTGTTTCGAAATATACCGGAACCTAGCCCTAGCTCGACGAAATTCAGCGACAGTGAAGTCGTTCGGGCGGCACTTATAGTGCATGTAGGCATAAGGCTTCTGTTTGAGGGCCGTCTCACACTCGGCTCACCACCAGGGGAGCGGTCAGGCGTTCTAAGATTAGTAGTTAGGCCTACGGCAATGAGGTTGCCGGAGAAGAACTTAACGGCCTCATCTACTGACCTAAACTCATCGACTGGCACCAGAAATCAGTCATTTCCTGAAATGCGGACCACCGCACTCGCGCCAAGCACCACCTGGGCGGGCTTTCTGGAGACAACGGCACAGAAAATGATATTTGAATGGGAAAGTGATCACTACCATGGAGGTCATCGACCACCCTCGACTCAAAATCAGGCTGTGCATCCGGAGAGCACAATGATAGATGGAGGCAGGAAAATGAAGCGGTTTTGGGGCAGTGATACGTAAACTCATCCACATTTAAGACACCTATTTCTAGCTCGCCGATCAGGTTGGCAAGGGCTTGACCCCTGGGATTAATGGAGTAGACTCCCCAGAGGTAGTGTCTACCGTTCAGATCACCGAGAAAGAGAAAGGGTCTCGGGAACTGTGCCACGACACAGCGGAAGTCCCCCACGTCGAAGTCGGTGGAATATACGCGGAAATAACAGTGTAACTCCTATCCAGATGCAGCTGCACAGTCACTGCCTTAAAGGAGGTGTCTAAAGCGAAGAGAAGAACGGAGACATCATGCCGTGTGTAAATCGCGCATCCTCCCTCCCGGCCCTCATCCCGTGGTGGTGGGGTCGCTAAACCAGTATACCATGTGAGGGTTTGCAGATGGTACGCGTCTAGCATGGTCTCCCCCCAAAAGATAGCTAATGGGTACGGGAGGAGACGAGCCTCAGCAGATCCTCCCCGTTGGCCCGGAGTCCGCGGGACCAAGTCCTTAGCCTCGCGGAATGAGAGTCGATCCTGGGCTTGAACGGCCAGGAATTCCTTTTCAACGATATACGCACCACATAGCTTCGAAGAAACGGGGTGCGGCTCTCCGCAATTGACACACTTGGCCACACATGATTTGGACTTATCGTGTGCGGCCTTAAAACAAACATAGGGGGGGTTTCCTACTATACAGACAGACCCATTACTAAACCGGAATTTTCTGCAATAAGGAATCATTCGGATAATTGTACCTCATTATTGTCCCCTTCAAATTTCAAGGTTTGGAATTCTGCGGATAAATCCGTAGATCTCAACATTTTGCATCGCTAATTATTCAAATGTTTAATTCCGGATTAAATTCGAGTCAGTCGTCCACACCACTTTACATTTATTAATTCAAATATTTTAATTTTAGTTTGTTTTATAATTCATTTCTACCTAAAACGTAATAACAACTCATTCAATGACCCGGTAATTATAATGTTCTATTAGTTGGTTACCCATATTTCAGTTATTTTAAACAACTACCATTTTTAGCTCAGTTCAAATTTTCCACCTTTTAAATCATTCGATTGCTGTCCTTCAATTTTAATATTTGCTTTGTTTTCTCAGTTTGTTTTTATAATTTTGCAGTGTTTTTCTTGGTATTTTTTAATTGTCCTCTCGGTATTTTTTGTTTACATTGTTTTCTCGAAAATTTACTAAACTCTAAATTTATTCATTATCACAGTGTCGCATTATTTTCTCTCAAATTCAACAAACTTCAAACTTATTGTCAGTCATTAATACATATATCTCTTTATGTATTCTAAGCTTGCTTGCTTTCATATTGTTTTACTCCATTATAGGCTGAAGATGAACATAGCAAATGTTCGAAACGTTCCAAATTATATACATATGTTACGAATATTGGTTCTGGCTTTAATTTACATACTAAAATTGAGGTTTCCGAAGGATGGCCCAATTTTTACATATATATATATATATATATATATATATATATATATATATATATATATATATATATATATATATATGCATATATCTCTCAAAGTAGCACGAGAGAATGATGGAAATGAATCCATTAAACCACATTAAAAGAGAAAACGGAATAATTTTTCCTTGCAGTAATATTTATATTACCTTTTTCGAAAAATCCGTGCAGGAAAGCGATTCGAACCAGGCACACTGAGGCAGCGAGCACCGCTTTGATCACAGTTAAAAGTATGCCGTTAGTACACTGCGGTGCTCGCTGCCTTAGTGTGCCTGGTTCGAATCGCTTTCCTGCACGGATTTTTCGAAAAAGGTAATATAAATATTACTGCAAGGAAAAATTATTCCGTTTTCTCTTTCAATGTGGTTTAATGGATTCATATATATATATATATATATATATATATATATATATATATATATATATATATATATATATATATATATATATATATATATATATATATATATATATATATATATATATATATATATATATATTATCAAAGTAATGTTAATATCCATAAGTTTCAGGCCAAAAACGTATTAGTTTTACCCTATAACCATATTTTAATTAAATTACCTCGTATACTTAGGCCTTTAGCGGGATGGTTTGTGAGAATTTATTGAATGCTAAGTTGAATTATATTGAGCCTAGATAACTAAGGGCACCAGCTAAAATCCTAAATATCTTAGCAATGAAAGAATTTAAAGAAGGATGCTTGAATGAAAAATAGGATATGAATTCAAGGTTACAAAAATAAGTTTATTGAGATATTTTAATAGGAATATAATATTTGGTGAGAACTCAATTGATTGAATTGATAAATCAGAGAGTTTAGGTTCGAATGGCGTTAATTTACAAAATTAAGGAGTCTTTGTACGACGATTTTCAGTTTTGGGCGAAACCGTGAATTACTGAATATACAACAATAATTTAAGAAATTGCAGCAAAGTAAAACAAAGAAATATTACATTCGATTATGACTATTTGTTATTACAATAATTAGAAATTTTGTCGATTGATAAATAATTATTTAGGAGTAAATATATTTGAAATTATTGGGAATTGATGGTTAATAATGATAGTTATTAATTGGAACTGATGGTTAGCGTGATTAATGGGTCTGGAAATGAAAGACGCCATAATTAATTTGAGTTTGATACAAAGGGGGATGGGAGAACAAGCTAAGAAAACGACTTAAATTTTTGAACTGACCTTTCTCGACGAGCACAGGAATCAAATGAGAAAGAAACGTGGGTTTAAGCGCGCTTGGAAAAAATGAAAATGTTGCCAATATACATATATTGTTTTTTGGTGGAATTTTCAGAAACATGTAGGGGTGGAAAACCCTACAGGCCTCTGAGCATTAATGTTTTTTTTAAGTACGAGACTACAATTTATCGCATCCTTGTCAAAAATCCGCATCGCCCCCCCCCCCCCCCTCGACCTGCCATTGTTTATTCGATAGGCTGCAACAACTGCCAAAAATGGTATTATGGACAAACCGGGAAAGAACTAGATGTCCCGGTTAAGCAACATCAAGCCAATGTACGTAATCACAGTGAACAATCTGCGCCTTTTCTACATATGTACAATCTTAACCATAGCATTAACTGGAACAGTGCCAAACCAGTCATAAAATGCAGTAATTATATTTAGAGAAATATATTAGAATGTATCTCCATTAACGCGTTCCGAAATTTCAACCTTAGCCCTGGTTTATTCATGCTAGACCCCATTATCACTACATACATAAAATCTCAAATAAAGTTTTTGCAGGATTTTTGTAGTCCCCCCCCATTAGGGCTCAGAGGTGGGAAATCTAATCCCCCCTTCCACTATTTAATGCAATGTATGCCCTGCCTCCTGTTCCTTGAAAAGGTCTTTAAGTATAAAGACGAAAGTGCTCGGATTCGTTTTTCACTTTTCCTTTGTGGGTATATATATATATATATATATATATATATATATATATATATATATATATATATATATATATATATATATTTATATATATATATTAATGAAGGAAAAAAACAACAGTGTTAGGATCGATTTATTTATTGCAAAACCAGTCATCTTCAATCGCTAGCAAACTAATGAATACAGAGAGATGTTTAGCCTAAGTACACAAATTTGCAAGTCAAAATGTAATTAGAGGGAAGGAGGGTATGGAGCTTCGGCATTTTTTTTATCAGAAGCTGTACGAGTCTTCTGTTTATCAAGGGATTAGTGTTGAATTACCCATCGAAAGTATTAAAGCTTGGAATTTATTTTATAAGAGCTGATTCTATTAAACACCTATGTATATAGATGTGGGAACAATAAATTAGTTTTGCATTATCAATGTCAATTGAATGGTCTTCATTGACATGTGATAGGCTTCCATAATGTCATATCACGTCACGATACAACAGACTTATGTATCCATGGAATTTCAACTGGAAGGCTTAGAAAAACCTTAAATAGAGATCAGCAAGCCATCGTCCATTTCTCAAAAAAGGACAGATACAAGACAATAGCCAGGATTTCCCGAGAAGTAAATGAAGATATGGGCATTACGTCTCCAGGAAGACAGTGTCACGCCGCCTGACAGAAAGATCTTTAAAATCTCACACACCAGCAGTCAACCAAGATAGATTACCATTCCCATTAAGCACGTTTTATGGACAGAAGATCAATGGTCCAAAGTACACTTTAGCGATGAATCGAAGTACAATAAGTTTGGTTCATATGGTAGGAGGTTCGTCCGTCGAAGACCTGGCGAAAGATTATCCGTAAACTGCGCGAAGAACAGCGTCAAGTTGGGTGGAGGAAGCGTTATGGTGTGGGGCATGGTTTCGGCGGAAGGTACTGGCTCACTTGTTACCTCGCAGATCAGAGTGAATGCTCAAGTGTATAAAGAACTTCTGCAAGCACATGCTGTGCCCCATATGAGAGCAACCTCTACCCAACCTGTCATTTTTTTTATGTAGGATAATGCACCTTGCCACACGCCAAAGTAGGTGAAGAATTTCCTGGATTAGGAGGAAATAAGTGTCATGGACTGGTTGTTCTGAGCCAGGACCCTAATCCGATTGAGAATTTTGGGAAGATGCAAAAAGAGAGAAGTAAGGAGAGAACCCCAAGCACCGTCAAAGAACTTTAGGAAATATTAGAAGAGGACTGGAGAAAAATAACACCAGAAAATGCCTTCGGGTAGTGCGCTCCTGTGGCTGAAGATGTCAGTGCGCAATTGATAATAAAGGTCTACATACCAAGTACTAATATATTGTAACAACCAAAAATTATTTTTGGAATAACTTTATCATTGTATCTTCTCATCTACCTCTGTTGTGTTATCTGTCCGGATCATTTTGAGCACCATAACTTTGGAATAAAATGTTCTTTTGCGCGTAACTTGCAGTTTCATCCATCTTAACATGGACAATGTACATGTACAACTTATAGCCATGCTTATTTCATATCTAATTTATCATGCATTAAAGACAATTATTTGGTTTTAAGCTACAGTAGGTTTGGGGGTGAAATCTTAAGTGGCCGAATCATTATAGCCTCTATTGTAAATATACACCCTGAATCACGCTAATAACTTTGTAGGGAAAGTTAAGATTTCTTGGTTCTATGTGAATCACTTTTGATGAAACTTTTCCCAGCAGCTCTGCACAATATGGCAACACTTAGGTTATGTTTTGATTTCAGATTTGACGTTATTTGGGGTGAACTACGCTAATAGCTTTTAAATGAAAGTAGTCCATCTAGACTTATTTTGGAGAAAACGAATGATAATTATATACATTAAGCATACTTTGCGTATACATTTAACAATAAATCATAATTGAAATACATGATTGATGGATATAATAAATTATTTGCCCACATAAGCGCCATTTCGACAATGGTCGCCCTGGTAGCGTTAGTGAGGAGAACGCAACTCATGGCCAACGCTATGTACTTCTCGGCCCATTGAAGCCTCAAAGACTTTTAACAGGGCGTTCAAGAATGCAGTTTCAGGGGAGACCGTACAAAAGCCATGGTCCCTAGGATACAGTTCCTCGTGATCTTCGGTACATAGGAGTGACCAGCAGCGGTGAAAATGACTTTGCGTGGTAGCGGGTGTACTTATTTATTGTTCTAGAAAAGTCTACCGCCATTCTTTGTTTCCTATTTGCGTTTGATGTCACTGCCACTTGTGCACGCCAAGGACAATTACTATGTTCAATAATCCCGTCAATAAGTAGCCGTTTAACCTCATTTTCAATGAAATCAACATCTTTGGAGCTGTAATGACGAGACTTAGTAGCAATTGGAGTGCAATCTGAGGATAAGTTTCTAAGCAGTTTAACTGGGGGATCTTTAGTTTAGTCAGTTCACACACAGTTAAGGATGGTTCTGTGGCCCCATAATTTAAGCTAACGCTTTTAAGCACTCTTAAAATGGTAAGCCAAGCATAAAATCAGTACAAGCGTTTGGAAGTACAGTAGCTTTGACATTCTCATAAGTGCGACCATTCATCGAAACGTTAACAATACGGTAACCTTTTAGATTTACTGAGAAAGAGGAAGACTCCAACGAAACAACAGACCATCGTTCATGAAGTAAGAGATGCATAGCTTGAACTACAGCCTCATTTGTAAAATTTTATGAACTTCCACTGTAAATCAGACCTTGAATTAACTGAAGATCTCCGTTCAATTGAAAAAGAACAGTTCTTGCTTTGGGTAGTCCATCGAGGTCGATGATGACGGATGCCCTCATATTGAGGGCATCAAACCTGCACTAGGTTTAAACGGGTAGGAGTGTGTGCAGTCTTCGGACCCGTATCTTGACCGAGGGGAGAAGGACCCTGGTGACAGAAGAGGCTCGAGACGACCAGGCTTCATCCTGGGTTGCAGGGAGCTGCCGAGACACCGGTCTGTTAGTGACCTCCTATAGGCATTTCTGATCCTTGTTTGTGAGCGAGGTATCCTTCCTCTAGCCTTTGCCTAAAAAGGAAGAAACCACAAGACAGTGAGTGTGTAGGGAGGAGGGGGGTGCAGTGGTTGGTAGGCGCCAGGGCCTAGTTACACACCGGTGGGCCTGCACGCCGTACCTCTGGGGCCCACTCCTGCTCCGAGATATCCTGCTTATGAGTGAACATCGGTAGTTGTTTTTCTCGATGAAGTTGCTGTTGTATTTTTTTTTAATTGGCTCGTGAAACAGTAGGGAGTAAGTCGGATTTAGGTCTTTGTATGAGGTTTTCTTGGGAGTTGGGGGGACTTTTAATTTTGCTGTTTATTTGATTGCTTGGTGTTTTCTATTTCCTTGTATTTTGTATCGGATCTTTTGATGTTTGGCTCGGTTTTCCTATTTTTGAAGCACTACTGTGTAGATGTACTTGTTTTTCTGGCGCTGTATAATGGGTAGCCAATATTTGAACATCTCGAGGTCTTAGTTTCATCATCGGCACTAAGAAAACAGGAACAGTAGGCAACAGCAAGCCGCTGATAGCACAGGTGGAAGCAAGCGTGGCAGAAGATAGTGAAACAGGACGTTTGGATTTTGATTTACAAACTTTTGCAAAATGCTCAAGTTTCCCACATTATGACAAATTACATCGCGAGCTAGACAAAGTGTTAAGTCCTCCTAAGGATGGCGACGACCACCACAATTGTAGCATGTGTGCTTCATTGTAAAAATATTTTTTGAAACAGCTGCTGTAAGTGGAAGGCTATCTTCTTCATTACTAGAGCTCATAGATGTACCAGGAACAGCCGTGGGACATGACCGAGAGAAACTAAGTATTATTCAGATCTCAGCAATGCTTGTTCTAATGCTCGAGCTTGTTGAGTAGCATCGGTTAATGTAAGCTTTTGATTCTCAAGGAGTTGTGCGTGAATGTTCGAAGATTTTAACCCTCGTATGAAGGAATCCCTGATACTCTCATTACGGTAGACTTCAGCAGTAACATCCTGAAAGTTGCAATCCACAGCAAGATAATTGAGAGCTTGAAGGTACTCGTTAATCGACTCTTCTCGAAGTTGAATTCGAGTAGAAAGCAAATGTCTTTCATGGATTTCACTGGGAGCCTTAATATAGCCAGTTTGCAACAAATCGATAGCCTTTGAATAATCAGCACAGCCCTCTATTACATCCGCGACATGAGGACCAATGTACAAGTAGAGTACTTCTAACTTGTCTGGAGAAGGATCAGATATTGTAGAAAGGAAGTAGCAGAAATTTCTATACCAAAGCTTCCATAATTTGCCAGCGTGAGGATCCGAAGTAGGTACATCAAACTTCTCATGACGTATGACATTATCCATAATAGTTTATTAAATTGTTATGATAGTTATAAGTAGCGTTGAGCATAGCAGCCTTACAAGCTTTTATTGTAATGGTAGAACTGAGACGTAATGTATATTCAAACAGCCCCTTTTTATAGGGTTTAATCAACTATATTCATAATACATCTAGAAAAGAAACAAAACAAAATATTAGTAACATGAATACATATGAACAAATATAAATGAGGAGGGGGGAGCATATAACAAGTTACTTTGGCATCTCTTCGATATGATGGTTGTACAAGCTTGGCTAGTTTATTGTCGTGATGCGATTTTGTCAGAAATTTTAAAAAATACGGTTTTTATTTGATTACATTTTCATTTTTCAATTAAAATAAAATGATACTATGTACTAAAAAGTAGGATTTTCTTTAGAATTCCGAGCCTTTTATGAATATGATTTACAGTTTGCTTTCATTTCCTATGTGAAATTGTTTATACCAGGTGCATAGTGTAGCTTTCATGCAACAAACGAGCCAAAATGTTATTTTTTAATAAAAAAAATGAACAGGTAATACGAGGGGCGGTCAATAAGTTTTGCGAATCGGTAGGGCAAAACAGAGGAAGGGGGATGGCTGTTTGTGCGGGTGTTAGGACAACTTATGACAAGTCAGGACCTGCAGCCGCACGATCCTGCCTCGTCCATTTAAGAAGCACCGCGCAGTGATCAAATTTTTGACCAAGGAAGGCAAGAATGCAAAAGAGATCCATGAACGCATGGTTGCAGTGTACACCGACACCGCCCCTTCGTATGCAACCATTGCTCGCTGGAATAGGGAGTTCCGCCATGGTCGTGAGTCCCTTGAAGATGACCCCCGTCCAGGACGCCGGTCAGACGTGACCAACGAGGAAAATGTGGCCTGTGTGGAGAGGATCATCCTCGAAAATGGACGGGTGAAGTTCGAAGAAATCGAGCGAGAACTTGGAATATCACATGGAAGTGTTAACATCATTCACGACAATTTGGCCATAACCAACGTCTCTGCCCGTTGAGTCCCTAGAAACCTCACGCCCCATGATTGACTTCAACGTCGTCAAAGTCCACAAGGCCAGAGTTGCACAAGCTGCCCTGCGCGAGTGCGGATTCGAGGAGCTCAACCATCCCCCTTACAGTCCAGATCTGGCCCCTAGCGACTACTTTTTATTCCGCCAGCTCAAGGCTACACTTCGTGGACGCCGGTTTGGGGACGATGAAGATGTCCAGCTCGCCGTCCAGGAGTGGATTGAAGAGCAGTCGGGAGATTTCTGCTTGTCGGGAATTCGAAGCCTCAGGGACAAGTGGTGCCAGTGCATTGAAGTCGAGGGTAATTATATTGAAAAATAATAAAACCCTTTTCCTTATATCTCGTTTCCTTATATCCGAATTGCAAAACTTATTGACCGCCCCTCGTGTATCATTTACAAACCAAAAATGTATAATTTTTATCCAACATTTTTTTTTTTTTTAAATGATAAATTAGGCTCTTCTAAAATGGAAGACTGCGCTAGAGTAATTTTAGGAAATAAAATTCAAATTTCTGTATCACACAATTAAACGCAATATCTTAATTTAAATCGGGTTGGGCACCATTTATCGA